>ML677333.1:39370358-39398263 GCA_007922305.1 Dermatemys mawii
ACCCCGCGCCCCTCCTGCATCCCAACCCTCTGCCCTGAACCTCCTGCTGCACCTTGCACCCCTCCCTGAACCACTGCCCTGAGCCTCCTCCTGCACTGTACACCCCAACCCCCTTCCCTGAGCTCCCTCATATACCCAACACCCCTCCTGTGCCCCAGCCCGTTGCCCTGAGCCCCTTCCTGCAAATTGCACCCCCTCCCATACCCTGCACTCCTTCCTGCACCCAAACCGCCTGCCACAGCCCTAAAGCCATGGCCCTGCAAGCAATTTCCCTGCCCTGATGTGGCCCTTGGGCCAAAAAGTTTGCCCACCCCTAATTTAGTTGTTAATTTAAAAAAAGTTAAGTTTTAGTTTCTCTAGTTTGTTTGAATAAAAATGTCCTTTATGACAGAGTATTTCATAAACGTTCCCCTTTAAAAAAATAAAAAATAAAATTCCCTGGATGCACAGCTTAATGAAATGTGCTGCACACGCCTGTGCTGCCATCCATCTCCTGTAGTTGTTTAAAGTGCATGAATGCTGAGGCTGCCTATAGCTAATGATAGATGCTAAATGTTTGTGTTATCTAATCTGCAGTGTTTATAGAGTGATAATCACTAGCTCTAGGCACTTGCTTCCTGTGAAATAGGAGAGGTATTAAACTAAAATGAAGGTAGACTCCACTTTTGCTTTTCAGTAGTCCGGCCAATCTATGAGGGATTTTTTCCCCCTTCCCTCCTCCTTGTAGTTACTGTTGTTATGGGCTGGTGGACTTTGCAAGGGGCTCCAGAGATGCTGGACTAGACTGGTGCACATTGATTTTTCCCTCTTTGAAAATAGTGCCTCCTCTTTCTAACATTTTTGACTTCACTGAGCAATTATTTGTGTCATATCTTTATTTGTTTACTATGGCAGCTGGTGCACGTCCTACCATTGATAAGGGCTGCAATACAAACATTATGTACTTGGGTTTCTTTCTGGAAAAGTGGCAAACACCATCTGGTATGGTGATTTATCCTGAATGATAGGATTTTCCCCCCCACCCTTTGTGAAGGTCAACAACTTTTTCAGTAAACATGCTGGAAGTGTAAGACTTGCATAGAATAGCCTGATATCCCCTTGTACTCTTAAATGCTTACCAGAAAAAGAGCTTACAACAGAAAGAGCCTACACTAAGGAGAGCTTTGGAAAGGGACGTATGCCAGAGATTCCACGACGTCAACTAAACCTTAAAAGTTTTTAAGGTCAGGCTTGACAAAGCCCTGGCTGGGATGATTTAGTTGGGGTTAGTCCTGCTTTGAGCAGGAGCTTGGACTAGATGATCTCCTGAGGCTCCTTCCGACCCTGATATTCTATGATTCTATGAACTAGAGACTTTGCTATAACTATTGATTTTTATGTGGAAGATGCTCAGATTCTACAGTGGTGGGCTGCAAATTAAAATCCTCAGGCAGGCAGGCTCCTGATACAGAAAATGATATAAATAGCAATTATATGAATAGATACCTATTGTTTATCTTACTGCATCTGTTTTTCTTGGCTTAATGAAAAAAAGAGCAATCACCATCCTTTTTCACAATCAGTAGAGCTCTGATCATGGCACTGGGTCTGTTGCTGCAATGCTGGTGCCAGCTCATTGAAATCAGCAGAAGCTTCTAGATGCTCACCACCTTTGAAAGATCATATCATTTATTTAGGTGCCCAGATATAGACTTGGTAGGCTACCTTTAGGGACCCATTTGTTTTAAATGTTGACCAGTAACCCTAACCTACCTTAAATGGTGGTAGAAAATGCAGTCAGCCGTGCTCAGATCAGGAGTAATCCAAACAAATGTTTCAGAGCGGTAGCCGTGTTAGGCTGTTTCAGCAAAAAGAACCAGGAGTCCTTGTGGGACCTTAGAGACTAGCCAGTTTATTTGGGCATAAGCTTTTGTAGGCTAAAACTCACTTCACCAGATGTATAGAGTGGAACATACAGTATGAATATATATATACAGAGAACATGAAACAATAGGGGTTGCCATACCAACTCTAAGAGACTAATGAATTAAGGTGGGCTATTTTCAGCAAGAGAAAATAAAAACTTTTGTAGTGATAATCAGGATGGTCCATTTCAAACAGTTGACAAGAAGGTGTGAGTAAAAACAGCCTCCAACAAGAAACTGCTGAACTGGAATTAATTTGCCAACTGGATACAATTAAATTAGGCTTGAATAAAGACTGGGAGTGACAGGGTCATGGCACAAACTGTAAACTATTTCCTCATGCTAAGTTTTCTCCACACCTACGTATTGGACACAATGCATTATAGGTAGTCCAAATGAGTGTGCCAAATTTCCCTTGGGTAGCAAGACTGATGACTGCAGGGAGAATGCAGTGTATACAAAGAGCAGGTATTGCTGCGGCATGCTCACCCGTTCTCTCTCTTTGTAAACTCTCTGTTGGTTGAGAGTATGTGTTAGAAGCAAAGCAGAAAACAGGAGTGGGGGTGGGCGGATGAGGCATGAAAACACACAACCCCAGCTCAGGCTGTAATTTGAATATACTGCATTGTCAAGGCCTGTCTACCTGGCCGAAGATAGATGGAGTATGAAAAAAGCCTTATGTGAAGATATATGGGGACTCCTGGCATCAGAAAAATCTTTTTTACCTTGTGCATTCTGTTTTTAAAATTTTAAAATAGAAAATGTCATCATTGCAATTAAGGTGCAGATGTTCTTCCAAGTCAGTTAATGAATTGTAGGGCATCCAGTAGCCAAGATTTTTTTAAAAATGGTTGCCTAATTTAAAAGTGTAAATCTATATTCAGCTGCAGAGTTCTCAGCAGTTTTGAAAATTAGCTCACTTAGAAGCTGAATGTTAGACACCTCCTTTTCAAAACCATGGTCACTGTTTGTTTCCAAAGTATTATGTTTTGCTTTACAATTTTGTTTTAAGCAATCTATTAAGCAGCTGAAATATTGATGATCCTTTACCAATTTTACTATGAGAACTTCTCCCTGGCACTAACTTTTGTTCTGTATCATTTGGTAAACAATCATAAAGCTATTAAAAGTGTACTGGAAAACGAGATTATACTTTTATAACAGGATTTTCTCTGCCTTTCCGTGTGATACACTATGAAGGAAAATCAATGATGATAAAAAAGAGTGATGTCCTATGCCATATGTTACTGTCAGCATGTGAATAATATGCATACTAAACATGGGCGGGAAAGGAGTTAAAATAATCTTGGATGGAACTTTAATAAGCACAATTATTATTTGTGATGTAACAGACTGATCCTCATCCCACTGAAGTTAATAGGCTATTTTCTAATGATTTCAGTGGGAACAGGATTTATCCTAAGGCATTAGAGCCTATTATCCCAACTGGATCAGCATAACAACAATGTGTAAACACTGACAGTACACTTTTGGTCAGGAGATGGAAAAAACTATTCTTTGATGGACTCACAAACATAAGTTATGGGAGGGAAAGAGTTTAGTAGCTCCAGCCTAGATTTTGATCACTGCATATTTCAGCCTATCTGTCCAACGTGAATTCTGCAAATACCCTCTACAAAAAAACACCATGCTTAAGCAGAACTTTTATAACATGAAAAGTAAGAGACTCTATATTTACTAGGGACCCTTTTGTTGCTAATTGTGACTGAATGCACCCCTATATTCACACCCTATGCACTATTGTAATTATCTTATAATAATATGCCTGGTTAAGATATCGTTTGAAAACTAATAACTCGATAACATCATAATGAAATGTGTGTAGCAACATTATATGTAAAGTTATGAATTCCCCAAATGATATAGGTAGCATGTGCTCAAATCCATGTAGCCTTGATTAGGTAGAACTGGTCAGGCAGATCTTAAACATAGGAATGTGTATTTACCTCAATTTACATGTAAGTAGTAAACAAGGTCCTTGAAACAGCAAGAATGAGACAAGGCAAATCTGCATTTTAACAAATAGTGTGAAACCTCTTTCACCAGGAGACCCCATCTCTTCATTCTCACAGCTGGAAGGATTATTATCTAGGGGTAACTTCAGCAAAATAGATTTCAATGGGTGACTGAACTATCAAAGTGAGGGTCAAAACACCCCAAATTTCTCTCCCCGTCCATCTCTTTCCTTCACCTAAGAAAGCAAAAGAAACCGCCTATGGACTTGGGGAGCAGCTCCTGACCTGAAACTTTATCAGCAATGTTACTGGGAACCTGTGGTAAGAATTTCACCTCAGATCAAGACTAGTTTAAATTTAGTGCTAGGACATGTTTTATCTTTATTTTTCTAGTGATTATTTCCGACTTTAATGCCTGATGCGTAGAAAGAATAGTAAATATGGCAGGCAACCAGCGTAGTTTAACAGTGAAATCCTTGCTGATCTTAAACACAAAAAAAGAAGCTCACAAGAAGTGGAAGATTGGACAGATGACCAGGGAGGAGTATAAAAATACTGTTCAGGCATGCAGGAGTGAAATCAGTAATGCCAAATCACATTTGGAGTTGCAGCTACCAAGAGATGTTAAGAGTAACAAGAAGGGTTTCTTCAAGTATGTTAGCAATAAGAAGAAAGTCAAGGAAAGTATGGGGCCCTTACTGAATGAGGGAGGCAACCTAGTGACAGATGATGTGGAAAAGCTAATGTGCTCAATGCTTTTTTTGCCTTTGTCTTCACGAACAAGGTCAGCTCCCAGACTACCGCACTGCGCAGCACAATATGGGAAGGAGGTGACCAGCCCTCTGTGGAGACAGAAGTGGTTCAGGACTATTTAGAAAAGCTGGACAAACACAAGTCCATGGGGCCGGATGCGCTGCATCTGAGGGTGCTAAAGGAGTTGGCGGATGTGATTGTAGAGCCATTGGCCATTATCTTGGAAAACTCATGATAACTGGGGGAGGTCCCCGCTGACTGGAAAAAGGGCAAGGTAGTGCCTATCTTTAAAAAAGGGAAGAAGGAGGATCTGGTGAACTACAGACCAGTCAGCCTCACCTCAGTCCCTGTCAAAATAATGGAGAAGGTCCTCAAGGAATCAATTCTGAAGCACTTAAAGGAGAGGAAAATGATCAGGAACAGTCAGCATGGATTCACCAAGGGCAACTCATACCTGACTAACCTAACTGCCTTCTACAATGAGATAACTGGCTCTGCGGATGAAGGGAAAGCAGTGGACGTGTTATTCCTTGACTTTAGCAAAGCTTTTGATATTATCTCCCACAGTATTCTTGCCAGCAAGTTAAAGGAGTATGTGCTGGATAAATGGACTATGAGGTGGATAGAAAGATGGCTAGATCATTGGGCTCAACATGTAGTGATCAATGGCTGCATGTCTAGTTGCCAGATGGTATCAAGTGGAGTGCCCCAAGGGTCGGTCCTGGGGCCAGTTTTGTTCAATATCTTCATTAATGATCTGGAGGATGGCATGGACTGCACCCTCAACAAATTTGCAGATGACACTAAACTGGGAGGAGTGGTAGATATGCTGGAGGATAGGGATAGGATACAGAAGGACCTAGACAAATTAGAGTATTGGGCCAAAAGCAATCTGATGAGGTTCAACAAGGACAAGTTCAGAGTCCTGCACTTAGGATGGGCTAATCCCATGTACTGCTACAGAGAAGAATGGGATTGTTTAGTCTGCAGAAGAGAAGAAGGGAAGAATTCTGGGGGGTGGGGGGGATTTGATAGCTGCTTTCAACTACCTGAAAGGGGGTTCCAAAGACGATGGACCTAGACTGTTCTCAGTGGTACCAGATGACAGAACAAGGAGTAATGGTCTCAGGATGCATTGGGGTAAGTTTAGGTTGGATTTTAGGAAAAACATTTTCACTAGAAGGGTGGTGAAGCACTGGAATGGGTTCCTTAGGGGTGAGGTGGAATCACCTTCCTTAGAGGTTTTTAAGGTCAGGCTTGACAAAGTCCTGCCTAGCATGACTTAGTTGGAGATTGGTCCTGCTTTGAGCAAGGGGTTGGACTAGATGACCTCCTGAGGTCCCTTCCAACCCTGATATTCTATGATTCTATACTTGTAATCACTTAACAACTCTTTCTTTGTACTTAAATACATTTGTTTTATTCTTAATCAAAACTAATCCGGTGTTGTGAGGTGTGTAGGTAACTCCATTTAGGGCAGCTAACTTTTGTACATTGACCCCTTTAGAGGGGCAATGGACCTAATATATCTAGACTGTCCATGAGAACACTTTTTGGGGGGAAATCTAGGACTGAGTGTGTATTGGGGTTACCCTGCAAGTGATAACCAAGGCTGCTGGAAGCCAGAGTGTGGCTGGTGTGTTGCTGACAGGCTGCTGGGGTCAGAGTTGCTGGACCAGGGCTGGGGCAACACATAGACACTCAGGGTGTAACCTGCATGCTGTCCAGCTATGAGGAGTCCAGGTTGGATGCTACAGCAGCAAAGCATTGTGAGGTACTCCAGGATAGGCATGACAGCCCCTCTCTGGTCTGGAATGCACCTTAGAATGTCATACTAATCTAATTACCCTAGAAGGCACACTTGTACTATGGAGATCGGCACAACTACAAAACTGTCAGACAATCAAATAGGTAGATCTTGCCAGGTGCTCAGTACTTTCAGTTTACTGACTTAATTGGTGTGGATGGCATTCCATCCATTTGCAGTTGAACCTGGGCTGAGTGATGGCGTTGCATCAAAATCATGTAGCATTGTGGCTCTGAGGTGAAATCTGGCAGCTTTGACTGGATTTCACTTCAGGATGTGGAACTTGAGACTCAAAATGAAAACTGAAGAAGGGCTTTGTGAACCCAGGTAGATCAAAGCAGAAGGAAGTATTTGCAGCAATTCATAAAGCCCTGATAATAATCATTGTAATTTAGGTTTCTTTAGTGCTTTTTAATCCAAACATACTCCCCAAGGTGGGCATGTTTCTTTCCAGTCAGAGAAAAAGGTCCTAGAGCAGACCAGTGAGCTGCTCCAACTGATAGACATCTATGTATTTAATTTAACAAAAATTCTTTACTCCATCCTGCTGTACTGTAGCTCTTGCTGAATAATCATGTTACCTTACTGATGTTATCCCTGATTTTTCCCCTGTAACATTTTTGCTCACTTTATTGCATCATGCATGAAATTAGGTCCCAGTCCTGCAAACACTTAGCACATGCTTAATTTCATGCACATGAATAGTCCTTTTTAGCCAAGTGTAGGTGTAAACACCTGCAGGATCAGGGCCTGAGTTTGTAAGTTCCCTGGTGGAAGTACAGCGACCTTTCTGTCTAGCACACTTTGGTGCTCTGTAAGAAATAAGCATTACTAATTATAGAAGACCACACTGCCTGCAAATATGTCCCTCTTATGTCTCAAATTTACATTCACTGACGAGATCAATCAATAGCATTAATATGTAGAAATACACTTCTGCATCTTGTTTTGCCATGGACACGAACAAGGTCAGTGTATCTATAAAAATACTAGTAGCTTGTTTCTGCATTTAGCATATTGTTAACCTTCCCCTAAAGGGCAAGCTATATATGATTCCTAGCCTGCAATTGTAAAAATATCACTACGATTGACAGCATTAAAGTCCTTGGTGTCATGGCATGGGGACAGTCACTACAAAATGATGATTGACAGCAAAGAATACCTCTTCTATTGTTGTGTGCCTCAGTCAACCAACCCTGGCTCCCTCATTCAGATAGTTTCAGTCATGCAAGATACTAGGATTGGTTAAGCCACGCCTTGTTTGGCTGTGAATAAAAACACACTGGAGCAAATAAAGTTCAAGGTAACTTTACAGCTCAGGGTCACATTTCAGTTCAGCTAAGTGTATAAAAAGCACACTATGCCTAGCTGTTTGGCAGAAAGACTCTCTTGCACTACAGCAGCATCGTTCTGAATGTAATATCCTGACGCAGGGAGTGCACTGCTCAGGAAAGTCTCGAGGAAGAGGGTATGGCTAATCAGGCCTCACCTGAGAAGTCTAGAAAATGCCAGTGTGAGACAAGTCATCCCCAGAGCATTCTTTACCAGATCCTCAACAAAGAAGAGCAGGATGAGACCAGATGGCATCCTCAGTACTATCGTCCTTGCTACTCTATATCAAGTGCTGCCTGTCCCTGTGAGGGCAACAGGAAAGTTGTCCTCAGAACTCCAGAAGTAACCTGCATGAGAGCTTCTGAAGTGCTCTTAAAGACTATAACTTTTATAAGAAACTTGCCTTCTTTTTATCATTTGCCCCAGCAGGATCAAGCACTTCTAGTACAACAGTGCTGGGCCCCTCTCTTTGTCTTGGGCCTGGCACAGGAATGGGTGGATTTTGAACTGAAGGAGATTTCAGTCCCTAGTTTGTTGAAAAAAATCCTTCTCAATCAGTCTCTGACAGATAGTGACAAAGTGGAGAACTCCTCCCTGGGAGCCTCATTAGCAGACGTTCAGAAGATGAAGCATTTCCTGGAGAAGTTCTGGAATTCAGACATATGTGCAAAAGAATATGCCTATCTGAAAGGAATTATTCTCTTTAACCCTGGTAAGTTCCATGGCAATATTTGTAGACAAATGCATAGCTAAGTGTGTGTCTAAAAATATTTTAAAATCTATCTGCAAACAGATGTTTGGAGTTTTAAACTGATTTCTGTCATCCTAGCTAATCACTTTCAAAATCAGCATTCAGTAAGGTAAATACTTCCATTCTGAATTTACTGCTGGTGATATCTAGGTTTCTATATGCTCACCCTGTTACCCTTTGTAAAAACAAATGGCTTTAAAAAAGCCCTTTATTAAGAAATTATTAGCTCATATAAACTTACTTTGTCACTTAAAACGCTGATATCCAGCTGCATTAAATAATTGGGGATGGATACATGTATACAATTTAATATTAGACATATTGTAACATGACTTCCTAAATACCCAAAATATTTATTAAGAGACAAGGTAGGTGAGGTAATATGTTTTATTGGACCAGCTTCAGTTGATGAAAGAGGCAAGCTTTCGAGCTCCACAGAGATCTTCGTCATACCTGCTATGAGCTGGCCAAGGTTTCAGCCCCGGTGATTACAGCCCATTTGACCAGAGCACAAGCATTTTCGATGGCGTTCCTGGCCCAGGTCCCTATCCAGGACATCTGTAAAGCAGCGACCTGGTCCTCAGTGCACACATTCACGATCCATTATGTGGTCAACCAACAGCCCAGAGATGATGCGGCAGTTGGTAGGGCCATTCTTCAATTAGTTGTTCCATGACTCCTACCCTCCTCCTATGGTAAGCTTGGAAGTCACCTAATTTGGAATGGACACGTACAATCACTCAAAGAAGAAAAGATGGTTACCTACCTTTCATAGCTGTTCTTCTTTGAGATGTGTTGTTCACGTTTATTACAATACCCACCCTCCTTCTCCTCTGTTGGAGTCAACAGCAAGAAGGAACCGAAGGGGGGTCAGGCTGGCAGGATAATATATGCACCGTGATTAGGGCGCCACTCTAGGGGGCTCCCCTGCTGACCCGTCGGAAGCCACTAAGGGAAACAGTTCTGACGTCCATGCGTGCAGGGTGTGCACACCTAATTTAGAATGGACGTGAACAACACATCTCAAAGAACAACAGTCACAAAAGGTAGGTAACTGGGGTTTTTTGGATTGTTATATGAGTAGTTCTCAAGACAATTCCACTTGCCAAAAGGTATTTAGTACATAAGTTCTTTTGCATTGCTGCCCCTGCTTCAGTGCTTGATGCTTGGTCCAAACTTAATGCTCTGAAGTCTGAGCTGTAAGTGAGTTCAAACAATTACTACCATCCATAGTGCTTACTACCCATGACAGGTTTTTGGGGGGTGGGTGGAGGGTTGGGTGATGCTCAGTGTTTCTAGAATCTACCAGAGTGTCTCATGTTGCTCTACAGCAACTTTTCTAGCTGACTAAGGAACAGAGTTTATCAGGCTTTGAAGTTAATCCCCTCCTTGGCTGGAAGGCTGATGGCTCTGATGCGGAGTCTTAAGAGCGTGCAGGGGAGTTTAGAGCCTGGAAAGTTAAGGCTGAGTGACTCAGTAGCAATGTTCTGCATTGCCATGCAGAATACTCAGAGTTGGTACTTATTTGTAACTCTCAGGGCCAACCGCAGTCTGTGGATTGGGCTCAGACCGCATGCTCTGCTCCTTGTGGAAAGGAAAAAGCATTCAATCCCTCCAACAAACGGTACAGTTGTGTTGACTCCAAAGGGAATACTAGTCACTTAAGATATCCCTAGCAAGGAGGTTAATGTCTTGGATGTACAGGCTTTGCCAGGAGAAAATGTTGCGGGGAAAGAGGGTTAAGAAAATCCTTGAGGCTTCCTCTGGGATGTGGAGAGAGGCTACTATGTAAATTATGGCCCAGATCCAAGGGAGTGGATAGAAAATGCCCCACATATGTGAACAGTGAAGCTAAACTGCTCTCAATTACTTCTGACGGTGCACTGAGAAACAATCAGTGATGAGACTGAAATAGTGAAAATAGCATTGTAATTACATCAGTGCCATCTGCAATGCTAATGTTAGGACCATGTCATGGTTTCTGTTATAAATGTCATTTTTCAGTGGCTTATAACTTGGTTGGAGACACTTGTACATCAATTAATCTTATTGCACGTGATCTCAAGCTACGTGATTTATTTGTATTAATATTTATAATGTGAAAACATTGGTTTGTTACATATAAAAAGAGGGAACACATGAGAAAATGTATCAAGTTTCAGGGGAAGAATCCATTCTGAGGAAATAAAACTCTTGATATCTTGCTTCCCACTATAATAGTTAGGGTTTTGACCTCTGCTGGGAGATTGTAACTCTAGTTACCCAGAAATCTAGGATGGGTGTAAAAGACAGAGAAAGGGACAAAAATGACTACTTTAATCTCTTTTGTTTCCAGCTACCCTAGTTGCAGCAAGGCCTCTTATGCTATGGCTGGAGAGAAGCTAGCATCTAAAATCTCTGTTTAAGAAAATAATCCACAAAGTTCAGCCATCTGTAGTAAACACCGGGTTACTAGGCAAAACAGTGTAATCTCCAGCACTTTGTGGGTGGGATGCTCCTCCTCCAGAGCCAAGTATACGTCACGCACTGATCTCCCCATCCACGGAGGAGTGGGGTCTGCTCTTTCTGTGGCAGTCATCCTCCTCTGGACCCTGCAGAAGGCAGTGCTCTATGGGCTTGAGGTCTGTGCTGGGAAAAGGGGTGTGGGATGGGCTTGCGGAGGCAAAGGGCAGGAATGCTAGGCTGCAGCCAAGCACAGGATTAAGGATATATACATCATTCCTAGTCCAGAGTGTTATGAAGATTCCTTGGGGGGAAAAAGCAGCCTGGACTTGCACCATTTTCGCTATGGTCCACCCCGCTCTCCGGAGGCTCCAGAGTAGGTGCAGTCAGGAGAATTCTACTGAAGCTGCGCTGTCAGTGTCCAGGGGACATTACCCAGCGGCCAAAGCCAGTGCCTGAGGTTTCCCTGTGGACTTCAGTGAGATCCACCCAAATCCTTGCGGGCCTTTCGATCTGGGGTGACACTGCATGAACTTCTTTTGAGGAATGGCAAACCCTGCCCTCCGGATGGAACAATCTGTGAAGACCTAGATTCCTTGGGGAGATTTTCTCTGCATGATCCCCATCCCCTGGGATTTGTCTTGGGGGGTACAATGGAATCATTAGATATAAGAATGGACCACATGGAGTCAGGCAAAGAGAAAATGGCAGCCAAATTGTCTGAAGTTAAAGAATCTACGTTAAAGCAAGCTCAGGGCTTTTGCCTGGGGAATTCTGTCCCTTTTCAGGTCACCAGAGCCCCAGTCTCTTGGGCTTCATGGGCTTGACCTTTGATTTCAGTGAGGCTTGTCACATATTTTAACTTTAAATATCTGCTTACATGCGGTGCTGGATGAGGCCAGAGTGCTGAGTATCCTGAAGGATGGAGCCCCACTGCATTAAGCAAGATGTATTTATTTAAGGTAGCTTTTAACAATTTCCCTTTTTTATCATAGCTTCATATAATTAATGTACTTTAACTGTGTGGATAAGTGCCGAGCTGCTCTGGGGATAGGTGTTCTACAACTCATTAATGTAAATAAATAAATTACAGCAAGTGCAAAAAAGGATGTTGTACTTTCATTGTATGACTTTCAGAACTTTATTTAGAAGCATAAAGGAAGGACTCCAATTATTTCTATGTACAGGAATGCCTCACTTAACGTTGTAGTTATGTTCCTGAAAAATGCGACTTTAAGTGAAACAATGTTAAGCGAATCCAATTTCCCCATAAGAATTAATGTAAATGAGGGGATTAAGTTCCAGGGAAATTTTTTTCACCAGACAAAAGACTATATTATATATATATATATAATATATAATATATATATAAAATACACACACACACAGCGTATACGGTACACAGCAATGATGACTGGTTCCTTAGCTGGAGGGATGGATACAAGTTCCTTAGCTGGAGGGATGGATACAAGCTCCTTAGCTGGAGGGATGGATACAAACCATTTCAGTGGATGCATCATAAATTAGTTTTACTCAAAAAAGCTCTCTCTTTTTTATTCCTGTTTTTACAGAACTGCCTGGCCTAAGATTTCGTCACTATGTGCAAACTCTGCAGCAGGAAGCCCAGCGCACTCTGATGGAATTTAGCTCAATGATGTACAACAGAAACCTAGGCAGATTTGCTTGGATTCTTGGGCTGCTCGCCAGCCTCAAAGCTGTTAATGCAGAGACTATTGCAGAACTCTTCTTCAGACCGATTTTAGGAGAGGTCAACCTAAATGAATTACTTCTAGAAACCTTGTATTTCAAGCAAGACGTACTTTAAAAACAAAACACTTTTTTGTGTTCCTAAATAACAAGAAAGATTTAAGAGGGGGGAAAGTTTTATGGTCAATATATAAAAGGTTTACATAGATTAAAAATTGACTAATGTAACATTACTATTTATTTTTTTGTAAAACTAAATGTAATCATGTAAACTTCAGACTAATAATAATAATAATACCAGATCACAAATTTGTGTGCCATGTCTGGAAGAGCTTTGTCCTAACATACCACAAGGAAGTTTGAAAGGTATTAACATTACCTCCACTTGCTGTAGTATTTCTAATGTTCATTTTCACATCCACTTAAAAAAAGTGTTTCTTGATTTGCTGTTCAATTGGCAGCAATTCTTGTTTTCAGAAAAACTGCTGAGTTTGACCCTACAATAGCCAGATCCATCTGTTTATGTACCCATCCGTCTTGATCAGTGATAAAATAAGGATAAGCCCTGACCCTTTGTGGGATGTAATTCCCTAATTGCTACCGTCTTAAACCAGCACCCTTTTGCATTTGGCTGCTCCCTTAATTCCATCCTTTCTGGCTCTTGATCTCACCTCTAGGCCCCCTCCTGTGTCTTCTCTGTCTGAGCCTGCTCTTCACTCCTTCTGGCATCTATCCCCAACCCCATGACTCAAAATGTCCCATGGCCTTCCTGCCTAAACTCTTAGCCATTATGAATTAAATCCTTGTATGACCAAGAACCTTTGCTGATAATTAGTGCTACCCTAGAAACAAAGAGCAAATGTGGGAAATCATGAGAAAAGCTCAAAATATAAATATAAGGAGATAGGTATTCTAAGATATTTGTAAGAGGGCCAGCTGAGAAAAATAGATGTTAAAAATTCTAAAATACGTACTTTAACTAAAGCACCACACATTGTTATCCCTCATGGATAATTGATGAAGAAATTCTATTACTCAACCAACTAAAAAACCCTACTTATTATAAGCTTGCTTAACATGTTCCATTACAAAGCCCTGTTTTGCTTGTAACTTTCATCATCATCATTCATTATGCCCTCCACTCCTCTCAGGGTATGGGCCGCAAACAAAATTGTTTTGGCTGATATTTTCCATGCCAAGTGTCTGCCTTAGGTTGAACCATTTTAGCAAAAACATATTAAGAGGCATCAGCCATTTCTGAGAATTAACTTAGGGAAAGGTACATTTTTTGCCCATGTTAAAAAAAAATCTTAACTTTTATTGAAAGATTGTAGTGCTCCCATGTTTTAGAGCAGGGACTTGAAATTTGAGAGAACTGGTGCTAGGGATGTGCCTTCTGCTGTCCTGTGAAAATTCACCCAAATTTGGCCGTGTTACAAGTCCTCTGGAAAAAAAAATCTCAATTTGCATATGCTCAGTAGAAACTTGTTAGAATTTGGCAGATACATTCTTCAATGATTCCCTCTGCACTGAGCATACTTTATCTTCTCACAGCCCACTACCTTGTGATTGGACCTCAAATAAGCCATCCCTGTCCAGGGCTACAGAGGCTGAGCAGGGGTTTCTTTGCTGAGGCTGTTGTGACATCAGATACAGGAAAGGATAGCAGGGAGACCGTCTTTCCGGTGAGGAATGGTGGGGGAGAGAGAGTACAGGGTGGGAGGATAAGAGCCTGGGGTGGTTAGGTGTAGAAGCTGGAAAAGATGTACAGGGGCAGAAGATGGCAAGGGGGAAGGATAGGAATAAGGGGAAAGAAACCCATCCCGGAAACATTGGTTCTAGTCAATTACCACTCAGCGTTCTTGAGTACGCTCAGAGAAGATAGTTCTGGGCCAACTACAAGTTTGTCTAATTGAAGGTAATATCTTACCATTGGCACAGTCTGGATTAGATAGAAAAAGCTTTAGATGGATGATCTCCTCCTGTCAATGGTTTGAGAACAGACATCCACTCTCATTGTCCCACACCTTTCAACGTTTGGCACCATTGACCAGACCATAGTTCTGTCCCATCTGAGAGAAGTGGCAGAAGTCCAGGGAAATGAACTAAGATGGCTTGAGTCCTTCCCGGAGGAACACACTTAGAGTAGTGAAGGGAAACTCCATCTCCACCACTAGACCCTTCTACTTTTGGGGTTCTCTCCAGTCCTGTTCGGTGTCTTCATGAAGCCACAAAGTGATCTGATAAGATGATACAGACTCAACCACAACTGATATGCATATAACATACTGCTTTAACTATTCATTACCATATCTGACTCCAACACTACCAGTTGGCCCACTGTTTGGATGAGATCAACTTATGGAGAAAGAACAGCTGGTTGAAGCTGAATCCAGGCAAGACAGAGGTGATGCTGCTAGGTAGAAGAGTTTGTGAAGAGTTTATGGCCATGGTGCAGTCTCTTTTGGTTGAAGGTGCACACCAACAATTAATCAAATCAGTCTGTTGTTTAGGAGTGATCTTGGATTCCTTGCTGATGCTACATTCTCACATCAAAGCAGTCACAAGTAACACTCTCTGGTTTGGTTAGGAGACTTCATTCTATTCTGACAGATGATGACCTGGCCTTGATTATATATGCCTCTGTCACTTCCCATCTGGACTAGATCAATGCAATATGACTGGGCATGAAACCATGAGCCCTTAGGAAATTCCAGTTAGTACAGAATACTGCAGCATGTCTCCTCAGCAACACAGGCATCTGAACACGTCAAATTTGTTCTGCTTTCTACCCTAGCTTCCCATAAATTAAGTTCAAGGTTTGGTCCTTATTTTCAATGGACCAGAGTCTGAGATATCTAAAAAGTCACCTAATGGTCCACAATGAAGACAACTACACTCTTCTACCATAAAGGTAAAATTTGGCCGGGCAGAAGATAGAACTTTTTTGAGGGCTCATGTGAGACTGTGAAAGGCATGTCCATGGGAACTAAGGAACATCATAAACCTAGCCACCTTCCACTCTGAGTGCAGCATGCACTTTTTGACCTGCCTTCTCTAACATAAACACAGAGCAGCACATGCATTTAAAACATGCATGTCCTGAGGAGAGACATGGCCTGAGGAGAATATCGTATACCAGGTGAACCACATGGGACTAAAGTTAATCATGTTGTTTAATGGACTACTGGAAGGGGCTTAGATACTGTGGTGATGAGGGCAATATAAGAACCTAGACAGAATAAAATAATAGAGAAGGGCAAGAGCCATGGAGTGGGGAGGATATGAGCAGAGGAGGTAAATCTGGGGAGAAGGCAGGAGCCAAGGAGAGTTTGACAAGGAATGGAGTAAGGGTGGGAGGAATGGGTAGCAGCCAATGGGATAGCAGCAAGGGACATATGAGTTGAGAGGGATAGCTGCAGGAGCTTGGTAGAGAGGGTAATGAGGAGCAGGGGACAGGGAGAGGTTAAAGTGGTCAGAGGCAGAATGGTCTGACACAACTAGGGAACACTCCCTTATAAAACTGAATTGAATCTAGCAGTCGTGAGCATCACATTCTTCAGCTATCTCTTGTAAATTATTTGCTCTGAAATTCATCATCAAAGTCTGTGTCTCCACCCCCCACCTTGTGGCTGAGCCACATAGAAGCTAATACTACTGCTATTGGCTACTCTGCTAGCTCAGCGGGCAGAGGATGTGGCTCTAAAGATCTCAGCCCTGCTGGTGACCTCCCAGAGGGAGTCATTATGATTCCAGATGATGATGTTCCATTTTTTCAATTTTTGCAGTTTTCCCAAAACATTAGGAAATCACATAAAATTACAGAAGAATTTTGAGTGCTTGACTTTACAACCTTAAAGTTAGGGAATACCAGAATTAAAGTTGTCTGTGCAATGTTAATTTGGTTCCCTTGTGTGTGTGTATATACAACACAATACAGACTTCAATTACACAATCACATACTATTTTTCCCCATAGGACCCTTGCCTCATTCAGTGCACAGAAAGGACTATGCTTTGGAAGTGAACCAGGACTGTGCAGTGAATGAGGCTGATTACCTCTGGCTCATTTGTGGCAGAAGCTGGAAAGTGAAGTGGTCAGTTCCTTATTTTCTGAATATTAATCTGAGATCCTGGAGTCTGATTTGCAGAAGTTTTGACCATTCACAGCTGCAATTGTGGTCAATGGGTGGCACTGTGCTTTGAACATATTAAATGCTATATAAGAATAACTATACTGCACCAAACCAATCATCTACCTAGCCCAGGATCCTGTCTCACATGGTGGCCAGTGCCAGATGTTTTCAGAGGAATGAACAGAATAAAACAATTATTGTGATCCATCCCCTATGGTCCAGTCCCAGCTTCTGGCAGTCAGAGGTTTAGGGACATCAAAAGCTTAGGGCTGTGACCTTGATCATCTTAGCTAATAGCCGTTGATGGACTTCTCCTCCAGAACCTTACTTAGTTCTTTTTTTGAACCCACTTATACTTTTGGCCTTCACAACATCCCCTGGCAATGAGTTCCAGAGGTTGACTGTGCGTTGGTTGAAGTACTACTTTGCTTTTAAACCTGCTGCCTATTTATTTCATTGGGTGACCCCTGGGTGGCCTGAGGTGCCTAGGGTAGCCCACACTGAAAATGCCCTGGTCAGGGCTGGCTGCCAAAGAGAGAACAGATTCTCTCAAACCTGCTGGGTAACACTGTAGTTAGAATCACCAACCAGTCACAAACTATACTCCCAATCCCCTCCCGGTTATCAAAAAACTTTAAAATAAAAGTCAGACAGCCCCCTTTATTTCATTCCAGTTCTCTGGCTCTCAATCAGCAAACAGGTTCAGTAGGATGAGGATTTATTTAAAACTCTGCTCACTATACAAAATGTTCTTCCTATCCCCAAAGGGCCAGCTACAGTAGCACATCAATATTAGTTTGGAACTTACCCAAAAGTACCACGCTGCCAGCCTATCCTTTAATATGTAAAACTAAAGGTTTTATTATAAAGAAATAAAAAAGAGAGCTGTTAAATGGCCAAAGCAATCAGATACACACATAAGGCTTCAGATTCCATATATCAGGTTCTTGGCAGTATTGGTGAATTTGCTGGCTTGTAGAGTTCCTCTGGAATACATCCAAAGCTTGGATTCATTCAGTCAGTTGTTCATAGCTTCAGTTTGTAGAGAAGTCGCTCCAGAAGTAAGAAGCAGGATTGAAGACAAACTGGAGAAGATGCAGCTGCCTTTTATATCCTTGGCCAGGTGGCTTGTACATACTTTGTCCCAAATACAAGCTCAGAATACATATGCATGGAAAAGCACTCGGAGCCCCCTGTCCACAGGCATATCCCTACAAGTCCTGCTGACTCATAGGTGTAACCTCTGGTTTCTCTCAATGGGTTCATTGCACAGCTGATTGCCCTTGATGAGCCATTAAGCAGGCTAGATAGTGCTGATGCCAATCTGTCAGGGGAGTGTCACTCAGAAATGCAGCACAAATTTGATATACAAATATAACACACATATTTATAACTCACAATACAATGATACAAACATATAAGCACGATTATCGTACTTAGCTAATTATAACTTTTCCACTGCTACCTTACATGGCATATCTTGTAAGCTTCATTGCAAATTTGTAATATTGGTAACATGGCCAACCCATATTCCATACAGTGTCACACCCTGGTTCTTGCATTATATGAAGGGTTAAATAACACTTTCTCATTCACTTTCTCTGCACTATTCATGGTTTTATAGATCTCTAAAATATTTCCACTTAGTCATCTCTTTTCTAAAATGATCGGTCTCCCAGTCTTTTTAATCTCTCCTCATCTGGAAGCTGTTCCATATGTGGTTAGCCACTGATTTGGTTTTTCTCATTTATGTAAACATATAATTGTTATGTTTTCTGTTGGTGTTTTGCTTTCCCCTAAGAGAAGGTATTTGTGTGTCCATGTTTCTAAGAACTGCTGAGTGCTTGCAAGCAGGGAAGAAACTCCTGCAAAGGTGATAAGATCTATTTACATTTCCCAGATCTAGAAGTTGCAGTATGGCTCTAGTGGGGCTTGAGATGCTGTTTTAGTTATTTTAGAAAAGGATCCCTAGACAGACTGAACCCAATCCTTGTTGCTGCCATTGGCACCTGGGAGAAGGATTGCGTATACGTGACTCTACACCAGTCCCGATAACAGTGGTGGAAACCCCGCTGATAAGTAATTTAATACTTAACTGGACAAAGCACTTTGACAACACACTGTCAGGAAATGATTCCTGAAAAATACTAGCATAGGATGGTGAGAAGAGGATCTAACAGGCCTTCGGCACTTCTGCATGCTACATGGACTAAATTTCATGGATTCAGAATACTAAATCTTTATTGTTCTCTGCCCCCTAGTGGTTCAATAAGAAACTACAATCTCAGTAAGATTATCTACAGTTCTACTGCCTTTTAATGTACTCGAATGTTTTTTGTTTGTTTTTTAAATTGTGATTCAGGTACATTTAAGAGAGAGTTATTATAGTCTGTCTGTTTCTGAATAGGGCCATGGTCATCTCACAACTCCCTACACACATTGGCCAGATGTATCTTCTGAAAATACTGGCCAAAATTTTCAGACTTGGGTGGCTAACATTAGGCACCTAAATCCATATTGAGGAAGCCATACAAATAGTCTGATTTTTTTTCTTCCCAGATGTGCCAAACACCAAACAGATCCCACTGATTTAATTGGCATATGAGGGTGACAACTTGGAGGTGCTGCTTGACCCAGCCTGCTGAATCCAAGGGCCTATGACGGTGACAGCTTGGAAATGCTGCTCGATCCAGCCTACTGAGTCCAGGGACATATAAGGGGTCAGCCTGGGAGTGCTGATTAACTACTTAGGCAGTCCTCTCAGGTGCGCTCTGTTAATATGTGTGTGTATTCATCTGATTCTGGGGCTGGAAGAACCTAGCTCTGGGGAACCTAGGTCCTGCAGCATAGCTCCACTGGGAGGGAACTTGCAGCAGGGAGAAGTAGAGCTCCGTGTGAGAACACAAGTGACATAAGATGTACACTGATAGAAGTACAGAACCCCTTCCTCCCCACAGAAGAGTAACCAAAATAAATGAGCATACCCCAAAGTAATGGGCAAAGCTAGTAATAACATGTAATTAATTGTATAGCGAAGGTAGGGCAGGAACTTCTGTTCTCTCTGTCTCATAATACAAGAACAAGGGGACATCCAATGAAATTAAAAGGTGGCAAATTCCGAACAGATAACAGGAAATGTTTTTTCCCCCACAATGTGTAACTAAACTGTGGCCCATCTCCACTCCACCCCTTCCTCCAAGCTTCCACCCCGCTAATTAGCACCTGCTAATTTTTTTCTACGGGTGCACCAACCATGGCAAAACTGATGGGTGCACGGGAGAAGATAGATTCCGGGACACAGAATGATGGGCCTGGCGCAGGGTCATATCAGATTTTGATATGGAGAGGAAACTTTAACCATGATTCCAAAGGCTACTTAGGCAGCTGAAAACGCTAGTTTTTTTTTCCCCCCACAGATAATACTTTAGACATTAGTGGACAGGAGCACTATATCTAATTCCTATATAAAGAAAGACATTTAAATAAATATTTGACCCACTCAACTGTAATACTAACATGTTCTGACATCTTATGGTAGGATAGTCACTTAAGGGACACTGCTTAGGTTTAAAATTTTAATGTATATTCTTGTTTTATTACTTATGCTTCAGTAAAACAATTGAAACAATTGTAGAAAAATCTTTACTTTCTATCATTTAGGCTAATTAACTTTTGCAGTTTTTCCAAGCTTAGAATAGATCATTTAATATTTGGAAACATCCTACTAGGTCAAAGCCCTGTGAATTTATACTGCATCTGCCTGGAGTGTAGAAGGGTTACTATACTACGAATAATAGACTAGAAATGGACTTTAAACAGGAGTGAAACTGACATTTTCAAATCACTTTATAGCAAGGGTAGGCAAACGTTCTGGCCCTAGGGCCACATCAGGTTTGCAAAATGATATGGAGGGCCGGGTAGGGAAAGCCCCGCCCCCAATCCATCCTCCTCCCACTTCCCGTCCCCTGACTGCCCCCTCAGAATCCCTGACCCATCCAACCCCCCACGACCTGTCCGCTGACTGCCCTTTCCAGAGACCCCTAACCACCTCCCAGGACCCCACCCTGTACCCAATTCCCCTGCTCCCTGTCCCCTGACTGCCCTGACCCCTATCCACTCTCCTGGCCCCCAACCACCAGTATGGAACCCCACCCCCTATCCAACCCACCCTGCTTCCTGACTGCCCCCTCCAGAGCCCCCCAATCACCACCCTGGAACCCCACCTCTTATCCTCCCCCCACCATCGCTGCTTGGCGCAGCTCCAGGGCAGGGAGAGAGCACACAGCTCCTGGCCCTGGAGCGCTGCCCACGTGGCGCGGCTCCAGGGGAGGGGCCGGGGGCAGCCTCCCCGGACGGGGGGCCAGATGGGACAATGTCACGGGTCGGATCTGGCCCTGCGGGCCGTAGTTTGCCCACCCCTGCTTTATAGTATTGCCAACGCCAAATGTTCAACAATCAAGAGTAAGGCTCACCAAAAATCATAAGAGTGGATTAAAAAAAAAAAATCACAAGATTATGTAAAATAGATTGTGTTATTTTTATTTGCCTTCTGCTTTTGAGCCTTTAGGATGCACTGGGGTCACATTTTGAAGCTTTCTCCAAAGCCCCGAGGGCTAGAACGTACTTTTGCTTTAAGAATGAAGGCTGAAATAATCATATAGCCACTTGACTGCAGGAGCTGTGGCTTTAAAGAAAACAATAATTATCATGAGACTCATGACAAAATCATAGGAGTTGGCAACACTGCTTCCACTTCTGTTTAAAGGCTAGTTACTTTCCAGAAGGCTCTTAAACACAACACTCCAGTAACTGAGTTGCAGTTCTCAAAACCAAAGAGCAGGAAAATTCCATATTTTAGGTTGAGAAAGAAATTAAGTCTGAGGTATATTAAGGCCACTGCAAGGAGGAAAGGAAAATAAACAGGGACAGGAGCTCTGGGCAATTTTTCCTCTTAAAAGAAAGTTGGAGGGTCAAAGCTTCCAGTCCTTAATAAGATAAAACTTCTATTGCCATCAGTGCTCCACTCATAGATATTAACATGTGCTCTCAATAGCTGTATGTAAATATCAGAGCCATTTTATACATATTGGTTCAGGGACCACATTTTCTGTATATTCTGAACAATGCTGAACACACAGATGGTGCTTAGTGAATGATACAAATCTTGACAATAATCATCAACTTTATGGAGTCTATGGATACAATTTCTGTTCTTTGTTCTGGAATTGGCTTGGATACCGATGAAACCCTAAAAATTTGAGGGATAAACTCATCTGATACTCAGACAGCACTTTCTCATTCCTTTCTTTTCTCAAATGCAGAACGAAAAAAATGACAAAACAAAATGGTTTTTAGTTAAAATGTAAAATTGCACCACTGCCATTGCTCTAAAACCCAACCTGGGGCAGAACTTGCCACCTCTTGAGGGCTAAGTGAACTCCCCTCATCTGACTCTCATTCTCTCTTTATTCGTCCTTCGTGACTGCTCTGTTGCTTTTCACACAGTCAACCATGACATCCTTCCCAACAGCCTGGGACCGTCTGCTGGAGTCTCAGAGAACTGGCCGCTTGGTTTTGCTCCCATCTATCAGAACCCTCCTTTTTTGCAGCATGAGGCAGAAGGAAAGGCTGGTCCAGTGGCTGTAGGGTGACACGATGTCCTGATGTTTATAGGGACAGTCCTGATACTTAGACCTTTTTCTTATATAGGCTCCTATTACCCCCCCCCACACACACACCCTGCTCTGGTTTTTCACACTTGCTATCTAGTCTGCCTAAACTAAGTGGATAGGGTGTGAAACTCTGGGGGAAGAAGCCTGCCCCTGGCCTTGCAGCTGCCCTGCCTTGAAAGCTAACTGCAGTGGCAGGGAGCAGCACCTTGGGCTTTTTGCTTTTCCTGAGTAAAATCTGTGCAGCAAGGTGCTGCCTTTGAACACAGGCCTTTCCCCAGGAAAATAGCAGCCCAAGCCCTGCAGGTCAACCCCCAGGGCTGGCACCAGGGAAGGCCCAGGGCTTGTGCTTCGAGCTAGCATCTGCCCACCTGGCACAATACTACCCTTCTGCTGATACACAGCCCGCTAACCCTGCAGCGGGCTGCTGCCTCGTGCCCCGCCCCTTCGTGCTCCGCCTGGCCGGCACATCGCACTGCCCCTCTTAGCATGACCCCGCCCCATCCCCTCCTCAGCGCAGCCCCGCCCCAAGCAGCCTAGCTCCACCCATTCCACAGCCCCGCCCCTGACGCTTTCTCCTCCCCCGCTGCGACGGGCCTATTCTCGACGACCTGGCTTGTACGCGTGCGCAGTAGAGACTACTCTCCTCCGGCCTCACCCCGCCCACAGCGCCGTGGGTTCTGATTGGTCCAGTCTACGTTGCCCTGCTAGCCAATAGGAAAGCCCCATTCCTACCCCGCCTCTTTACAACGTGCTGTTGCTGTCACACCTGAGTCCTGACCCTAGTGGAGATGGCGGCCGCCGGGCTCGCGCTGCGTCGGGTGGCGGGGCTCGCCTCCGGATCGGGGCCGCTGCGGGCCGGCGTCTGGGGCCGGGCGCTCCCCTTGGCGGCCGAGCCGCGGCGACACGCGGCGCATTTCACGTTCCAGCCTGATGCGGAGCCCAGCGCGCACGGTGAGAGGGGGCCGTGCCGAGCTCAGACAGCGTCCCCCGCCCCCATACGCCCGGCAGCCTGGTCCCGGTCCCGGAGAGGGGCTGCCCGGCGCAGGGCTGGCGGAGGGTATCGGGCTCCCGCCGCAGCGCCTGCTGCTTTGGGCCCGCCTGTCCCGAGGGGGGTCCCGCGAGCTAAGCGAGCCGCCGTACTGTCAGCGCCCGCTGTGGTTGGGGCTGGGGGCAAGGGCGCTGGGTTCCCCAGGCGCGTCGCCCCCCTTCCCTCCCCACCCCCTGCCAAACCCGCCTGGGCAGCCGTTAAACGGCGCCTGGCCGCGCCGCAGGCAGGCAGCGCGGAGCGAGCGTGTTGTCACCCGGGAACCACGCGCCCGCTCCCCCGGGCAGTCAGCGCTCTGACCGTCAGGAGACTTTCCCGGCAAACAACAAACGCCAGGTCTCGACCGCCAGCCTCCTGGGGTCGGAGCCTCTGGAATGGCTGAGTCCACCGGGTCGGGCGCTGTGTGCGGCTAGGGTGGGAGCTGCCTTTCTGCTGGGGTATGTGTGTGGGGGCTGGTTCCGAACCTGGTGACACAACCGCACCAGTGGGTGATGCTGGAAGGAGGATTCACTCACCTGAAATGACCTAAAGTTGAACCCAAGTGGCATGATTTGAATTTTGGCTAGGATCTGGAGCTGGGCACCACGTAGAAAATCACTAACAGCTGTTCATTGCCATTTTGGGGTTAAAACTTGTTTTCACTCAGGGTCAGGACATATAGTTTCTTGATGGAACTGCGTTTTAAGTTCAGAAGCCAGTACTGCTGTAAAGAAGGGGAAAAAAATCACTTAAAAGATGTAGAGAAGATGTTTTTTGTTGAACAGAGTAATGTGAGACTCCAGTGGAAAGGAGCTCCCTTATCTTTTGTTGGTTCTGCTGTAAATAGGCTTGGCAGAATTTGATTTTTTTTTTTTCAGTTTTGATGAATAGTGATTTTTATTTTTGCCAATTTGATTTTTACAGTTATAGGAAACTAGAGGTTGGTGGTGGGATACTGTTGGGGCAGTGCTGACAGTGGGGCTTTAGGGGGCTTTCTGCAATACCGAAGGGCCCAAGACAGCTGGAGGAAAGGGGTAGGAGGAGGCATTGGTCCTGGTCTGGTGGAGCAGAGGACCTTGGACAGGGCTGCAAGGAGGAAGATGAGCCTATGGCCCTGGGGTGGTGGTGGTCTCTGCCAAACATCTCCTGACAAGGGATTGTTATTGCCCCCACCCCCCTTCAGCCCTCTGGTTGAGTGAGCTGGGCTGCAAAGCACTATCTGTGCTGCTGCAAGACCACTGCCCTGTAGGCCCAAGCTGCAGGAGGCTGCATTCAGTGCTGACTGTTATGATGGATTTTTTTGTGTATGTCAGTGTGTCAGCTGAAACTGATGTTTGACATCTGCTGATTTAAATTGGATCCTCTCAAGCCTAGCTATAAAGTAGCCAAGTTCCCATGCACTCTGTTGCAAGCTGTCTCTAAATTCTACAGCATGTTATAGCCATCTAGAAATTCTGTGGCAGATTCAGTTCAATTCACATCTTGCCATTTGCATAGAATTAATGGTGAGAATACAAAATACAATTATTTTCATGTAATGTAAGATTGAACATTGCCTTCAAATTTCCAGTATACCACAGAATTTTGACACATCACTGTAATTATAGACATTTTTGGTGTGTGTTGGAGAAGCTGCAGGTTCTGGTGTTTGGGCAGGGGACACTTGGCACTTCAGTTCCGCATTGTGGAGTTGCTATCAACAGTGGGAGGCTGTCTGCAAACTTTTAACAGTCAGGGCACTGTTAAGAAGAGTTTGTGATGGGATCTCCCTGGGGTGCCACCTGGAATTGGGGTACTATAGAGCCCCCTGGCCCACCAGCCTGGGCTTCCTTTTACACTGTACTACTGTGAGAAGCTGCAAAGCCCCCAGGAGTATAAATCCAAAATTATACTGTCTTGCACTGACTTACTTTACAGCGTAAGATCATAACACTCACCTTCTCCCTCAGTGTGGAGAGGAATATGCATCAGCCTGTTGTCTTGAGCAATGATTCCCACACACTAGTTTAGATAAAGCAAAATCAAGATTATTAACTACAGAAGATAAATTTTAAGTGATTATAACTGATAGCAAACAGATCAAAGCAGATTACCTAGCAAATAAACTAAACTTAATATACTAAATAGATTGAATATGAATAGTAGTTTCTCACCCTAAGAGGTGATAAGCAGGCTGCAGATTCTTAAAGGACAAGCTGCACTTGCTTACATAGGCTAAAAATCTCTTTAGCCTGGCTCCTTCCGCAGTTCAGTCTTTGTTCCTCAAGTGTTTCCAGGAGTCATCTTGTGTGGGGACTGACGAATACCAGATGATGTAATTCCCTGCTTTATGCATATGGCAGGAATGCTTTGATTCCAAGCTTGGTTCCCTAGATCGGTCTTGGAAAAACATTAACATCCCAAGGTGGAGTCTAGAGACGTGGTCACATTACATGTTTTTGTAGACTTTTATAACAGCTGTTATTTGGAGGCTATCTGTGATGTTCTCAGGCTCCCCAGGTAGGAGATAAGCTTCTCCTAAGACCAAAAGAACAGCCATACTGGGTCAGGCCAAAGGTCCATCTAGCCCACTATCCTATCTTGCGACAGTGGCCAATGTCAGGTACCCCAGAGGGAATGAACAGAACAGATAATCAAGTGATCCATTCCCCTGTCACATACTCCCAGCTTCTGGCAAACAGAGGTTAGGGGCACCATGCCTGCCCGTCGTGGCTAATAGCCATCGATGGAGCTATCCTCCATTAATTTATCTAGGTGTTTTTTTATTAACCTTGTTGTTGTTTTGGCCTTCACACACGTTTGGCAAAGAGTACCACAGGTTGACTGTGCACTGTGTGAAGAAATACTTCCTTTTGTTTGAAACATGCTGTCTGTTAATTTCATTTGGTGACCCTGAGTTCTTGTCTTACAAGAGTAAATAATGCTGCTTTATTTACTTTCTTCACATCAGTCATGATTTGATAGACCTCTATCATATTTGGCCCTCCTTAGTCGTCACTTGTCCAAGCTGTAAAGTCAGTCTTATTAATTTCTCCCCCTATGAAAGCCATTCCATACCCCCTAATCATTTTTGTGGCCTCTTTCTGAACTTGTTCCAATTTCAGTATATCTTTTTTGAGATAGGGTGACCACATCTGCATGCAGTATTCAAGATGTGGACCTGCCACAGATAAATGCAGAGGCAATATAATATTATTTTGTCTTGTCTATCTCTTTCTTAATAATTCCCAACCTTCTGTTAGCTTTTTTAATGGCTGCTGCACATTGAATGAATGGATATTTTCAGAAAACCATCCACCATGACTCCAAGATCTTTCTTGAATGGTAACAGCTAATCTAGACCCCATCATTTTATATGTATAGTTGAGATTGTTTTCCAGTGTGCATTACAGTAGACTCTCGATTATCCAGGATGATAGGGGAAAAATTAATCCTGGTTAATAAAATCCCAGATAATCACTATCCATAGGAAATGAGGGGAGGGAGGTTGGTTCACCAGCCACCCTGCGCCGGGGGAAGGGGGTTTTGATTCACTGGCTGCCCTGTACCCTGGTGGGGTGTGTGTTTGTGTGTGTGTGTGTGTTTGGGGCGGCAACAAAGCCAGAGCTGGCCCTGCAAGTTACGCATATTTTTTTTTTTGACATCCTGGTTAACCCACATCCTGGTTAACCCAGTCCTGGAGAATCGAGAGTCCACTATACTTTGCATTTATGAACATTGAATTTCATCTGTCACTTTGTTGCCCACTTACCCAATTTTGAGATCCCTTTGTAGCTCTTCGCAGTCTCCCTCGAACTTAATTATCTTGATAAGTTTTGTATCATCTACAGATTTTGCCACCTCACTGTTTACCTCTTTTTTTCCAGATCATTTATATATATGTTGAATAGGATTGGTTCCAGTACAGACCCCTCAGGCACACCATTATTTACCGCTCTGCATTCTGAAAACTAACCATATATTCCTACCTGTTGTTTCCTATCTTTAGGAAATCCTATTGTTTTTTTTCCTAATGGCTCATTGCCCTGAGTAAGTCATTCCCAACCCAGCTATCTAGAATTAAAGCATTTTGTCTAGTGGGTGTTACCCAGGTGTAACTACATTTTGAAATACAGATACAGTGGAGCCCCGCTATAACGCGACCGATGGGATCCAAAAAATCCCATCACGCTAAATGTGGGGTCGCGTTATAGCGGGGTTCCATTCCTGGCAGACAGGGGCTGCGGCTTCTCTCCCTGCTGTCCAGCACGGGAGAGAAGCTGCAGGACCCGGCCTACTGGGGACAGAGACCTCTGGGGCTGCAGGCTGCAGTCCCGGAGTTATCTGTGGAAGCTGCTGCCCACGCACCTGCCGGGGTCAGAGGATGCCAGGGGCAGGGGACACCAGTGCCTGCAGCCCCGCA
>ML677333.1:39398663-39480110 GCA_007922305.1 Dermatemys mawii
TCTTGATTGGCCTGGAGTAGCCTTTGTTTGGCTATCCAGGGAACAGGGACCTGCACATCCTGAGACTAATATACCTGCCTTCCAGCACTCTCTTATGTCCTTCTGGTCTGACTCCATCACAATATACATATACAGTCAATATTCACAACTTCAGGTGTACAAATGATGCATAGATACAAATAAGATAATCATTCAGCAAATTATATCCTTTTTAATGACATCTCACATGATCTGTCTTGCATAAAATGTTATGATATGATTATGACATTATAATAATATCAGTGTAAAGGATATAAGGTACAGTGTCACAGAGATAATAAGTTTTTGCATAATGATCAGGTTGGAATTTTGTTTCTGTTAAGTGATGTAGCAGACATGCTTCACCCTCATTTCTTCTAGCGCAGGGGTGGGCAAACGTTTTGGCCCAAGGGCCATATTGGGGTTCAAAATTATGTGGAGGGCTGGGTAGGGAAGGTCCCACCCCCTATCTGACCCCCACCCAGTTTCCACCCCCCTCAGAACCCTTGACTGCCCCCCTCAGAATCCTTGACCCATCCAACCCCCCCTTCCTTGTCCCCTGATCGCCCCTCTGGAGGACCCCCCTGCACTCAAACTGCCCCCCCCAGGACCTCACCTCATATCTAGTCCCCATGCTCTCTGTTCCCTAACTGCCCCCTCTTGAGACCCCCCGCCACCTTAAGCCCTCTCTGGATCCCACCACCTAAGCCCCCTGCCCGCAACTTGCTTACCTGCTCACCTGGGCGCGGGGCCATGTGGCTTGCCCCGCTGGGCCCGGCCCCTAGCTCGGGAGGAGCAAGAGAGTCAATTTTTTTTATAAATTACATCTCTAGCATTCCATCTATGCCTGCTGCTCTGAGCTTCCATAGAATTTTCCCTGCCCTCCAATCTCAGACTATATTACGAATGACAGCTAATGAATACTGGGGATATATAGGGATCAGAGCAACCAACTCTGGGCTCGAATGATACAGGGCTTTAGCCATGTACAGCAACATATATAGCAGTTTGAGAGGAAGTGAAAAGCTTTTTACTAAATTTGAACTGATGGATTGTTTAGAGAGTTAGGATTTTTCAAGATATCAAGGTTCCAATTACAACTATATCATGAATGACCTGGAACTCCATTTTACTGTCGTTCAGAAGATAGGCCCATCTGCAGCTGGGCATACATTCAGTCATAACTCGGGGATGTGGGGGGGAAGTTTTACCAGCTAAAGAATTGCCATCACCAGTTCTTATAGTTCCTTGTAGGTCTTGCATCTGAGGGAATTATGCGCCAAAGCTTAAAAATTATGTGCACAATATTTTAAAATTCTGCAAATGTTATTTGTTAGTAAATAAATGTGGCTCCAGCATGGCAGTGGGGAGCACAGGTCACTGGTTACATTGAGGTGGGAGATTACCCTGAAGCTCCCACCTCCACCAGTATAGGGACTCTGCAGTGACGCTGCACCTGACCCTAACACAGTGCAAGGCCTGGGCCTGCCCTAGAAACACTCTGGGGCCCTTCCCTTCTGTGCCAGGCGCACCAGGTGTGGCTGGGAAGGTTCAGCCCAGGAGGATCCGAGTGTGGAGGGGCTTAGTGTAGGGCAAACTGGTGTACGTGAACCCCTGGAGGTTCACAAAATGGTACAGGAGGTTCTTGGGGGCTGGGGGGAAAAATCCCTAATGATGGACAGAACTGTCCCTAGGGATCCCAGGCAGAATGGGGCCAGCAGTCTGGAGCCCCTAAACTTCCAAGAGCTAAGCAAATTAAAGCAAGCATTTCTTTCACACCGAGGAGATTTCAACTTCAAGACTCCTTATAAGAAATGGAAAGGGAGGTGGATATTTTTTGCTGTTTTTAAAACTTTAAATAGGCAGCTAGTGTTGTGCTTAAAATTCTTATGAAGAACAAGTTTAAGCTTTGTTGTAATGTGCGTTGTTTGCCTGGACTGCTCAAGATCTAAATGCTTGTGTAGGAGGAACTCTTTGAGTTGGTTTCTTAAATGCCTTCATTCTGTTTCACATCTGATACTCCCTGATGAAACATAGGAGCCTTTTCTCATAACAATTCAAAGCGATACAAGCTATGGAAGTTTGATCTTGGAAGATTGTTGTCATTTGCATAATGTAATAACAAAGATAATTAAAAACTAATTTTATATTTCCAAGATCACTGCTTTTATAATTTATACTCAAGTAAAGGAGAAAACCCTGGAAATATTCATTTTTAGGAGAGGGGTTTGCGAGACTTGACATCTTAGTGAAAGGAGTTCACAGGTTTAAGGTGTGGGAACCACTGGTGTCGGGGGATCCAAGTGTGGAGAAGGAGATTTCTGTCTGGGGCAATCTGGGTACAGGCAGCTCTGTATGCACAGGGGCTTGTTACGGGGTTCTGGGTGCAGGGACAATTGGACTCTGCAGGGGATCCAGGTGATTGTGGTTGAGCGCTGGGGGGGGGGGTAATGTGGGGAGATGGGTCTGGGTGTGGGGCACTGATGGGCCTGCTTAACAGGGGGAGCTCGAGCTGCTGCTGAGGGGATGCTGCATGCCGGGCTCCTGCTCCCCCCTTCAATTCCCCATGCCCTTTTCTTCTCTATCCCTTTCCCCCTGCCCTATTCCACCACACTTCCTTCATTTCCCTCACCTCCCCTTATATAGCTCCCCTGTGGGCACTCACTGTTCCACAGATAATAGGAAGGCTTACCAGCACACAGAAGGGGAGCACAACTGGCACTGTCCAGGATGCTATGTTCAGTTGCAGAGTCAACGTGGTCGAGGTGCAGCCTCCTAGCTGGGCAGTTCTTTGTTTTCAGAAATGAGTTTGGGAGGTGAGCAGTGGCATGTAACCCCTCATGCCTCTCCCCTCATGCTTTGCCTCTGTTTTGGGGGTCAGTCCTCCCAAAAAAGTGCCTCGTTGGGTCCCTCCCGCCTACCATGCTTCCCTTTGCTTTCTTGCCATTTTCCATGGGGAAAAGCAGGAAATCTGCAGGGGGATGGGCTGTTCTTTCCAAGCACTCAGTCCCGCAGAATACCTCCAGGAGTAAGGTCTCCCATTCGATTACTGACAAGACCAAACCCTGCTTAGTTTATGAAAATCCAGCTGTCTAATAATAGAAGGTGGAGTGGCTGCCAGCTATCCATTCTCACACAATATATGCATTTACAGGAAATTCTTGTCATCTTCACAACATATTGGGGTGAGGTATGGAAAACAACTAGTGTAAAAATGAAGATTTGAAGCTTTAAAAATCTGCTATCTGGGAGACCTCAGTAATAGCACCCTAATGTCCCCTCTATCCTTCTAGTTATGGCTTTTCAGCATTGCTGGTTTCCCCATTCTGTTGCTGTCTGGACTCCATTCTCCTATCCTCATTTCAGTTGCATTCAAAATACCATCCATATGGTCCCCAGAAGCTGAGGAAATGTGAGGCTACTTCTGTGCTCTTATAGAAATGTCCTACGTTAATGAGGATCCTGGGTTTAATAGATGTAGTATCCTGTAGGAAAGAAGGCTGTGGAATGAAATTTGGCAAAGTTCGGTAGACTATAACAAAGTGAGTAACTATCTCAAAATGGTTATTTTTCATAAGAAAACTGTTTTAGGTAAGCTTATTATCTTCTAACCAGTAGCTGCTAGCCTTTGAAAATACCTTGCAAAGTTGCCTCTGCTCTCATGTACCTGGAGGCCTGAAGGGAGTTACAGTTTGCTATCATCATGTGACTTTTGCAAGCAATCTGAAATACTGGTCATCAGTATTGCAGTTACTGGGAGTATAAAGTGTGCCAAATTGCATCTCATCCCTTTAAAGTTTATGCAGTGCAACAGTCCTTTTGATCCTCATTAGCATTGCCCTTTTAAGGGCTTCAGTGGCTGCTAGCTCATTTAAATTCTTATTACTAAGTTTTGTTTTCTTTGTTAAAACAGATAAGTAGCTAAATTATGTTTCTTTCTCTCTCATGCAGGGCAGACCCAGAAAATGAATCTTTTCCAGTCTATAACAAGTGCCTTGGATAATACCTTGTCCAGAGATCCAACTGCAGGTACACTATAACTATAATTGTGTGTCTCTCTGTACTGTGAAATTAGTCACTTTATTAAAAAAAATTTCAGATCATCCTAAATGTAGAAATAAATTGATTCAGGTCCCAAATCACTAACAGCATACACCTGTAGGATTAAAAATGTATAAACTGTGTACTGAAAGACTATTTACCACACTGGAACTCAGCCACAGTTCTGTTTCTCCTGCAGCAATTAACTGCATCACTAACAAGTAATGTTGGGCAGAGAGCTGCATTGCTTATCCTGCTTTGTGTATGAGTGATTTTCCAAATATGTCAGGGGAAATTCAGGTCCTAGCAGGTAATCTAGTTAATTTTCAACTTAAAAAAAATCAAGACTACTTTAAGTTGACGAATAAACTTCAAATGTTACAGGTTTTTGTGAGGTCCCCCCCCCAATGCATTTACTTTTGAATTTTTCTGATTGTAAATGTGCATGTTTGTAGTGATGATCAGAAATGCCACTGAGATCTGGCTGTGGTTTTTCATTTTGATGCTCTAAATGTTTCTGCACACCTGTAACTTAGATATTGATTAAGCAGCTTTCATATAATTCTGCTGTGTACTAGTATACATCTCTACTTACTGTTTTATCTTTGACTCACCTTTTAGCCAGCTGATTAAAAGCTGTATAGAGTTTGAGGTATTTTGCCTCCAAAAAAATGTTGACAGAACAATCTTTATAGACAACATATATGTGATTGAACAGATGAGAACCATTGTAATCTTGATCTCTACTTCTGGAAGTAGATAATTCGCAAGGAAAATAGAGTACTGTAGCCAGATTTTTAGAAAGACTGTTATTGGTCAAAGTTATCCAATTTGTAACTGCATGTAGGGTAAAGGACACCAAATTAGGTATTCTAGGAAGCAAGGTGATCATGGGAGAGATTTAGTAAGAGATGCTTTTCTCCCCTCCTGCTGAACACAATTACACAGCTGTTAAGATCTATTATGTTTTTTTCCATAGAGCATCAGCACCTCAGGTATTGGCTCTTTTGAAGGCAGGCTGCTAGACTTGATGGTCCTAACTAATGGTCCCATGTAGTATGAGAAGTCTATGTTAAGCATTCAAATAAGGGTATGGTTACACTTACAAGATTATAGCGCTATTGGTTATAGCGGTCCCCTTATACAGTAATATGATTAGCGCTATTGTATGTCTACACTCAGACGTGCCAGCGGTGTAGCATGGCCACATTTGGGGCACTTAATGCGACATTAAGAGCAGTGCATTAGGGCAGGTATCCCAGCATTCAGCTGGGTGCAACGTGCTTTTTAAACGAGGGGGGTGAGGGGGGATGTGTTGTGTGTATGTGGAGGGAGAGAGACAGTGGTTTTTCCGTTTTTCTGAAAGCCTGTCAGTGAGCCTCCGTTCACAGAGGGCTTTGTTTTCACACAGGCTCCCTCCTTAACTTGGCAGATAAGCAATGCAAATGTTTAAGAGAGAAACTCTAAAGAGGTACTTCCGCATTCCTCCAGCCGAGTTCAAAACAGAGACGTCAATTGCCTTAAATGGCTCTAGGCATCTCAAGAGATCACTTGTAGCGCAGTGAGTGTCCACATTCTTGCTGTAGTGCTACAGCAGCTGCGCTACAGCCCTTATTCCCCATGCGGAGGTGGATTACGAGGAGCGCTATAACTCCATGGTTATAGCGCTCTACGTGCCTTGCCAGTGTGGACGGGGAGGAGGTTATAGCGCTTGTGGGGGCTTTATAGCGCTATAAAGTGTCAGTGTAACCAAGCCCTTAGTCTCTGTCTGGATGTGTTCCCTGCCCCTGTATGCATGCCATGATTTGCCTTATTGAATTGATTAGTGTTGGAAAGGTGGGATGACTCTAGGCATGTAAGAGCTCCGAAGCATTCTCATGGAATCAGTTCTCTGTTTGCAAGCCAGCTGCTCCAGTGTATTGGAAAACTGCTTTTCTGTGTATCATCCTGAGTTTTGTGGCTGACCTCTTTGGGCCCAAGCTTGCAAGGGGTTTTGCACAGGTGGACTCGTGCAAAATTCCTTGTAGGATCAAGATTTCAGTTGTGGAGCCAAAATCTGAACTATGGATTTCACCTTACTTTGTATGTTCAGTATTTAATCTTGCAGTAGAAGATAAGAGATATCCCTAATATTGTTTTGTTGCTTTAGATAAAGGGTTGATCCAGTTCCCAATGAAGTGGATGGAAATCTTTCTATTGACCTTCGTGGGAGTTAGATTTGGCAGCTAACCTTCCCATGAATCTCTGTATAGCCTGGTTGCAGTCATTGACAGAATGTATTCAAAGGATAGGTCTCCACTATGTGTTCTAATAGCTGTGTGATAGCACTGATATCTCCTTTACTAACTGGCACAAAACTAGTAGCTACATATTGAAAGTCTTTGTAAAGACTCCAAGCATAAAAACAAATACAAACAATAAAACCACAACAGCAACAAACCAAAGCAAGACCAGCCCCAACAACCAAAACAAATTAACAAGGAAATCTAGGAAGATAGACTGGAGACATACCTCAGTCAATAAGAGCATGACCTCATTAATCTGTTCTTGCATCATTATTTGCTATTCTATGTTGTGATTCTGTCTGATTATTAACTTGTGCAGTGGTGAATTATCTCACCTTTATTTAAAAGCTCTAACATAGATACAGAGGGCCATTTTTTTTCCCTGTAAAGATGGTTAATGTTTGTTTGAGGGAGGGGATTGATGAGCTTGCCATCCCTTAGGATATGCAAGTATTTGGGGAATATTAGGACTGAATAACTTGGTTAACAGTTGCAAGTCACATCTTCTGATATATTGCAAAAGGCTCAGATTGCTAGTTCAGTGGTTCTTAAACCTTTTTGTATTGGTGACCTCTTTCACACAGCAAGCCTGAGTGGCCCTCCCCATACATTAAAAATACTTTTAGAATATATTTAATTATAAATGCTGGAGGAAACACGGGGTTTGAGGTGGAGGCTGACAGCTTGTGACACCCCATGTAGTAATCTTGCAACCCCCTTAGGGGTGCTGACCCCCAGTTTGAGAACACCTGCTCTAGTTTTATATATTTAATAAAAAAAATGTATTTTTTAATGAGAAATCAAAAGTAACCTTGCCCTAAAAATCCTAAAATTTATTTTTTAAGAGATCAATGTTCAACAATCAACCAGTTTAAGGGAAAGGACTAGACTACTTTTAAAATTCGGATCCATTTACTGTCTAATGGCTTTTTGGTGGCTTGTATGGTTCCTAGTGAATGGATAGTCCACATTGCAAAGAGCAGAATAATGGTAAGTTATTTAAGCTGGCAATTTGCACAGTTGTTGGACTACCTTCTTTTCCCTAAAGGTGATCCCTCCAGATCAGGGCTTTAGCACCAATGGAGAAACTTGTTAACTGATTCGTGAAATAGCGTTTGTGGTGATCACTTCAGCATTTTTCAGGAACATTTAAAATGATGTAGAAATGAAACCAGTTGAGGCTTACAAACTAATACATGAAGTGACAAAGAGTCCTGTGGCACCTTAAAGACTAACTGAAATTTTTTCAGAGCATGAGCTTTCGTGGGCTAATACCCACTTCGTCGGATGCATGCAGTGGAAGTATCCAGGGGCAGGTATAAATAGGTAGGCAAGAACCAGGTGGGAGATAACAAGGTTAGTCCAATCAGGCTGAACCAGCTTGTTATCTCTAATCAGGGAGGGTGAGGTGTTCCTCTAGCAGCTGAACTGGAGGTGTGAATAGCGAGAGAAGAGAAGCTGCTTTTGTAGTTAGCTAGCCATTCAAAATCTCTATTCAGTCCCAAATTGATTGTGTCAAATTTGCAAATCTCTCTTTGCAGTTTGGACTTGAAGTTTTTTTTGCTGCAAAATGCTGACCTTTAAATCTTCTATGGTGTGTCCGGTGAGGTTGAAGTGCTCTCCTACAGGTTTTTGAATATTGCCATTCCTGATATCTTGCCTGGTTCTTGCCTACTATTTATACCTGCCCCTGGATACTTCCACTGCATGCATCCGACGAAGTGGGTATTAGCCCACGAAAGCTCATGCTCTGAAAAAATTTCAGTTAGTCTTTAAGGTGCCACAGGACTCTTTGTCACTTCTGCAATTCCAGGCTAACACGGCTACCCCTCTGATTCTAAACTAATACATGAAGAGTCCTTATTTATGATGTCCTTTTATTTTTAATTAAAAGGAAAGACTACATCAGATCGTAAACTTTTAAAAATTGAATGTCTAATTCAGCAGCTGTTTGGTTAGTGTCACACACGAAACTTCTTGAAATTTTTAAATGACTTTGTAGTAACTCAAGTGCTGTAGTATTACTTAAATATTTTTTCTGAAATGTTTCTGAAATATAGCTACAAAAGTTATACTTTCTGGCCCAAAATAGAATATTTTATTATCATACTAACTCCTCTTCTTCCCCTTCCTGTGGCTCTTCTTTTCTTTAATGTACTGTTTTATAAATAGTAGTGCTGACCTGTGTGTGTGATCTCTTGATTGATAATGCACATACTATATTTAAAACACTTTGAACTTTTTGTTGATAAAAATACAGTACTTTTAGTACACTCCAATTAACCCTCCTTTTGCACATGATGAAACCTCTAAAATTCAGTGCATTTAATTTTAACTATGGTATTTTATAGTAGAACATATTCAGTAAATTGTTTAGAAACTTGTTCTCGCTCAATCATGAATGTTGAAACTTAAGGTGCTGAGTGTAAATGGAAACAGTAAAATTCAGGTGAGGATTGTGCTAACAGTTTATAAATGGGTAGAATAGAATAAATAGGATTATCTTAATTTTCATATTAGATGAGTGTGTTTGTATTCATAAATAAAATGAAACTGACTTTTTTTTTCCCTTCCCCCTCAGTAATATTTGGTGAAGATGTAGCCTTTGGTGGAGTCTTCAGGTGCACTGTTGGGTTGCGAGACAAATATGGTAAGTTAGCTGCTTCTATACAAGCAATGTTAGATTTAAAATCTTTCCTTTTCCCTCTACAGTTTATGATCCTGGATGAGTGTTATGGGAAAAATCATGTAAATGTGTGTGTTTTTTGTTTTGATATAGCTGAAGATAAACATTTTGAACAGATTTAATTATTTTGTTTTGTTAATAGGAATTGCCAAATTAGACGTTGAACTTGGCCTCATAAGTTTATAACTTAATTTTTTTTGCAAGCCTACTTAGTTGAAAATAAAATTTGTTTTGGGCTTTTAAAAGAATTCCAGGTTGTAGTGTCTCAAGATCAGATAAGAAGTATTTATCTTTACTCACAACTAGTAACCTGGGGTCATTCATACCAACTGCATTGCTTCCACAAAGAAAATGAGGTAACATGTATTTCTGGATCCTGTGTATAATTGACCAGGAACTGAATTTAGGCCCTGTATCAATTTGGTTTTAACGTGTGTGGTGTCCCCCCCCCCCACCCAAGTATACCACTTTCCCATGTGGTTCAGCTAGCCAGTGTTAAACCATATTTAAGCTGTCTTTAAAACTTGATTCTTTTACTCATTTTTCTGGCCTTGTGTAAAAGGAACCTGAAATGTTACCTTGTCCACAAATTAATCAGAACAGTCACTTTTCTAATCTACTAGATACGAAAAGCATAACTTGAGAAACTGTATAGAAAATAGGATGTTACTTTATCCAAGAAGTGTCAGAGTCCTGTGGCACCTTAAAGACTGACTAAAGTATTGAAGCATAAGCTTTTGTGGGCTTATGCCCACTTCCTCGGATGCATGCAGTGGACGTATCCAGGGGCAGAAATATATAAGAGGCAAGGACTCGGTTAGAGATAACAAGGTTAGTCCAATCAGGCTGAACCAGCTTGTTATCTCTAACCAGGGAGGATGAGGTCCTCTTCTAGCAGCTGATCTGGAGGTGTGAACACGGAGAGAAGAGAAACTGCTTCTATAGTTAACTAGCCACTCAGGGTATGGTTACACTTACAAGATTATAGCGCTATTGGTTATAGCGGTCCCCTTATACAGTAATATGAATAGCGCTATTGTATGTCCACACTCAGATGCTCCAGCGTTATAGCATGGCCACATTTGCAGCACTTAATGCGGCATTAAGAGCAGCGCATTAGGGCATGTATCCCACAGTACACCTCTTCCCGATCTGGCGCAATGCCTTGTGGTAGGGGGGGCGTCACTTGCGGGGCATTCTGTATCCTGTTTCAACTACCCATGATGCTTTTTGGCATATCCCAGCAATCCCTGTGTTTCCTTCCACCTCCGGCGCCATCTTTCAACGGTTTCAGCAAGGCGCGCTCCGTCTTCCATTGTCGTGTGCTGCAATGAATCCACAACTGCTGAGGAACATGTTGACGACTGTCGCCAGCACATCTCTATGTGCAGTGGAGTTAATCCTTGACATGCAGGATGACGGTGATGAGTCTGAAGACGAGATGGAAGCGGTGAATGCGTTTGACACGAAGCTTCTTGTCTCATTAACGGACATGCTCACGGCCGTTGAACGCCGCTTCTGGGCACGGGAAACAGGCACAGAGTGGTGGGATCGCATCGTCATGCAAGTCTGGGACGACGAGCAGTGGCTGCAAAACTTTCGAATGAGAAAAGCCACTTTCATGGGACTGTGTGCTGAACTCGCCCCCGCCCTGCGGCGCAAGGACACCAGATTGAGAGCTGCTCTCCCGGTGGAGAAGCGGGTGGCTATTGCGATCTGAAAGCTGGTTACACCAGACAGCTACCGATCGGTGGCCAACCAGTTTGGGGTTGGAAAGTCGACCGTTGGAGTTGTGCTGATGCAAGTGTGCAGGGCCATTAATCGCATCCTGCTACGAAAAATCGTGACTCTGGGTAACGTGCATTATGTTGCTGGCTTTGAAGAAATGGGTTTCCCTAACTATGGAGGGGCAATAGATGGGACCCATATACCTATTCTGGCACCCGCCCACCTAGCTGAGGAGTACGTTAGCCGAAAGGGGTACTTCTCCATGGTTCTCCAGGCGCTTGTGGATCACCGTGGGCGTTTTACTGACACTAACGCTGGCTGGTCTGGAAAGGTGCATGACGCACGCATCTTCCGCAACACCGGCCTGTTCATGAAGCTGCAAGCCGGGACTTTTTTCCCAGACCAGAGGATCCCCGTGGGGGAAGTGGAAATGCCCATAGTGATTCTTGGTGACCCTGCTTACCCTTTAATGCCCTGGCTCATGAAACCCTACACAGGGAGCCTGGACAGCAGTCAGGAAAGGTTCAACTACAGGCTTAGCCGGTGTCGAATGACTGTGGAGTGTGCTTTTGGGCGTCTCAAGGCGCGCTGGCACTGTCTTTATGGGAGGCTAGACTTGGCCGAGGGTAGTATCTCCGCGGTTATTTCCGCATGCTGTGCCCTACATAATCTTTGTGAGCGGAAGGGCGAAGGCTTCACTCAGGCATGGTCCTCGGAGGTTCAACGCCTGGAGTCCACATACGGCCAGCCAGAGAGCAGGGTTCTTGGAGGGGACCAGCACAAGGCTGTTAGGATCAGGGAAGCCTTGAGGGAGCATTTTGAGGCTGAAAGCCAGTTCTAAAGTGAGGTGCAGATGGAGGGAGGGAGCATTCTTTTAACAGGAACAGGCATTTGCTTTTCTGTAGCCTGTAATAATGTATGTACACTTTAATAAAGAAACCCATTTATTAAGAAGACAATTCATTTATTGAACAGGTACTTCGGTTGCTGAAAGAAAATATTGTGATGCATGTGAGGGGGAAACCAGGGGAGGTGCAATGGGGGTGTCATGGGGTCAGTCAGAGATCGGAATATGTCCAGGTCTCTGAGTCTCCAGTGCCCTCACAGTGGCCATGTCCCCCGAACCTCATTTGCGGAGGGCAATAAGGCATGTTATTAGGGGTAGACTGCAGTGGATAATGGTCCGGAGTTTGGGGATTGTTCGGTGAAGACAGAGGGGTTGGAGGCAGCTGTGGATGGTGATAACCATATAGCTGATGATAGTGGCCTGGAGGGTACTGAGGCACAGAAGGGGAAGGGATTTGGGGCAAATGATAATTGGGGCAGAGAGCACGGTGCTTCTCCTCCTGAAGGGTGACAATCCGCTGCATAGTCTGCAATTGAAGCTGCAGTAATGAGAGCAGCTTATCGGTGCTTTTCTGGCGGTGAATCGCATTCTCCTTCCGCGCCTTCTCCCTCAACTTGCTCTCATTCTCCCTCCACCTCTATGCAACTCGATTCTCCGTTACAGCCTGTTGCATTACTTGCTGTACAAGATCCTCTTTGCTCCTTCGTGGCCGCTTCCTCAGTCGCCTCAGCCTCTCAGCTGTTAAGAGCGATGGCGCAGGGGTCAAGGACGACCCTTCTAAAATAAAAAGATACATTTAACAGTGGTTCCCTTGTAAAGAGCAGACATGCCTATGATTCCCCTGCATTCCCCGTTTGCCTGTCCCGCAGACAGCACAAATACAGCAACGGAGCCCCTGCCATGGTGAGTGTACTCCAGAGGCAAGGGAAATGATTTTTTCCCTGCCCCAGAAAAGCTGTGGCAGGGGAGGGGGTGGGGAGTGCTGGTAAGTTGCAGGAGCCCCACTCTGAGCAGCAGGCAGGGGGAAGGATTTCTTCCCTGCCCTGAAAAGCTGTGGCGGGGTGGGAGTGGAGTGCTGGGAAGTGGCAGGAGCCCTACTCTGAACACTGTTCCAACATTCTCCGTAGGTGTTTGTCCTGGAAGATATCTCGTTGCTTCGAGTCACTGAGGAACAAAGGGAAGGGATTTTAATGAGATGCGGCTTCCGCCCAGGGCCATATGCAGCTTGCCTATGTGCAGCAATGCTCCCCCCACCCATTGTAGCACAGTGGCGGGGACTAGTGACCGTGACCGGGACGGGGGCCACGCTGACTCTCCCGGGAAACCTGTGCAGGCGCATTGCAAGTGCTCTTATTGAGACCTTTGAAGAGATTACTGATGATGACTACCGCGATGTGATAGACTACATCAATGCTCTATTCCACATGTATGCAAGCATCCCTTTCCACCCCAAGCTGCCAGTCTTCCCCATAGAAAAGCAGCTTTACTTCCGCAATCCGCTGCTGAGCTGGCCCCTGCAACCGCCGGACGCTGTGGCTGGCCGCCCTCCTCCTGGCTTTAGAGGAGAGCTCCTGGCTGCATGCCCCCCTGCCCTCCTCCTGGCTTGAGAAGAGCTCCAGGTGGAATGCCCCACCATCCCTTTCCACCCCATGCTGCCAGCCTTCCCCATAGAAAAGCAGCTTTACCTCCGCAATCCGCTGCTGAGCTGGCCCCTGCAACCGCCGGACACTGTGGCTGGCTGCCCTCCTGGGTTGAGAAGAGCTCCTGGCTGCATGCGTCCAGGGACTCCTCCGTGCCCTGGGTCGCTGCCGCCTCGTCCTCATCCTCCTCCTCTTCGTCCTCCTCCTCACCCCCCCCTTCACTGGTGGGCTGGGAAGTGTCCGTTGTGATCGATGGAGTAGGATCACCACCAAGTATCGCGTGCAGCTCCTTATAAAATCTGCAAGTCACCGGGGCTGCCCTGGAGCGGCCGTTTGCCTCGCGGGCTTTGCGATACGCATTCCTAAGCTCCTTTACCTTAACACAGCACTGCAGAGTGTCCCGCTCATGGCCTCTTTCCGCCAAGGCCCATGATATCTGCCCATAGGTGTCAAAATTCCTGTGGCTAGACCACAGCTGAGACTGAACAGCCTCTTCCCCCCAACAGCTGATGAGGTCCAGCACCTCGCTATTGCTCCATCCTGGGGATCGCCTATTGCGAGGAGGCATGGCACGTGGAGTCATGATGATCAATGAGAATGATCACCTGCAAGGATTCCCTGAGAGCACGCCACGCTTGGCTGGCGCAAACAGGAAGGGGATTTTCAAATTTCCCTGGAACTTTAAAGGGCGGGTCTGACGTGTGGTCACCTGAGGACAGGACAAAAGAGTTTGCAAGTGATGGCCAGAGTGGCTCGAACGGGAATTATGGGACGGGCTGGAGGCCAATTAATGCGCAGTGGGTGTCCACATTCTTGCTGTAGCGCTACAGCAGCCGCGCTACAGCCCTTATTCCCCATGCGGAGGTGGATTAACAATAGCGCTATAACTCAGCGGTTATAGCGCTCTTCTTGCCTTGCTAGTGTGGACGGGGAGGAGGTTATAGCGCTCGTGGGGGCTTTATAGCGCTATAAAGTGCCAGTGTAACCATGGCCTCAGTCTCTGTTCAATCCTTGATTGATGGTATCAAATTTGCAAATGAATTGCAGCTCTGCAGTTTCTGTTTGCAGTGTGGTCTTGAAGTTTTTTGCTGCAAGATGGTGACCTTTAAATCTGTTATGTCAAATTCTTTTGAGTTGAGACATATGCCAAATTACAGTCAAAAGGCTAACTTTTGTGGACATAGTCTAAATTCCTTAACAGGGTTTATAATGGAAAAAAATCTAACAGACTCATCTATAGATATTATTAAGGGGGGGGGGGGGGAAAAGAAAAACCTGAGCATTTGTACTTTTGACCTGCAAATTTTTATATAGATTTGAGTAAGTGATGTGGTAAATCTCACAAAGCTTGGCTTTGTAATGAGGGAAGACGGGAGGAAGCTTATTTAAAACAGTTGGGAATCTTAACTTTTTCTTCCTCTTATGGAATCATTGTTGTGCTGTCTGTCTGAGCATCTCTTCAGTGGCACATTCTCAAGAAGCCTTTTGTCCCATTATAGGAATCTGGACTTGGAAATACAACTGATGTTTTTCAGTTGCTTAGAAGAAAGGTTAGAATTCTATTTGAATTATGCTGGTGTAATTCTGACTTCAGTGGAGTTAGTCCTGATTTGTGAGAGAAGAGTCAGTCTCATAGCTCCTTGTTAGACTCCATTCTTCTGGTTAATGACATTTTTTTCTCAGAAAATGCCAAGAAGCCCTTTCTGAATTTCTGCTTTACAACTGAAATAACTCTCTTCTGGTTACCCATTGAATGTATGGTTTTTAGCTTAGATTTTGTGGTTCTAATAAAAAAAAAAAAATATTATCGGAGTGTAAAATGATGTCAGTGTTTCATGTATGACATGCTGGGCAATATCTATGGTATGAGATAAGATAGTATGCATCACTGATAGCCTTAAGCACACAAGGGAGACCATATCTACACTGCCCTGCATTTCAGGGGATGTGAATTGCAGCAAACTCTCTGAAGTGCTGCACTGTAACTCCCTTGTGGGGATACTGTGGGCCGAATGAAATTGACTACTTTAATGAGAACTAGGAACGTTTTTGTTTGCAAACAGTGTTGACATGGGGAGTTACAGCACAGCATTCCAGTGTTACATAATTAACCCCACTGTAGTCCAAACTGTGGGGCAGCGTAGATAAGCCCTAAGCCTGTCTGACTTAACTATGCATATCGTCTTTCTATGCCTCATCCTCATTCTTACTGTAACATTCAAATAGGCTACTGGTCTATCTTTTGCCTACCATGAACAAAGTTACAGATAAATTAAATCATAGCTCAAATTTAAAACCATACATTTTTGAATACTAATATTTGCATCAGAATAAGGTCTCTGTGAAATTACATTTGGTTGCTGCGAAAATTAACACAGGCTTTCAACAGGGAAATAAGCATCAGGAGCAGATGGGTTCTCAAGCAAATATCATGTTTCTGTTCAAGTGCCTTAAGTAGTAAAGTACAAGGGAAAGCAAATACAAGTTGTATTATCAGGAGACTGTTTATGCAGTGTATTGTATATGCAAAAAATAAAAAAAAGGCCTTATTGATATTCTTTTCAGTGAGGGCCAAAGGGATCTTTTAAATATTTATTGTTGAAGGTTTTTCCACTTCCCAGCAAAACATAATAAGTAAATGTTATCAAATTATCGTGTATAATATCAATGTGTGGTGTAAAATGAGAGGGTGTTTTTATTTTCCCTGACAGGAAAATTCTTCCCCCTCCCCCCCACACCCAGTATATAATCAAGATCACTAGATGGCAGTCTGGCTCTGAAAAGTAGTACTCTTAAGAGCAAGTTGGTAGTCCCTTTTTAATTAAATGCAGGGAGCAAGGTTTAAATACCAATTTATATTCTTATAGGCAGAATTTAGTTTATTAATGGCTCAGTACTACCCAGATGCTACTCAATATCAAGACTATGGTGCAGAGAAGTTGGGGAGAAAGTATTTTAAAATAGAGATTTCTTCTGTCAGTGAATCTAAATTGATTGTGTGCTATGAAAGCTATTGAAACTCATGTGTACTTATGCTTATCTCAGGAAGAAGGTGCAGGAGGAAAAATAAAATCCTAATTTTAAATCAGGTTAGCTCTTAAAATGTCTAGCTATGAGACTACATATAATTAAATACTTTAGCTTAGAATTTAAATGCACAGAAATTAGTAAATAGAAGTTTTTCTCACAGCAGCTGTAACTTGTTACAGTGTCTGAATTAAACCTATGCTAATTCTTCAGAGTCTCATTGTGGCAGACCCAAATATGTATGGCATTAGCATGTGAACCCACCAACACACTTTTTTTTTTTTTTCTTGTTTCTCAACAGTGAAGGTGTTGCTCTGGGATTCCTGAGGTATATGTATAGATGCCCTTATGAGGATAAGAGTAAAAAAAGTCATACATGCTGTTTTCCCTCTTTGTGCTGCTTCAGGACTTTATGGGCATTGGGTGGTCTTTTCTTTTTCTCTCTCTCTCCATAAATGTGCTTTGGCATGGGAATCAAACACATGGTCCTCAGCCTGTGTCAGGCCCACCTAGCGTACGTGTCCTGCGTGGCCTGTTTGGACTGCAGAATCTCAGCTTCTGAAATAAAATTCTAGCTCTCATGGTTGTCAGAACTTACCAAATGAACAAAGTAAGAACAAAATGTTTGCTTTCCTGAGTCTGTATATGGCTTGTGGCTTTGAGAGGTATGATCTCCCATGTCCCCTGTTAATCTAATCAGAGTCTGAAGTAAATGACACTTTGTCAACATTTAACTATTATTGCTGATAATTTTAGCATCTGGATTGGGAAAGGAGTAAGAAGTCTGGTGGTGGGAGAGGAGGATTATTGTAGGGAAGGAAATGCAGAAGAAATGAGAGAATAAAGACAGAAATAGACTAGGGGGAAGCAAGGGAAACAAAGAATAGTTGTGTGGGACAGGGGCTTATTTCCTGCCAAATGTGACAACGAAGTAATCAAATGATGATGAAACTTTTACTTACTAGAAAAGGCCAAATTGTATTTTGTTCCTTGAAATCTTCATGTTGACATTAGCGAGGTCTGCTGTGAATGTAAGGGGATATAGAATCCTAAAACTGTGTTCCGGTCAGTGGACTGTAACTAAAAGTGGAATTTAGCTGCCTTTACTGAGTAAATTTGACATGCTGTCCTATAGCTAGGAAAATGATGGGATTTCCTAAACAACTGTTGTGGCAGGTTTTAAGTGGCTGTTCTTTTTGTACTGAATGGTTGCTAATAAGTCTTCACTACCATGCTAGGTTTATGCAGAGCATCCTGCTGGCTGGAAGATCAAGAGTATTTTCCCTGCTCCCACTGTGTGTGTGATGGGTGTTCATTTTACCTTCAAAGATCTATCCCTTCTAGGAGGAAGGAGGGCAGTGCTCCGTATTACATAGCTCCTGAAGACATCTGCTGAGCTGGAAAGTAGTATAGTGTGATACTGTCTTCTTAAATTAGTCCTGTGTAATCCCCAGAGGGCCCCCCATTGTGAGGGGTATCACACATGTAGACACACCTGAGGTCTGCATGCTCAGTCCATAAGAGCCATCTTGTTTTGTCTCTGATTAAAGACAGTTGTGGTTTAAACTTTATCTCTGGTCTCAGTCTGGTTCGTAAAGTACAGCAAATGCAGTAGATTCATGAAGATATTCTCAGATGCCTGACCATGCTAGAAAACATGACAGGAACAACCAAAGTGGCCAACTCTTTCCCATGAGTCCGGTGGAAGGGACATTGGATCACCAGGATTCCTCTTGTCCATCCTTGCTCATTGGAGAGACTTTGAACATTTTCAGTCCAGTGTGGTAATCTTCACTGATCCTGGACTGAACTTTGCAAAGGTAATAAACTGAATTCTCACTCTATTTTTAGGGATGCAATTTTTCCCTCCAAAAGTTTAGTATACTGTGGAGCTCAACTATTCCTGCTAGGGACTGAGACATGTTACTCTATAGTCTTCAGGAAAATATGCTTATGAAATGAATATGACCTAAATGAGATACTTTACGCAAGATGGCTCATGTAAGATATCATTGGGAAGGTTATGATTTACTGAACGCAATTATCCAGTGTGTATGCCTGTATCATTTTTGTATCTGAAGTTAATATTGATCATGTCTCTGTATTTCAACTCTGCTACTTTGGGTGATACCACTGCTAACACTTCAGGTACGACAATGGACAAGTGAGACGAGTGGTTGGCCCATCAGCAAGGACAATGAACTGGAAAAAGCTTGGTCTTCCTATGGACACTCCATGCTGCCACTGATTCATGGACACTGTGATCCTACAGAGGCAGGTGGTCTTGTCACCTGATACTAAGACATTAGTTGGGACACAGTGGAAAGCTTAAAGACAAGGGAAGAGCGAAATCAAGTCTGGAAAAGCACGGGATTCCTGACTTATGTAAATCCTATTTAAGGGTGGAGAGAGAGGCAAATGGGACTCCTCTTCATGGCTTGTCTGCCCAAGAAGAAAAACTGAAGGCTGGGGAGAGTCTGACTCTAGACTGAGACAAGGGTCCAGTCTGAAAAAACATAACTGGAACTGTGAACCATAGAAACTTTAAAACCTGCCTGCAACAATATCTTGGGTGAGAAATACTATTTGTAACTAACTTTAGTGAAACTAGCTTAATTTGTTTTTGACTTCATTTGCTAAGTAATCTTTCTTTTGTTTGGTTACCCCTTTTACCACTATCTGCCTTTTATATTGAATAAAATTTGTCTTGTTTGTTAAACCTAGTTTCTGTCATTTCTAATGGTGTGTGTGGGGAGAGAACTGTGCACACTTCTCTCTACATTGAGGGAGGGAACGCATTTCATCTGCACTCTAAGGGAGGTGGACATCTGAGTGCTGGAGCAAGTACCTGAAGCTGAGTCTTCCCAGAACTAATCTGTAGCTGGGTGTGGCCCTGCACGTGCGTGTGTGTGTGTGTGTGTGTGTGTGTGTGTGTGTGTGTGTGTGTGTGTTAGAGGAGGTTTTAAGAGTTTGGCTCAGCAAGACAGGTTAAAGGGGGCCCATGCTGGCAGAACAGGTAGACTCAGTGGTATCTCAGCATATCCTATGGTTTCCCCAGGGGTCCAACCCATCACAGGGACATTCTTAACTGAAGTGCTGCATTAATGGATTTATTTTGCATTACATAAAAAATGTGGTAGAAAATGAAAATTTTCGTTCAATGTGGACTCGAAAATTAGTGATTAGGTACACATTGGAGTGCATACATGGTATGTTTGTGTTCCTGGGGGTGTGTTTGTGTACAGACTTTCTAATACATGTCTAATCAGATAAATATAGGCAGCTGAATTTCAAAATATATGCATGGCTCTGTGTATTTGAATAATCTGGTTCAGTAAAGCTATATCACTGTAGAAAATGATGCACTATTTTTTGTTTTGTTCAACTTCACTTCAGTCAGGTTTTTATCACAGTTGGCAAAATGTGTAATCTTCATTGACTAACTGCATTCCTGAGAGAAGAGATGGTCTGGTGGGTAGCGTACTACACTCGGACATTGGAGACCTCGATTCAATTTCTGGCTCTGCCATTGCCTTCCTGCATTCACTCTTTCTATACTTTCATTCCCCATCTGTAAATTGGAGATCACAATTAATTCCTCTTGTCTAATTTGATAAGATGTTTGTAGCCACTGTCTTTTTTTTTTTTTTTACTTTATTTGTACAATGCTTAATGTAGCTGGGGACCTGAATTACAGTGGAGTTCTTGGGCCACTGCTACAATATAAATGTTTACAAATTGAAGTCTTAAAAATAGCCTTTCTTGAACACGCATCTGAACAATATCCTTAAATTGTGTATGTGATGCTTCTTAGGGGCCTCTGGGGTAGTGAAACATCTCACTTCACCAGCCCTTAGTGTGTGGAAGCTTTGTCTGTCACTGCTTGGGGTCAGTGCCCAGGTAACACGAGCGCTCCCCTCCCAACCTACTAAGGAACTGCTATTCTTCTGCAGGTTAGTGATAGGTAAGCTCCAGTCCCCGAGCCCTTCAAGCATTGCCTTGAAATGTTCAGCCACTGTTCTCTGGGACACTCACAGATTTTTCTGTTCTCAAAGGAAAGCTGCACCTCAGCTTACCAGGATCTCTACTCTGCTTAACTCATGGCCCTTAGAGTTGTTTATACTTTCACTATAAACTTAGATATTCTTCTGTCTCAAAGATTAGCACACCCAAAATCTTTCTCCTAGCTTATAACAGCCAGGCTTGCTGTGACCCTGTGTTAATAAGACAAGCATGCTGGCTGCTAGTCACCTAGCTGAAGGATACAATATGTCTCCCTGCAGTCTCCTGGTACTCCAGACTAATTATTTTATCTGAGTCATAAACAAGACCCCCCCCTCCTGTTCTGTTTTCCTTTTCTGGAGATTTTGTGATCTCTTGTTGACTTCAGTCTTGATTAGCTGGTAGATCTGTATGCAGGTAGTCTTGCCTTTTAAGACAGATATGGTCAGCCAGCGAAACAATTGTCTGCTGCCTGACCAGAATCTATCACTTTCTGGTGACCTGTCTTAACTCTACATACCTCAAGAACAGATACAGAACATTTTAAATGACTGAGGACCAGTGGGCTATGGGCTCTTAACAGAAACTTTACATGCTGCCTTTTGGCTAACTATTATGCAAACATCAGACCCAGGGGATCCTTATGCACCCCTCATTCCCTCTTCCAGTTGTCATCAATGGGTCCTTAGGTCTCGGTATACACCAACTTTTTATGATTTTATATTTATAAACTAACAGCTGAATGTCGTGGACCTACCTCACTAGACATGACATATGAATAAATGAAACAGGATTTTCCCCTAACTTTTACAATACTTAAAATCAAGTTTTCTCTTACTTTAAATATTTTTTTGTTTCAGCTGCCCCTATTGTGTGGCCTAATCATAGTGGACAAGGGAATGGAATAGAATAGCAAATAAATGGTAGGCAGGTATAAGAGCAGTGTTGCAAACTTAACTAAAAATGAAATTGCTTTTGTTGACCTGTGGTTTTGAAGCTGAGAGAGATGAACTTTGAAATCATACCAGCCAGTACATAGAAAAGTCTTTTCTCGGGTCATTTTATCCCAAAAATCTCATTTGTGAAAGAAACTTGTTTCTCTGCATGATCTTCCACAATAGGAAATTTCTGATGAAACTCTATTCCACGCAAACTGACATCAGTGCTTTGAATGTGCAAATACATTTTTTGTTGAAGAATGTCAGTCTTGAACCATCAGCATCTCCACAGATAGTTGGCATCTTTATAAATACTATTTGACAAAGGAAAATTTGGAAACATCACTAACAAAATTGCTAAGCAATAATGTATTTGACCTATTTTTATAATGACTGAACTTTTTTAGTAAAATATCTTCTCCAAAGCATATCATAGGTTTTTAAACTAGATTATAGTTGTATATGTATATTTAAACTGAGTGTATATAACAATACAACTTATGTATAATCGATCCTTGCTAATTGCTGGATATTCATCATTTTATTTAATATACTCCTGAAAGTGATCAGATTCTACAATGATGAGGGCAGTGTGGGAACCATGAAAATAGCCAAGTCAATCATCTCTATTGCCACTGTCAAATGTTTGTAATCTCTGCAGTACCTCATTTAATAAGCTGCTGAAAGGTAGTCCCTAAATTTATTAATCCAAAAACCATAAACTTAAATTCATATAGTCCAGATTTCACTACAAAAGCAGATTTTTTTTTTTTAAACTGGGTATCAGCATCTAAGAGAATCGGCCAGTGCCCACAAATCAAATCTGATGTGCTTATGAATGTTGCACCCCTAACAGGTCCCAAAGTCCCCTATTTAGGATATAGCTTATGGGTGAGTCTGGGTGATAGTATTTCGTTTTCTGTAATCTCTATACAATCTCATGGTTTTGTGTTTTTTAAATACCATTACAATATCAGGGGCTTTTCGACATAGGCCTTGACTACACTGCCACTTTACAGCACTGAAATTTTCTTGCTTGGGGTGTGAGAACACCCTCTGAGCGCTGAAAGTTTGCTGCAAGTGCTGTAAAATGGCAGTGTAGACCAGGGGTCAGCAACCTTTCAGAAGAGGTGTGCCTAGTCTTCATTTATTCACTTTAATTTAAGGTTTTCCATGCCAGTAATTAACATTTTTAGAAGGTCTCTTTCTGTAAGTCTTTACATACAACAGTAGTTCAGTTATATATTAAAGTAAATAAGGTTTTTAAAATGTTTAAGAAGCTTCATTTAAAATTAAATTAAAATGCAGAGCCCCCCTCCCCCTCCCGATCAGTGGCCAGACCCAGGCAGCGTGAGTGCCACTGAAAATCAATGTGAGTGCCGCCTTCGGCACGCGTGCTATAGGTTGCCTACCCCTGGTGTAGGCAGTGCACCAATGCTGGGAGCTATGTCCCTCGTGGGGTTGGCTTTTTTACAGCGCTGGAAGAGCTCTCTCCCAGTGCCATGACTACGTAGCTATGTTACAGTGCTGCTGTGACAGCGCTTTAAGTTGCTAGTGAAGACATACTCTTTTTGTCGTTACCCTCCTTTCAAGTAAGCTTCCCTTCTCCTGGAATTATTTCTGCATTTCCCCTTTAGTGTGGTATGTGCTGCTAAGCAGTGGGTCGGGCCCCAAGGTTTCAATGGAGTGCAGAGTCTTGTCAGTTAAGCCATGCTGGCTGTGATGCTTTAAAAGGGTGAGTATTTCCTACTTTTGGGTTGGATTTAAACCTTCCCCATCTCAATGCTTTCCAGAGGAGTTTCTCCTTTGCTCTCTTTGACCAAATCAATTAAAGGGGTGGATAATGTTTTCATATTGCAATAAATCATGTTTAATGCCATCTTCCTTTCATGGTAAGCTCTTAATCTAGAGATATGCACATCTCCTTTGCCATTGGACTTCCTTACGTTATATGTGACTTAATTCATTCTTTCAATCATCTCTCAAGGTGCTTCCCAATAATCCTTTTGTTTTTCCTCACAGGAATCAGCATTTATACTAGATCACCAATATCAAATTTCTGAGTTTCCTGATTTTCTTAAGATTCTGTTAGATTTAATCTCAATGATCTTAAATTCTCTTTAAAACAAGTGACTCATTTCCCTACTGGCTGTCCTGTTTCCTCAGTATTGCCCTTTCAAAAGCCTCAAATCAAATATAGGGGTCCCCTCACCTGCCTCCCATACAGGGGATCAAATGGGGCACACCCAGTAGATTCTTGAAGAACTTTATTTATTGCTCCACTATTATTTATCTCTCCTGTATCTTTATTCATATGAAAAGTAAGGAAGTAATAGATCTCAATCGTTTTTGCATCGTGAGATGTACATTCTTAGCATAGCTTTATATTCCATTAAATCGTTCCACAAGCCCATTAGTTTCTAGGTGATAAGGAGCAGCTTTTATATGCCTTACTCCATGTAATTCCTGTAAGGTTTTAAATATTTCAGACATGAAGTTTGCACCATGGTCTGGCAAGATTACTCTGGCAAATGGTGAATAACGCTGTAGCCATTGATTCCACTTCAATATTAAACAAGGCTGTGGCTTCAGGATACCTAGAATCCACTCCAAGTATATATCTCTTTCCATTCCTGGAAGGTTTGTGTGGGATCGCTCATTAATCTACAGATACTCTGGCAAATGCCTCTTTAATAATGGGGAAAAAGGCTGCAGTGGCACTTTGCAATGCCCCTTTAATCCCTTATGTTTCTGACTTAAGTCACAACTCTTACACTAATCTTTTACTGTCTCAAATGTGAGGCCAATAAAAATTGTTTGTCTGTTACAGTGTTTTCCACACTCCTGACAGCCCATGACTGCCCATCTGCAGGACTATCTGGAGCAATTCTCTCCTGTATCTTTAAAGTGCAACTTGAAAATCTTATCGGGTGTATCTTCCCTATAGGAGCATCCCTACAGAAAAACCTTGCATAAAAACATCTACCTTTTCCCTTCCCTAGCTGGTGCATCATTCTGAGCTGCAATCCTCCTTTCTTCCAAAGAAGTATCAGCTTGCTAAGCAGTCAAACGCCTTTTGTGTTTCCTTTCAGCCCAGAGCAGACTCTAGTACAACAGAAGAATTTTCAAGTTCCTCCACAAGGCAAAGTGCTATCCTTCTCAGATAAAGGACTTGAGGGCATTTCCTTCTTTTCCCAGACTTGCTAGCTGACCACAGACGAAGGTGAATCAGTTCTGTACTTTCCCTGAGACCTGGTTATAACATTAACATGCTTAGAAGTGGCTCAAAATAAAATGTTACCTATTAAAATATCAGCAGGCAGCAAGTTCCTGATGCCAACCACACTATTGCCCATAAAATCTTCCCACTTAAGGCGCACTTTAGCCAGCGGCACAGTCACAGAAAATTCAGCCACAGCTATTTTGACTTTTGCCAGGAAGTCTGCCCTCTTCCCTTACCAAAGTGACTTGTAATGCAGTCTGTTTTCACTCTGCATTCAATGCCATTCACTCTCGCACTCTTTACTACCTTCCCAAGATTCAGTCCTAATATAGTTTGAGGCCATTCGCCGTCTCTGCAGTTTTCTCAAGGAAATCATGATGGTAGCATTAGCACTCACAGTGGGAGTTGTGGGTGCAGATTGTGGGGTTACTTTGTTTTGCACAGTTTGGTTTATTTTGGCCTGGAGTCCCACAGTGGTGATAGACTACCTGCTTTCTCTTAATCATTCTCTTAAAACTGATCTAATAAGTTTCAGATCATGCGCCAGCAATACTTGAATTTTCCATACACGCTGTCGTGATTACAGGGCTAGCTACATCTCTGTTCCTTCTCTGAGTATACCTCCTCAGAAGTCAGACTTCTTGCCTTTACCTCTGAGGCAGAATCACTTGAGTTTCCTACTCATAGACCAGGTCTGGAGCTACGGTACTATGTGTATCAACCATGCTTAGCCCCCCCCTTAGCCTTAGAAACCTAAGAAGGTCTAATTTCTTAATACACATCACCAGGTCCTGGGGGGCAGCCTGATTGAGTTTGACAGCAGTTCCCTTGGGTTTTGTCTACACAAATACTTACTTCACTGCATGCTGTTGTGTGAATCTACCCTACACTAGCCTGCTGTGCACTGTTTATGTAAACCCTGCTGGTGCCACACAGATACTTCATATGCAGCAGGCTTGGCATGCTGCAAACTAAGTGTTCATGTACATGAGCCCTTAGAGGGGGAGAGTCCATTTTTTTTTTCTAGCTAATGTTCCTTTGGCTTCTCAGTTCTTGGACATTTTAGCCCTGCTAGTCCCTAACTAGTATGGTGGGATTAATAGGAGGTCAAACGAGTCAAGGCCAATGGCTCTTCCACTGTACTGTAACATTGTCCAATTGTTTGCTGAGAGATGTCTTATTTCAAGTAATTCTTTTTACTGCTTTGCATTTTTCCCAAAAACGTTGATTTACCCCTGTATAATTATACAGTAAACATCCCAGTAATCAGGTCACTTTACAATATTTATGAAGTATTATAGGGCAGTCATGCTTCCTTCATGTGTGCTTTAATCTCTCACAGTATTGATTGCAAATAAGTCTATCTTTTGATTCTAAGAATATGTATTTTTGTTCATAATGAATGGAAAAATGACACATCATGTTTTCCCTTTAGCTGCTCATCAACTCCTCCGAAAAATCTGTCAAGGTGCAGGCTTGTCACAGGATGACAGAAAAATTGTACCAGCAAAATTCAAGTTTTTGTCTCTAGCTAGCAGAGACACCTTTATAAAGCAAATCAGTAATTATGAATGGAAAACAAAAAAAGAAAACAAAGGGTGATGTCTGTAAATTAAAAAAAAAATTTCAATGCTCAAGGAACTTAAAAAATCCCTCAAACTGGTAAATATAATAATTCCTAAACACACACAGTATTGTTTTACAGGAGTGAAATATTTGCAAACAAGAATATGGAAAAGAATAATTTCTTCCCACTTTGATACGTTTCTGAACAAATCATGAGTTTTCTTTTGCTAAGGAAATGGAAAGGAGACCAAAGTTATGCAAAGTCTATTACTTTACTTAATTCTCAGATAAATCAATTCAAATAATAATCATGTTCTCTTCCTGAGGGAGGGAGGAGAAAAAAGATGGAAGAACAACTGTACCATACATGGAAAGGGAGTCAGATGCCTGTAATAATATAGAAGAAAAGTGTATATATACAGCGTCTTAAATAATAAGGGAATGACATTTATGTACCCTCTTAAACAGGACTATTTTTTCTTCAGTTCAAAGGTCTATTCAAATCTGTTTTCATGAAATAGGAAGTAATGACTGATTAAAAGAGAGAAACCTCCCAACAGTGCTAAGGAAGTAAAGTTAACATCTTAGCAGTTAAATTTGTATTTATTAACATTAAAGTTTTCCCAGGAGTGCTGATCCTGTCATTGGACCAAGTGAAGTCCAGATTGTAATCAAGAGAGATTGTGGAGAATTCAGACAGCTGTTGAGGCAAGTGCCTTTTTCAGTTGGTAGACCATGGTGACTAGGTGCTTTAAAGATTAGAACCTGCTGGGCTCCTATTTTTCATTTTAGGACTTAATTAATGCGTCCAGGTTCCTTACTCATTTTCACTGATTTATAATCTGTCAGCTGAAATTTCAGTGTATTTTTCTGAAAAAAAGAAACAGACTTCTTGGTCCTTTTGTTATTGAATGTAGCATGATAATAGCAAACAGCAGCAATTCATATAATTGAATATGCATAAAGGTTTTCATTCAGACACTTCCTCCCATCCTCTGTTTTTATTCATAATTTCCAAAAAATACTTATTTTTTTGACTGAAATATTCAAGTCTTTAATTCTGTCTGGTGACTTCCTAAAAGTCTGGGGTGTGAGAGGGATTTCATAATGCTTGATAAAGAAGTCTGTGGGATAGTGGGTGCAGAGAGAGACTTTTTTTTCCATAACGTAAAAGTTTTTTACTTGTCATCTTGACAGGTGAAATGACATGGTATAAAAAGTTGAGATTTGGCATGGAAGTAGCTCATATTGGGCTATATTGAGTTTGATGTGATTCGACTGAGTTATTAACCTTTGAAAAATTCAGACTTTGCATGCACAGTTCATTGTTTGGAGGTCCATTATCGTAAAGGACCCAATCCAGTTGCCCTGATGTTGACAGGAGTCTTTTAATTGACTTTAATGGGAGTTAGCTTAGGCCAAAAGCATGTAGTTGGGTGCACTAAGTGACTGGTCTTGCTGCATATTTAGAAGTTTTATAGCAGTGAGAATAGTTAAACATTGGAACAGTTTACCAAGGGGAGGTTGTGGACTCCCCATCACTTTGAGTCTTTAAAACAAGATTCAATATCTTTCTAAAAGACCTGTTTTAATCCAGTCTGAGAGAAATTCTATGGCCAGCATGTGCAAAATGACAGTGTAGATAGTCATAATGATCTGTTTTGGCCTTTGGGTGTATGAAATGTACTGAAAGTTTACATGGACAGAGGCAAAGGATTATCAGGACTCCTGGGTCAGTCCTTGCAGAGCTTGTAGAATGCACAGTGATCGGGGAAGGAAAAGGTGGGGACTGCAGCACACCTTAAAAGGTTTGTAGGCCAGAGTTCTGCTCTTCTCTACCCTAGGACTCCATGGTAAACTAAATTCCAATGAAATAGTTATAAGCGACTTGTCTAAAACTTAGCTGAAGCTTCACTTGTTTAACTTTGCCCCTGAGGTGGGTGAAATGATCCATATTGCACAGTCTGCATACAGACACTTCTGCAATGGAAGATTGCTTTTAAACTGTGCAGATCTACAGCACACAATGGTTCAGGGCAGAAAATGAAATAGCCCTTCTCCAAGGGACACAGTGGAGTTTTAGGTTAAGTAGATTTTAAATACTCCATTTGAATTTATCTAAGACACTGGGGTTAATCACACAACTGCTGTATAAAGTGATAGCAACTTAACAATTATAACTATCCGGTTTTTGGTTTTAAGTCTCGCCTGTAAGGTAGCTTTTCTTGCAGAACAGTACCCTCTAAAGTTATGGCACTGGTTCGGTATTGACTCAGAGGGAAGAAACTCTATGCTAATCACCGATGCAGCTGCTTACAATACTTGGGTCGTCTTTGAAAATCTCCAATTAAAGCAGCACCGAGCCTGATGCTGCTTAACTTGTGAAAACAGACAAGGTCAGATTCTGAGGTGGTATGACTACACTGCTGCATAGAAGGGATTGATGTTTTAAACGTCTTGCTCTCAACATAAAATTAAATAGCAGAGAGAACCATTATATCACTAGTGGTTGAAGACTTAAACATTTACAGGTTTTGTTCTGTTTTCAGCGTGTGTACAGTCACAACAGTTATGATGCCACAAAAGCTTTTCTGTCTTGGGAGGACAATGTCATGAGTGAAAGGTTCTGTTAAAATGACAATGTTTATTCTTCTTTGGGCAGGGGGCAGCATTAATCATTTACAGGCACTGAGGTATAATGTGTTGTCATCCTATTTTAAAGATTACAAGGAAATTTCTGTCAGACACAGCTTTCTCTGGTCCGTGTATAGAAATTGAGGTATATATTCTGGTGAGAGACTCAGTAGCTGGTTTGAAAAATAATTACATTTAATCAGCTGGTGTTTTTTCTGCAATGTTTTCAAGCTCTTCTTCCAGATGAACCTGTTTACTTGTTTGACTTCTGTATCTAGCCCTATTTACAAGTGATCAGAGAGGGGCAATTACCAATTTTCATGCAGCTTTGCTTGTCTCATTGTTTCCTTCACTTCTTGGAGAAGGGCACCAACCTGTTCAGATCGCTGAAGCTAGGACTGTTCATAAAGTTAGGCAGGTTAAATGAAATTGGCAGAACCATAATGCCTTCCCTGGAGGCTGACACACATGGTTTCAGATAATATAGGGATACTGTTTTCACCTATAGCCAAGAGTCAGCTTGAGGAATTTGTATGCCCTTGTTTTGAGCTGTTTAATTGATGCAGGCAACAGGAACAGATATCCTTTAGGAAACCTCATTTCCATATAAATGAGCAAAGATATAAAAAGGCTAGTGTCTGTAGCTTTTCGGTCTACTTGACTTTAAATTTCAGTTGTTGTGTAAATGACTCACAAGGGGCAATGAAGATAACTAACAGTCTCTTGCCAAAATGACACCTCTCCTTTCATGTTTCAAATATTTATAAACCAAAGAGTCTAAGTTTATCAAATTTTAATACTGGGATGTCCGTTCTGAATATTTCTCATGTAATTAGATGCAAATGGAAAATTACAACAATATGTGGCTCTGGGGACTAGATTTGATATTGTAGGTATTTAAATCTTAATGCTGTTTTACTGTGAAATTCAATTTTTTATTTAGTGAAAATGGATATTTTATACCATAAAGCATAATTTTCATCATAGTTCAACTACTTATGATCCTTCACAGTGTGTTGTCCTGTGAATTATTTTAGATTATACTCTCTGTATCCCAGTCATAAATGATATTAAAGCGTCTGATTCAGACTGGAGCCGAATCAAACCCCTACACGGTGACCAATCCCAATTTGATACTGAATTGCTAATAATTATTTTTGTTTGGTTTTTTGCTTTGTTAGCCACTTGACTACTCATTCTATATGACAGTCCCATTAAATTCGTATTTCTCTAAGAATATTTGAAATATACTACATCAAATCTTTATTTGATATACCAAAATGACTACACCACCTTTTTTCCACTGATCTTCTCTATTAATGAATGAGATTAGGTCAGTTTGGTATAATTTGTGTGACTGTCTGTAGTTTACTACTTTTGTCCTTTTTGTTCATTTAGGTACTGTCAAATCAATTATTTGATTGTTCTGTTTATCACACAAAGAAGTAAAACAATGTTTTATAATTCTCTGGGTCAATCCCTTGTCTATCTTAATATTAATTACTACATTAGCCCTTTTCAAGCCCTATTGGACTTCTCATTCATCCTAAATGCTCCAAAAATTTGTTTTTATCCATTAAGCTTGGAGTACTTGCTTTCCAAAGTAATGTCAAAATACATAATTATGTGCCTGTAGTATGTAACATATACTTCAGTGATTCTAGATACTATATAGTAAGAATTTAAATCTGCATTCTATATGCATTTCATTATGTTAATACACCTTAAAAATGCATGCAGGGAACAGATAAAGGGAATTGATTTTGGTATGGATACATTAACGCCCCCCCCCTTTTTTTTTAAAAACCATCTAGTGAAACCTTCATTGGTGTTGCTACTTTGAACCATTCAAGTTACCTAGGGCCATGGTTACACTGGCACTTTATAGCGCTATAAAGCCCCCACGAGCGCTATAACCTACTCCCCGTCCACACTGGCAAGGCACTAATAGCGCTATAACCGTGGAGTTATAGCGCTATTATAAATCCACCTCCTCATGGGGAATAAGGGCTGTAGCGCAGCTGCTGTAGCGCTACAGCAAGAATGTGGACACCCACTGCGCTACAAGTAATCTCTGGAGATGCCTAGAGCCATTTAAGGCAATTGACGTCTCTTCCCTTTGTTTTGAACTCGGCTGGAGGAATGCGGAAGTACCTCTTTAGAGTTTCTTTCTTAACTCGGCAGATAAGCAATGCAAATGTTTAAGGAGGGAGCCTGTGTGAAAACAAAGCCTTCTGTGAACGGAGGCTCACTGACAGGCTTTCAGAAAAACGGAAAAACCACTGTCTCTCTCCCTCCGCATACACACAACGCGTCCCCCCTCACCCCCCTCGTTTAAAAAGCACGTTGCACCCAGCTGAATGCTGGGATACCTGCCCTAATGCGCTGCTCTTAATGCCGCATTAAGTGCCCCAAATGTGGCCATGCTATACCGCAGGAGCATCTGAGTGTGGACATACAATAGCGCTATACATATTACTGTATAAGGGGACCGCTATAACCTATAGCGCTATAATCTGGTAAGTGTAACCATACCCTAGGTACTTTCCAATGTGTTCCTTTCTGAACATGCCTTTATAATCTGACATCTTTTCCCCATTCTGTGATTTTTTTTTTGCATAAAGTATTCTGTTACTATTATCTGTGGTGATCTGCTCTGTCTTCCCTTTACTGCAACCCAAAGACACATACTTAAAAATTTGAATACAAGGGTATGATCTTTATGTAGAACATAAACATCCCTGCCCTTTTCCCTTGCTCTCTCTCTTGAACAGGTCATACCCTTATATATTCAGAGGGTTTTTGACAAGGCCCCATACCAAAGGCTCTTAAGCAAAGTAAGCAGTCATGCGGTAAGAGGAAAGATCCTCTCATGGATTAGTAATGGATTAAAAGACTGAATGGAGAGAGGTAAAAGTGGTATCCCCTATGGATTTGCAGCTGAACCAATGCTGTTCAACTTATTCATGAATGATCTGGAAAAAGGGTAAACAGTGGCAAAATTTGAAGACAATAACTATCCTAAGTAAGTTTATAAATAGAAAGGATCTCAAAACTGGTTACTGGGCAATATAACAGCAGATGAAATTGATAAATGCAAAGTAATGCACATTTGAAAACATCATCTCAATTACATTTACAAAATGTTGGCATCTAAATTAGCCATTAGCATTCAAGGAATAGATCTTGGAGTCATTGTGGATAGTTCTCTGAAAATATCTGCTTAATATGCAGTGGCCACAGGTGCCTGGAACTAAGGGTGCTGGAGGTATTACCTCATCTCCTGGCTTGTGATGATTTCCATTGTATATGGGATATAGTTTGGTCAATGGCTGTCAGGATCCCAACTGTACAAATTGTTCCAGCAGTCCTGGCAGTGGCAGTCAAAAAAACTAACAATGTTAGAAACTATTAGGAAAGGCATAGATTTTTAAGACCATAAATATCCTAATGCTACTATATAAATCCATGATATGCCCACATCTGAACACTGTGTGCAGTTCTGGTCGTCCATTTAGAAAAAAATATATTAGAACTGGAAAAGGTATAGAGAAGGGCAACAATGATTTGGGGTATGATTTAATCTCTCTATTGAGGAGAGATTAAAAAGACTGAGTTTACAGTCAGCTTGTAAAAGAGACGACTAAGGGGGAGGATATGATAGAAGTCTATAAAATCGTGAATAGTGTGGAGAAAGTGAATAAGGAAGTGTTTACCCCCTCACATAATGCAAGAATGAGGGGTCATCCAACTAATTAATAGGGAGCAAGTTTAAAACAAACATAAAGAAGCATTTCTTCACACAAAGTATAGTCAGCCTGTGGAACTTCTTGCCAGGGGATGATAAGGCCAAAATTATAACTGGGTTCAGAAAATAAATAGATTACTTCATGGAGGGTAGGGCCATCAGTTGCTATTAACTGAGATGGTCATTGATGTAACCTCATGCTTTGGGTGTCCCTACCCTCTGACTGTCAGAAGAGGGGAATAGATGACAGGATGGATCACTTGAAGTTGCTCTATTTTGTTCATTCTCTCTGAAGCACCTGGCATTGGCCACTATTAGAAGACCACATACTGGGCTAGGTGGACTATTGTTGAGCCGGTTCTTATGACATTCCACACAAGTACGATCCAGCCACACAGCATTTCTCTGCTATGTTACTCAAATTGTTCTGTTTGTGTATTACGATTTCTACATCTTCCTGCTAATTTGATATATTTCTTGTGCTCATATGATAAAGAAACATCGTAGATTTGTTTTAATGCTACTCCTACCTCTTATAGCCTGTGTTATGTCCTTTTGTATATTCTATTTCTCAGTTCAGTCAAGATTTTTGCTTCCTAAACACCAATTTGGTGATAATTATATTTAGTGCCCGAAAGGGAGGAACCTGACTCAAATGGAATAATCACACTAGATAAGTGAGGAATGCAATCTAATTTTTTTTATTCTACTTTTCCTTATTGGAATGTCCTAGTGTTTGCTATTACCTTTTGAATTATAAATGAGAGAGAAACTGATTTTTCTGTTAGACAGGTATTAATCAACAGGGAGTCTCTGTGATGTGTTGCGATTACTTTGGAAGAAGAGTAAGTTTAAATGAAATAAGTGAATCAATGCTAAGTACATAGGTCTACAAATAACCTTGTAAGAAATAGGAAAAGTGTAGTGGATTGAAAATGTTAATGTATTTTAAAACTTCTAGGAATTGCTCAGTGAAAGAGGAGTAAAATGATAATCACCTTATTTATGGTCTGAAATCAACTGGAGTTATAGGTGTCTATCTCCTTTTAGAATCCCTTACTGCAGGAGTAGTAATCTTGCCTTGAGATTAAACCAAAGAGAATCTTTTCATTTTTAAAAAAATGTAGTGTGAGGAAAGCATAAGTGGTAGAGAGATGCCTATCCAAAACCCCAGAATCCGAACACCACATTTGAAGTTCAGATGTGGCTGGTGTTTGGGTGGCATGATTGTAAGGACAAAATTAATGCTGACATCAAATGTTGCAGGATGGGCCCTTCTCAGTCAGAATGTCTGATTCTTACAAATGAAAGCCACAGACTTTTCCAGTTAAGAACATCTGATTCCTTTAAAAATATATTTGAAAGGTAACTAAATTGTTAATCTCTCAAGGCAAAATATCTAAAACAATGTGAAATTCTATGAACTGCTTTATTAAAATTTGATTTTACTAGAAACAAAACAAGAAAATGTGTCCCTGGCCTGTGGCAGACACAGAGCTTCTATGTAATAGTTTTATAAATGCTATATGTGATCTGTTCAGTGAGATCGTAACTGAATCGCTTTGTTGGGTTATTGGGTTTTCTGGTGTGAATGTATTAGTTTAGTTTAATAGTGGGCTCTTTGAAAAACAAGCAGGAATCAACACAGTAGCTCTAGATAAGCAACTTCCCAGCAAATACTTGGGTGTGATTACAAGACAATGACTGAGCTATTAGCAGTGAAGATACTACTTCCAGGCTCCAACCAAAAGTTAGTGTTTTGCTTAGAGGTCAAAGGTGCACTTAGGACTTGCCCACATGGTGGGTAATAGGGAGTTTGTACAGGGATTTGATTTCTAAAGCACATTAATGGGTCTGTGTAGACCCTGCTGGTGCACACTAAACAGCACAACATTAAAATGCATCGGCAGGATCTACAGAGACCAACTAATGTGTACCATGTTAGCGTGCTTTAGAAATCAATCCCCCGGTCTGTAGAGTGCATTTCTTTCTGTGTAGACAAAATCCTAACTGGTTAAAATAGACATTTTGGAGAGAGGGCTGGGGATGATGGCAGTGAGCTGTTTGTGCAGAGGACAGACTGATATGAACTTAGGAACTGGGGTGGTATCTGAAGCAGTTGGGCCTTCTTCAGATCCCAGGGGATGGTAAGCTTTAGGGAAGATAGGAATGTGTTTAGACTGGTTGTTCTAAGATCTTTTTTTCTCTGGAATGCTGTGATTCTAGATAAACAAGGCTATCTGGTCCCTGAATGCCATGAGTCATAGCTCCCAAGGAGTGGAACTACAGGTAGTGAATCTTAAGTCAGGCATGCTTAGACAGTCACGGTTAGTACCAGGAGACTTTGTAGCCCAAGGTTGTAGTCTGAGAGTGGAAGAATCACATGATTCTTTTTCGAGTAGTGTCCCTGTGGGTGCGCTACTGTAGGTGTGCTTGTATCCCTGCACTGATGATTGGAGAACTTTCTTAGCAGTATAAGTTAGTCCTGTACATGCACTGTTCTCTCCTCATTCTGTGTCGTGCGGCTAGTCAGCGTGCCCCAGCTAATCTCCCTTCAGTTCCTTCTCAACCAGTCTTGGCTAGAGACCGAACTATTTCCAGTCCATTAGCACCATTCCTTTAATTTGTATTTCTATAGTCAGCCTGCTAGGCTACAACTCTGAACTTTCTCATGTTTACCTTTAAAACACCTTTTTTAAGGAAAAGTTTAGTTTCTTTCCTTCTTCAGGGAACATTCCCCAATGGTACATGACAGGCTTCAAGAAGTGCCTCTCTTGCAAAGAGGCAATCCCTGGCATAGACAAGACCTCCCAGTGCATTTGCTGCCTCAGGGAAGGCCATATTCAACAAAAGTATAGTCTTTACCAGCAACTCAGGACCTGGTTTAGTAAGGATAGAGAACTCAGGCAGAAGAGTACCTTCATGAAGGTGTCTCTCTGACCCTCTCTGTACCTGCTCCATGAATCACCTGGCAAATGAGTTTTTCCCACAACTCTCAAGGTCTTAAAAGCAGTGGGTAGAAGAAACAAACCACTGATCCCTGTCACAATTCATCAAAAAAGAGTGAGAAGTGCCTACAGTGAGCCCCAAGATAGCTGTAAACGTTCTCTGGCACGCTTGGTATCCTCTGTGCCCCCAGCACTGAGATCTTCCGTGAGCCATGGGCACCAGACTGGGAAGTCCTCAAAGGCAGATACCATTGACAAGCTTATGGACCTGATGGAGATGAGCATGAGCATAGAAGCAATGGCACTGAGGGACAAAGACAGAAGTAAGCAATCCTGAGAAGGCATCGGTATGCAATTCTGCATCAGTACTATCCTCAACACCTCATCCAGCACCAGAGCACCTAGTATGAACAAGATCCCCATCCCCCCTGATACTGCCAACACCACCAAGTCATTCGGCACTAGTGGAATTCTGATACACCTGAGATTTCGATGTAACAGATGTACTGGGGTCTCCTTGGTGCTTGGACATCTGCGCCAAGTCTTTGCTTGGTCTGGGAATCTTTCCCTCTGCCCTGCCCTGCTTTCCTACTCTCCATTGAGGGATCTGACAGTAAACCAGAGGAGGTGGCATCACAGTACTCCTTACAGGTTCCTTATGGTGCCCAGTGACAGCAGATCAGTTGAAGATAGTGCTAGTTGTGCCATCTGAGAATATCTTGGTGTGGCTATTAATATGCACCAACACTGACTTCTATGCCACCATAGAAGTGGCCATACTCTGTGGCCATACTGAGACCCTTGAGCTGCCATATCATTGCTGTGTCTCTCAAGCCCCTAACCCCACTCGAGAGCCCTTGAGGCGCACACTCTTTCAGCTGCAGCATCCTGGGCTTCAGAACCTCTGGAAGAAATCATAGAGGAACAGGAAGGCAGCACTGAGGAAGAAGTGACCCTGAGGACCATTTCCTTCTCCTCCCCAGATGAGGCCATTATGCCTCGTCTCTGGCAGATGAATTTTTTCCCAGGACTTAGCGAAAAGAGTGATGGACACCCCCTCACCCCCAAATATTGCTACAGTGGTCAAGGACACCCACCATTGTCTCCTTGACATACTCCACTCCATCCTCTTTCTCAGTGATTGCTCTACTGTTGCCTGCTCAATTTAAGGCATCTCACCTATGCCCTACCGAGGGCTCAACATGTGACCCAATCAACGTGGTTGCATGTCAGTGTTGCAAAGGACACAGAGAGAACTGATCCTTGTGAAACCATTAGTGGAGTGGTGTAGTGGCGGTGGTCGCTATTGGTTGGGTGCATCCTCCAGAATGGACTCAAACCTCTTCAGTGTATTCATCTGTATCCATGCCACATCTCTCAGATGAGACAGCAGTATGGTTTGGGCAACAGTACTGAATGCTGCAGAGGTATCCAGAGGGTCCAGTAGGATTTCCATTAACAAGAGGAGATCATCCATCAGTGTAATTAAAAGCAGCTCCAACTTCGTGTCTTGGCCTGAATACAGATTTTGCTGGGTCTAGATGAGCTTGTATTTGCTCTTCAACTAGCTTCTCTATTAGCTTGCTCAGGATGGGAGGTTTGACAGTGGATGGTAACCATTTAAAACCAGAGTATCCAGGATGGGTTTCTTCAGTTTTGGTCAGGATATTGCATGTTTGAAGGAGGAAGGGAAGATTCTTTCTCTGAATGATTTATTGGCTGTTTCAGTCAGGAGTGGAACTAGGAAGGGCATGAGTCAGCACCCAATATTGAGTTGAAATTCCCTTATGATGTCACTTCATTTTGAATGAACGTACTAACTCCAGGAATGTAAGGGAATTTTGATTGGTGTTCTAGTGGCAGACCCAGGCTATTTGGAAAGGCTTGTTTATATGTGCATGATCATTTTGGTACAATAGAGGGATAGTTCATCATAGTGTTTGCTGCTTCGTTTTGTTGAAGGCTGAAGGCACTCAGGATTGATTAAGTACTTTACTAGCTGGAAGAGCTCTTTGGGGAGGGATTTGGCAGCTTCAGTGGAGGCTGATTAGTAGGTTCTTGTGGTGTTAGCCTTTGAGGAGTTCATCATATTTCAGCCTGTCTGTATCAGTCTTTGTTTTCTACCTCTGGCACTCAAATTTCTGCCCCTTTTTCTTGATCTGGTACAGGGTGTTGGAAAACCAAGGAGATCTGCATGGTCAGATGGGAAGAAGGGATCTTTTGGGGCTTGTGTGTTGATTATGAAACATTTCTTAGTTACAGTTTTTATTAAATATGTTATCTGTAAACTTAGCCAGCTTGAAGAGTTTCAGCTGCTGCTAATGGGGTGGGTCAGCATAAGAACCCAGCTACTCTGTTGTGCTCTCCTTTACTAGATGACTAAATGGTTTTTTTTTATGATGGGAATTGAAGGAGGAGAGGGTAGTGGCTTTCTACATCAGCTCAAGGTGGTAATTTTGTTCATGGGGGCACTTTGCAGGAAAGTGTAAAGATGGTTATGGGAGAAGTGGACAAGTTTTACATCAATGAGTGGGGAAAATGCAATAGAGAATAAGGGTGGCCAATTAGGAAGGGTCATAGCTGTCAAGATCCCTGAATACAGTAGCTTGAACTTGATGCAGTGGATAAGAAGCGTGTTTTCGCCCAGCAAGTCAGTGCACAATACCACCACTTGGTCATTGTGCCTGTTCTCCACTCATGCTTTGAATTTTATACTCTGGGAGTTTTGTTTCTGTTAATTGGTCCACCAGGAATTAGACTATAGTCTCTCCTTTTCACAGTTTGACCTGTCTCAAAGGTAGAAGTTCAACATATGAGCGAGTGTGCTCATACAGTTAGTGCATAGGCTTGGAAATTAGTTCTGATTTATGTGCTTAGCTCTTTCACTGTGTGAAGTTGGGCAAGTGTCTTTAACTCTTTTCTAGAATGGGGGTAATAATACTTCCCTTCATTACAGATGTATTTGTGAAGCTTAACTAATGTTTGTAAATGCGTTGTAAACCCTTATTATAGGTGTATGCAAGCCATCGACAGAGCCATGTACTTATCAATCTATTAGGCATATTGTACATTGTATAATTCTGGGGACAAAAGGTGAAATGTTTTCTCTTTACAGTTTGGTGTATTAAAGGAGCTCTTTCTTTTATAGGTAAAGACAGAGTTTTCAATACCCCTTTGTGTGAGCAGGGAATTGTTGGATTTGGTATTGGAGTTGCAGTTGCTGGAGCTACAGCCATTGCAGAAATTCAGTTTGCAGACTACATTTTTCCAGCATTTGATCAGGTTAGTACCTATCAGAGGTTGTTTAGGGAAGTAAAGGGGAAACAAATTGCCTGTTGAGAATGGCTTTTCTGATAGATTAAAATATAATCAGCTAAACCAAGTTTTATACAGAGTTTTGCAAATATGTCCACAGTGATGAGTATTACTAATGTTTAAGGCTAAGATTAGGCACGGGGAATTTTTAGTGAAAGTCATGAACAGGTCATGGGCAGTAAACAAAAATTCATGGCCTCTGACCTGTCTGTGACTTATACTTAGGGTGACCAGACAGCAAGTGTGAAAAATCGGGACGACGTGGTGGTGGTGGTGGGGGTAATAAGAACATATACAAGAAAAAGACCCCAAAATTGGGACTGTCCCTATAAAACCAGGACATCTGGTCACCCTACTTTTAGTAAAAGTACCCATGACTAAATCTTAGTTGCACTGGGGCCAGTGCTGCTCTCCCCGCCCCCTGGCTGTCACGGCTCTGACTGAGGGGCTGTGGGATGGCTCCAGCAGCTGGCTCTGGCATCAGGCACATTGCCCACTGCAGCTGTGGAATTTCACAGAAGTCACGGAATCCATGAGTTCCACAAGCTGTGTGACAAACTTGCAGCCTTACTAATGTTTGTATATACTTTAATCAGAAACATACAGGTTCAGGCTATAAGTTGAACGTAGCTTGAGGTATCCAGAGTTTAGACACAGCATAGTCCAGTACAAAAGGCATGGTAGTGGAAACAGGAATATTTGGATTGTATTTCCAGCTTGTATAACCATATAAGTATACCTGGCTCATGTTAGTAGAATGGATATTACTAATGCGCATGAAGGATTTTTAAATTATATTTGTCTTTTTTCAGATTGTAAATGAAGCAGCAAAATATCGATATCGCTCTGGAAATCTTTTTAATTGTGGAAGCCTCACGATAAGAGCACCATGGGGTTGCGTAGGTCATGGTGCGCTATATCATTCTCAAAGTCCTGAAGCTTTTTTTGCTCATTGTCCAGGAATAAAGGTACAGTGGTGTTCATGTTTAATCTTTATTTACAATTCACTGTATGAGTGACAGTAAATACTGTCTGTGGAAAGGTGATTAAACAGGGTTCACAGCCTCTTTTGGGGTGAATTTAATCCTTTGAACTGAACTCTGTGCCTGGGAGCAAGTGAGGAAATGGACAGGAAAACAAAGGCAGTTAAGGTTAATATCTGGTATTGAACATGGATATGTATTAGTTGAAGACTACATTGAGTGCAGTGTTATTGTTGAGAATGCACAGCATTCAGGTAATCATAAGTTGTTCCCACTAAGCATATGTGGTATCTTGTATTAAAGTACTATACATTTTGATGGCATGTAAATAATATACCACTCTCTGCACTATGGCCATTGTAGAGTAGATTTGGTACTATGGCCGGTGTATACTAGATTTGGAAACTGTTATTTCCCTGTTTTTATGTGTCTAAGTCCTTAACCACAATAGTTAATTAACATAAGGTGTAGGTTGCAATATTTTTACAGAAGAAATAGCAGAGTAAATATTTTTTTAAGTCACGCGTGTTTCATTTCTCTTTCCTTCCCAAATGTGTGATGTGATATTCACATGTGCTAGGTGGAAGAGAATGGAAACCTGACTAGGTGTATATTTTCATAAACACTGTAATATGGGCTAACTCAAATAAATATTGCTGTGTTAGGATATCACCATTTCTAACTCCATTTCTCTCAAGTTAATTTTTACCTGTGGGTTCATACCTTTGGTTACACAGCCTCTAACCTTTAGCACAGAGGAAACATTTCATTGCTTGATTAATTGAAAGACTTCTGAAGCAAAAGCAGTGTTTGCATGTAATTTTTTAAAAAATCACAGCTGTTCCTTGTTTTCTCTGGTGTATAGAGATATTCCCAACATATTTTTGTATCTCATGAGCATCAGATTAGGCATAATATTTCTTGCTGGGAACCCTTCCCTACCTTTTGTCCTCTTCACCTAAACAAAAAAATTGTTTTTATTATAGACAGCTGGTTCAGAGTAGGAATGCATTTTATTTTTATATATTGGATTTCATTATGCTATCCCAGAAGTGTCAGAGACATCAAGATATAATGTGTCTGGTCCACATTTGACACAAAATCTCTTCAAAACAGGAGCATACGGAACTGTCCCTATAGCGGTTTTCATTGGGAATGTATGAGGAAGAGACTCAGGTGCTTTATTATTGCTAGATTCTTATTATTTCATGACTGTGACAGGGAGCTGGGCATTGATTTTTTTTTTTGTTTTGTTTTGTTGCTAGGGAGAATGAAATATTGCATAAGTTGGTGAAAAAAAGATTATCTGTTAGCACAGATTTGGGGAATTAACAGTATCGTAACACCGAACAAAAGACTAACAACCATACAAGGATCAGGTTAAGATAACTATTCCAAAAAGAATGCCGTACTGAAAATGAATACCGTATTTTTAACTTCAAATAGGGAGGACATGGACACCTTAGGAAGTTGGGAAGAAAATCATGAAGGTGTCCAGCTCAAGATATGATGTTGCTTTCATCCACAATGGGCACCTGAGTATTAATTCCTTAAAGTCAGCCCCATCTTCCTGTCAACCGGCAAGCATCTTTCTGTTTTGATGGATAGGTAGTTTAAACAGCCTGGCATTTTCAGTGGTATTGCTTTCAAACTGCTGCTTTTTGACGTGCAAAAACCCTCATTCCAGACTGATTCCTGTTTATGGGTGTGTTTTCCCATTTATCTTTTACCAGTATCCATTTAGTAAAGCACAAGATAACCTTCAAAATGTTGAGACTATTCTAAACATTATTGGGAGTGCCTTCCTTCCTAAAGAGTATGTGATTTGGAGAACAGGGTGCATAGGAATAACATATTATTTAGGTTGATCTAAAGGAAAGGAAATAACCTCCCATTTTCCTTGAAAGGGAAGAAAATAAGGGAGAAGAATTCTTCCAGAATGTAAAAGACATGGTGCCAATTGAAATAGTGCATGTGCGGAAAATAAAAGAATGACAGCTAGCAATAGGTGACTGACTCAATAAAAGATATTTCCTCACTCATCTTATCTATAAACTTTTTTTAAGTTTTCTTGAGAGTGGCTGTGGGGAAGGAATGGGTGAAGTGTGTGTGTAGTCAGCAATATTTCCTTATTATCGTGCTTTTAAAAAAAAAGTCATCTCAAGTAAAATTCAAAAACCCTTGAAAGAACGAAAGGGCAGTGTCTGAAAATTATGGGATTATATCTCATTCCCTGTGAAGAAATCTACAGATTAACTAAACATTTAATACCTTTTTCAAAGCAGAGTAAGACTTGCCTACTTACCATGCAAAAGAACACTCTTGAAGTAAATGACACAGTGGAACCAGCAGTTGCCAATGTTGGCATGCGGGACTGCAGAGTAAGTACCCTTAGCAGGCCCTGCTGCTTTATTTACCTGCCAGCTCGCTGTGCACCGCTTCCCGTGGCCCCCATTGGATCGGGACGGGTAACTGCGGCCAGTGGGAGCCACGGGAAGTGGTGAGCCAGCAAGTAAATAAAGCAGTGGGGCCAGCTAAGGGTACTTACCCTGCGGTCCTGTGTGCTGACGTTGCTGACCGCTGCAGTAGACCTACCCTTATTTTCCATAGTGGCTTTAAGGTTCTCTGTACAGAACAGAAGTGACCATGTTTAAACAGAACTGTGGTTCTACTGAGTTCCATGTCTTTTCTCCTCCCATTATAGACAGAAAATTAACAATGGTCCAGTGTAATCATTATAGGGCTCCTTCTGGGAAGTGCTTTCTAACCCAAACTTACATGATTCCCTAGAGCTTGCTTGAAAGAACAAATCATCCTGACAGTGTGGAAACACAAGTTAACTGATCCATTACTCAAGAGTGATAATTATCACATGGAAATATTTAAATTTGCGGTAGTTAAAGTTACTATAGTGTGCAATTGTGTCTAACTCTGTATTTGGGATAAACTCTGAGATCCTTGATTCACTGCATTGAAGATAATTTTACTTCCCAATCCTGTGCAAATTAAACTAGTGTCACAGCCTCCAGACTTCCAGCTGAAAGAGTCAGCAATCAGAAGTGCATGTTATAATCTTAGTGTAATTTTCTTCCTCTCTTCCTTCTTCTTTTCTTCTCCCTTTTTCATTTCTTTTTCTGTCAATCTAAAAATGAGTATCAAAGGTCCTTCCAGTTCAGCATAGCACTATATTGCTGTAGATGCATGAGGACCAGATCTTCTTCAAAGTTAGGGACATAAGTTGCAGAACCTCAGTTGCACATTTCTAATGTATGCATCCAGAAACCAGAATTAACTTGTGAATCAATTGTCTGTGTATACAGATGGCCTGTTGTGGTAGATATCTAATTGTTTATGTGCATATACAAATAAATGGCTTGTGTGCATGCAAACATCTGGTATGTGCATACCTTTGTATAGATGGGTAGGTGCACCTGCCTAATTTTAAAAAACTAGCCAAACACGTTAGTAGTCTGTCCAGTATTGATATTGGCTTCTATACCATGTTTCTTCATGTGTGAGAGACAAGGTGTACGGTTCCCAGAGTACATGAAATTTACTCAGCTCTCACTACTCTTGCATAGATGTTCAGAGGGAGTGCTATAGAAATGAGTGGTTGGAGTCATAAAGGGGAAGAATACCTTTGAGACAATAGGACTTATAGGATGTGGTTGAACCTCATCCTGGAGGAATATTCTGTTTACTTCCTGATCATGTTAACTCTTTGTTTTGTTTTGAAACACTGTTCTCTGAGGAAAATACCTTGCTCATTGCAAGTGTCATTCCTCTATCCTACAGTGAAATGAAGTTTTACTCTAATAAAAATGGAAATAAAATAGAGTGCAACATATACTTAGCAACAAGTAGCATTTCCAACAGCTAGTGATTGGTTGGCAAATGTACAGATGAAAATCCCAGTTCTGTTTTCGTGCTTTGTTTGCTCCAGACATTCCTCATTACTCTCCTTCATGCTGCTTCTAGTCGGTTTTTTTTTTTTTAACTAGGAACCAGCACAAACTTAACCCAGAGTAGAAAAGGAAAAATGTTCTGAGCTGTTTTTAATCTTTAAACAATGATTTGGTAAAGCCTGACCTTAGTGGATTTTATGTAAGTATTTGTGTAAACTTGAATAGCCTGCTAACCTAATATTATCTCTGTATCCAATCCTTAAATAGCCAAATTACATTTTTAATCAGTTTTTATAAATAATTTTTACAGATTGTTATTCCAAGAAGTCCTCTTCAGGCCAAAGGACTATTACTATCATGCATAGAAGACAAAAACCCCTGCATATTCTTTGAACCTAAAATACTTTACAGATCAGCAGGTAAAAATGTTTCTTATATGTAGTGTGCTCCAATAAAATGTAGTTTACGTGTGTGTGTGAATGTAAGCGTATGCTCAGTGTAAATTGATTCATTTTATGTTATGGGATCCATATTTATATTTGTCTTTTACAGGTTTAGTTATTTAGTGTGTGTTTTAGAGAAGCTGCTCAAAAATTGGCCAAGATTTTAAAATATGGGTGTCAGTTAGATACCCAAATCCATATTTAGCACTTTGATCCAACTCCCACTGACTGCAGTATTCGTAAATCATAAGCAGTGAAGTCCTGATTCCAAAGTCAGTAAAAGTTTTGTATTCATATTGGAATGAAGAATTGAACAGTAAGAACATGAAGAGTCAAAAAAGACCAAAGGGAATTACTCTCTATGATTAAGGAATAGATCTTGTTAAAAATCATATTACTAGGCCTTCAATACATGAGAGACACAAACAGAAACCAGCCTTGTAACAGAAAGACACTTGACTGAGGAGCTGTCCTAGCTAAGTAAAGACAGTTTGAATGTACTTCAGAGCCACCTGCTTAGTTTCAGGTAGACAATCTTCAGGTGTGTTCTGAAATAAAAATTATGTCAATTTCATTTTTCTTTACCAGAAACTGCCTTACATGGGCATTATCTCTTTTTGCTCTGAGAATTTCTGAGAACATCATCATCTGTGTGAGCTAGGATGTAATGTATAGTACATTTGTGATAATCTTTGGAGGGGACCTCCTAGGCGTTTACCTTTATTTAATACCATCTTTATGGCTCAGTTCCTCTCCTTCCCTAGCTGTTAATCTTTTGAGCTGATTTGCTGCTCTTGGGAGCTGGATCAGTTTGTAGAAGAGGAAGAACAGTGGTAGAGGCTAGAAGTTGCTCTTGATGTGGCTTGTGTGAAATTATGAGCTCAGTGGTTGGTGTGTTTCTTCTCCTGCCCCCTACTGTGCTGCTGAACTGAGAATCATTGCCGGGCTCTCCTGTGGGGCCACAACAGCAGAGAGGGACCTAATGAATTCAAGCAGGGACCAGAGCCGCCAGTTCTGTGTGAAAGATGTCAGTGCAGCTGAGGGAAGATTTTAAATTGCTACTGCCTCTGTCCTGTGGTCATTCCCCTCATCACAGGGCAGATGTAACCAGCTTTTATCATCCCTCATAAATGTATTGATTCCAGTTGCTGGAAAGCTATGGCACAGAATCAGAGGATTTATTCTGAGGTGCTGTGGGAGAAAGAAGCATAGTGGCTTCTTAAAGGTACGTGTTACACTTCTTTATTCTGTTTGGGTCGTCTTCACGCCTCTAGTGGTTCCAGCACAGGCATGCAGAAACCTGGCTCTGTTCCCCTTAACCACACAAGCAGGAAGGGGTAAGAGAGGAACTAAGAGCAGAAGCAGGGCCTTCATGAGAAAGCAGGGCTGGGCCCGGAGGTGCATAATTCACGTAAGGGTATGTCTACACTTCAGCTGGAACTGTAGTTTTCAGCTTGGGTAGACATAGATATGCTAGCTTTGATTTGAGCTACTGTACTAAAAATAGCAGTGTAGCTGCAGCAGCATGAGCATGGCACAGGCTAGCCAGAAGAGTACTTACCTATAGTAGTCACATGGCTAGTTGTTCTGCTGCCCGTGCAGCCACAGCTACACTGCTGTTTTTAGTACACTAGCTCAGACAAAGCTACAATGTATATATGTACCCGAGCCGGAAATTGCATCTCCGGCTGCAGTGTTTGATTAAGGCTATGTCTACATTAGACTTTGACCAACACAAGTCACACTGGCGTAGAGCTGCCAAAGTTGCTACATCACTTGTGCATGTGTGTGCTTGGCTGCTTGGCTTAGCTCTGTGTTCATTCATCAGGAGTGCTTGCGTAGATGCAGATTGGTGCCCTGGGGGTAGGCATCCCGGTGTGCCATGTGCTGCCATCTGGTCCAATACTTTCTGGAAAGTTTTGTCAAGGTGTTGAGGGATAGAAATGACTTGCCCAGGAATCTCTGGGTAATGGGTCATGTTCCCAACATGCAACTTTCTCCATCCCATAATGCTATCTATATTTCATAATTTTTGACAGCCGTCCCCTTTTAAAAAAAGTCCCACAAGCCCACGTGGCACTTCTTGTGGCCCATCATTTCTGACAGATGCATGGAGCCCACACAGATTTTTACTGTTCCCATAAACAGGTGCTGGAACAGCTTTTGTAGTGTGGGTACTGAGAGCCATTGAACCAAATTTTAAACCCTCTATATAATGGTAACCACTTCAAGCCAGGGGTGTGGCAGCACCCCTAGGTCCAGCACCTATGCTCCCGAACATCAAAAATATAAGTAGAATGAGTCTTGGGTATTTCCAGGCCTGCAGGAAGAATGGCAACATGATGATTTCATCCAACGTGATGATTTCTTTTGAGGACATTTTGCGAAGGGACATATTGAAAACCAGTTCATGGTTGGTGGTGGTGGTCATGGAGCAGCTGCAGAACTTTAGAGCTTCGGAAATGAGCACTGATTGGTGAGGTTGTATTGTAATGGTGGCTGCAGAACTTTCCAATTCAAAAGATCATATTCCTGGATCTGTGTGCTGAGATTTCCCAGCCTTACAGCTCAGGGGCACTAGAATGAGAGCTGCATGGACAGTGAAGAAGGGTGTGGTGATTGCACTGTGAAAGCTTGCAATGCCGGATTGCTACCAGTCAGTGGGAAATCATTTTGTAGTCGTAAAGCCCACAGCGGGGACCATTATCATGCAATTGTGTTGTGCCATTACTGGTGTCAGCTGTGTGCTACAGAGAGGTAGCTGTGTTAGTCTGTATCCACAAAAACAATGAGGAGTCCGGTGGCACCTTAAAGACTAACAGATTTATTTGGGCATAAGATTTCGTGGGTAAGAAACCCACTTCTTCAGGTGCATGGAGTGCAGATTACAAATACAAGAATAAATATACTGGCACATGAAGAGAAGGGAGTTAGCTTACAAGTGGAGAACCAGTGATGACAAGGTCAATTCAATCAGGATGGATTTGTGCATGTATTTACACTCAAATTTGTCTCCAGCAGATAAGCACTCCATTAAAGTGATTTAGTAAAACCACTTCCCTAAATGGCATTGAGCCATAATCAATGTTCTGCTTTTGCTATTTTTGTTACCCAAGTTAGTTTGGACCTGGCTATGTCTCCATGTGCTGCTTTCACACCTTTAATTGCAGTGGACCCAGACCTTTTGTTGTTTGATTTAAGCAGGTTATCCACTTCCACTGCTAATTTTCATTACATGTTAATATTTTAGTAGGAAAAAGAGTGTATTTTTAAAAAACATTTTTGTGAGCAAATAGTGTATTGTGTAATATTACTTGCATTATGGTAGTACCCAAAATTCCCATTGTGGGATTGGGCCCCATTGTGCTAGATACTGAACAAATACATATGAAGACTCAGTTGCTGTGCTTCAGTAATAATGATGGTAAATATAATAAGAAAATTGTAGCAGTATTCAAATGTATTTACCTGAAATTCTGTGTTTAAAATAATACTAATTTTTCTGTCCAGTTTTTAGTGGATAGATATCCTTTATTGCAAAGAAATTCACACCAGCGCTAGTTGGAATCCTTCTTGGTTTAATCAGAAAGACCAAGGTTTGCATGAGCACGGAGACTGGAGGGAATGTTCTCTAGCTCTAAAAAAGGCTTATGTGATTGAACTCCTGCAAGTCAATTCTGGTAGTCATTCCTTTGTCCAGGTGACTGAAGAGAGTTGCACCAATAAGACCCTGTCCGTGCAGCTCAATTCTACCGATGTTTATAACTGAGGGAGCCCTGCTGTAAATGGTCCACTTACTACTGCACTGTTTAAAAGTGTTCTCTAACTTCTCTCAGAACAGTTCTAATCAGTACGCTGCTTAAAATAGTGAAAGCAGCAGGTGGCCTGTCTAAACTAGAACCCTAACATGGTTAACAGCATTGGAGCTCATCAGTGAACTTAAGTAATTGGAGGAATTTTTGTTTACAAAATTGTGCTAAATTAGGTAAGGCCCCAAAAGCTGAGTAGATTCCACTAGACAAGAGATTTCTGTTAGTAACCAAGTTAAATAAATATGAAACAGGTCATCATTTTGAAGCAATTCAGACAATGGGAGCACAATCTTTTACAGGTAGGAAAATTTCCCTGTTGCTTTTAGAGCTTTACACTGTGTACGATGGTCTGAGCTCCAAATTGATTTACTAACTGTGACAAAGGCTATGAGTCTTTGTAATTCATAATTCATGACAAAAATAAAAAATAAAAACTTTGGTTCTAGGTTTACTGCCAAGAGGCCTGACAGCCAAGGTGTTCTGTGAAAGGTGATATCTGAAGAAGGGCCATTAAGCCTTTGAAAGGCAGCCATTCCTTAATATTGTTAGGGGGTTTCACTTTCTCAGTGAGCCATCTCTTTTGCATCAGAAAACTAGAGATAGTAATAAGTGTGTCTATGGGGAAGGGAGAGAAATGAGGGGTTATTGGTATCTAGATAGCATGCAACTCCATCAGTCTGATCAGAGTGGCGAGAGAGAAGATTGTTTGCAAGGGATTTAAGCTGTTCATTTTGCTTCCTCTTTTTTTCTCTGTAGCTAACTGGAAAGGCCTTACCTAGTTTATCTTATGAGTTGTATAAATCCTGAGATGTTGTACATACAGGTTTCTTTAGTTTTAATTCAATTTTCCTTCTGTTTTAATCTTGTTTTTGTTAAGATTACTGCTATGTGGGTAATTTCACACAGATGTCTCCCAGGGGAAAAGAACCTCAGAACCTCTAAGGAGAGGTGCTCAAGGGTAAAGAGATTTTGGAACTTTTACCCCCTCTTAGTCTCTGTCAAGGGACAGAGGAGTCCACTCCCAGTGAGTAGTGTTGCCATCAGGCTGCAGTGGGTGTACTCAAAGAGAGAAGCTGTAAGATTAAAGAGGAAATGAGTTGTTGGTGGGAGTGCTTGTTGTCATTACATGGCCCCATCTTCTCTATGGACAGACACCAATTAGCTGAAAGAGGAGGACCCAATTACTGGATCCCATGTGCTCCAAATCTAACTGGATCTGGGCAGTGCCTCGTTGCTGTTCCTTTCAGGATCATGCTTCTGGGGCAGACATGTTGTCTGCCACCCTTCCTTGGAATGTGGGGTTCCAAAGCCTCAGAAAACTGGGACCTAAGTGATTTCAGTCAAAACTAATTCTTTAAACTTCACCTGTGGTTCTGTCAGGAGCAAGTGCTAGCCATGGAACAGAGGTGGAATGATTTCCCTGAATTAAACACATCCAAAAAAACCACCTAACCACCCCCCACCAAAAAAAAAACACCGGTTTGCTGCATTCTGCACTAGGTGCAATTGGCAGGTGGTTTAAACGTGTATCCCCAATGTAGAGCACAGTGCAGCAGCCAAACCTCAAGATCAGAGATATGGAGAATTTATGATGGATGCATCTTAAATAAAAGCACACTTTCTTTCCTGGGTGCAATCTGGACATCCGCTGCAAGCTGAAAATGCTGCAGCAGCAGCAGTTCGGTATCCAACTAAGCCCTTTGCTTATCAGCAAGCATAAGTTTCAGATTGCAGATGTCTTAGGGGAAATCTCAAAAACCCTTTTGTAAAATGCTGCTATATCAAGATCTTTAATTGCCCCCACAAGGGGTCATTTGTTTTAGCCAGGGACTATAAATTAACCATAAGGAAAGAGCTGAAAGGTAATTTTTTTCTCCCTTTTTAAAAAAGTATGCAAGTGTTAGTCCTAATGTGTTGCTCTTTATCATACTTTCTATTTAATGAATGGGGAGAGGTTTCAAAATGTACTGGCTGACAACTTTCGTTGTAGAAGACAGCAGTAGTAGTTGAATTTTCTGTCTCATTGATAAATATGGTTTCAGTTTGATGCAACTGCTTCATCTATGTCAAAGATTCTGAAGCATAGGTTCTCCGTGAATAGTTCCCTCTACGGTGTGTGCCTGGGTGGCCGCATGTGAGAGAATGAAGGGCCACCCACCTAATTAGGGGATCCGCGCAGGCATGGCTCCACTAATTAGGTGCTGGGATACTGGAGAAGACATGCATGTAAGATATGGGTGAGAGGGTAGGTAGGAAGGGGCAGTGGGGTGAGAAGAAGGGATGGGGGGGAATTTGGGACATGCAGGCTATGGTGGCCAGAGAAGAGGCGACTTTCCTGAGCTCCAGGACTACCGTTGAAAGGGAGACATGGTCTTCCTTCCCAGCCCCAGCTTGGGAACTGCTATGGTGGGGGACAGGAAGAGACCCCTCTCCTTCCCAGCCCCAGCTCGGGGGATGCTACAGCGAGGGGGAGAGGGTACATCCGTCACATTAGAAAGGTAAGACAGGTGATATTAAAATATGAGTTGGGTGCTTTTATTTGTAGAAGACAAACTTTTTTTTTTAATATAATACTTTCATCCCAAGTGCTCTACAATAGTTGGCTAACGTTGCAAACAACATTTGGGAAGATCGTTAAGTGGTCTGCTGAGGCCTTCAGCAATTTTCAAGTAATCAGTGGAGGCGGGGCGGGGGGGGGGGAGGGAGGGAGGGGGGAGTTTGAGAATCACTGATCTCTACCAAACCTGCCCTAGCTCAGGCTATTTATGAAAGTGTCATTGGCTCCTTGTCAGCAGGTGGTGGTTTCACAATTGTTTCCTGCCAGAGGAGCTGTTCCCTTTATGTAACATTTTCCATGCATAAAGCTGTGTTCAGAGGATGTTAGACTATCCGGTTAAGCCGTCAACAGTTAGGACGTGCTAAAGTGAAAGTTGTGCATATACATTGTGATTAAGTTTTATTTAATAACATCAACCCATTACGTCGTGCATCACAAATGCAACACATCTTAAATTCACTTCTGCGTCTTCGTACATATGTACACCTTGTAGATTTTATCATTCTTCTTCAGTTGTCCTGTTATATCATAATCAACCTAAAGAAACAAGGAGGGAGAATATTTTTTTAGGGTAGCATAAGCAGAAGGATAATTAGGATTAAATTTGTAAAAAGGTAATTTTAGAGGATAAAATTCTGATCTCATTGAAATCAATAGGAGGTTTTGCCATTGTCTTCACTGACTGACCGGGATTTCACCCAGAATAAACAAGGGGAAGGCTTTAAAAAACATTTCTCCAGCCATGGAAGATGAGGTGGGGACTGGGTACAGGTTTTTCATGTGTCTTTGAGTCAGAAAACTCCCCATCTCCCTGGAATAGGAAAAAACAGAAAAATCTTTTCTTCTTCCCTCAGATATCCTGTGGAGTACTTCCCCTTCTTATCTAGATACCTGCTTTACGGAGAGCTCAGACAGGAATTCTCTTTCCAGCCAGCTGGCTGAGCACCAACTCTGAGGGATTGGAAATGAGGGCAGAAGGGCAGTTAACCTCTTCCTTGCCTGACATAATGAATTTTTGATGTGTATATATACGCCCCATCTCACTTTGGCAGACACAAGTTTCTTCCAGTTTGTTTTAGCTGCTCTCCTCTTCCCTTTTGCTGACACTTGTCACCTGCTGCCCATTATACCCTGTCCCAGTATTTTAGCTGCTTCTCCATTTTTCTTTGCACCACTTCCCCTGTCATTACTAGTTGTGAGATAGCTGAGGACTTTTTGCTCAGGATTCCTAGCTCTCTAGTTTCTGCTTTGAGGACCACTCCTTTCCTTGCAAAGTCCTGACTAGGGATTCTGTCCCAGTCTTTGGTGGTGGCTCTTTGTAACACCTAAGATGTATCAGAGTTTGGTGTCACCCTTCAGTGTTTGCAGGAACTCTCAACACTACTTGCTGCATGCCTGGCCTACTGTGCAACAGAGCACAATTTGGCCTGTATAGAGCCTAGATGTTGAAAATATGATGGCTTAATGTCTTTCTGGGCATGTGATGTTTTTCTGTACTAGGAGTTTCCTAATAATTTTTCTCTCAAACTTTTTACGTGCCTGGTGTATAAACTACATGTGCGGCATGACCTTATTTAACTGCACATTTCATGAACTGAGCAAAAAAATACATAGAAACTCTAGGGTATGTGGAAATAATGCAGTTTTCAGAGGCTCATAACTTACTCAAATCAAAATATTTTTTCTCTACAACTCACAGAACGGCAGAATTGTTTTTAGACAATTGCAAGATTTTATTTCTAATGGGCAAAATGAATTCCCCCCTCCTTTCAAATTTAGAAATGAGTGAACTGGGTTTGCTCATATTTCCCAAGAAAATTTTGTCTTCAGGCAAAGGTTGGAGTGCTTCAATCCTAAAGGTGAAAGTTTTGAAAAACTAAAAGCAGAAGGTTAGAATAGAAACCTACGAACTAGAACAGGGAATGAATGGGAGGGCTTGTGTCTGGATTCTGCAGTGGGATTTGTATAGTAGACACATTTAGACTTATTTACAATTTCACATGGGTGCAAGTGATCATCAGGCCCATCCTCTTCTCCAGGTTCCAGTCCGGGAATCCTCAACCCAGCATATTTGGGCTTTCCTCTCTCAGCCCACACTGATCCTTCTCTGGACTGCTTCCTATCACTTCTGATTTCCTTCCTTGCTCTGTGTGTACCAGCTCTAAACCCTCTCCCTCTTCTGAGAGAGTGACTGTCCTTTCCCAGCAGTAGCCCTTGTCTGTTGCCAGCTTCCTGGCTTTATAGGTCCCACCTATTCCTGTACAACTGAACCTGCCTGCTCTCTGGTACTTCTTCCATATGCATCCTTGGTGTTAATAGGCCTATCTGGCCACCTTAATCCTTTCAGTCTTGTGTGGCATAGACAGCCCATCATAATGGGGAGTCATTGAGTGGGTGTGTGTCTATTTCTTGGGTCTATGCTAATTAACACTTATCAGTGACTTGGAAGAAAAGATAAAATCATCACTGATAAAGTTTCATCTGGATCACTTCTTAAGATGGGCGCAAGCAAACATGTTTTAATACAGCTTTGTGTAAACGTATACTGTATGTTTATCAACAGAGTATATAGGCCGTGATTACAGGACAATAAGCTGGGAAGCAGTGACGAAAAAAGATTTGGGTTCATGATGGATAATCAGCTGAACATGAGCTTCAAGAGTGATGCTGTGCCCAAAAGGGCTAATGCAATTCCTGGATGTGTAAACGGGGGGGATCTTGAGCAGCAGTACAAAGGTTATTTTATCTCTATTTGATGCTGGTGTGAACACTGCTGTAATACTGTGTCCAGTGCAGGTGTCTACAATTCAAGGAAGATGTTGATAACTTGGAGAAAGCTCAGAGAAGAGCCACGAGCCTCATGGAGTTCAGTCTATTTAGTGTAACAAAGAGAAGGTTAAGTGGTGGCTTGACTGCAGTCTATAAGAACCTATGTGGGGAGCAAATATTTAATAATGGGTTCTTCAATATAGCTGAGAAAGGTACAATATGATCCAATGGCTGGAAGTTGAAACTAGACAAATTAAATTAAGGCTGGAAATAAAATATACACTTTTAACGAGTGCAGTTAATCATTGGAACAACTTACCAAAGGTTGTACTGGATTTTCCATCAATGGCAATTTTTAAATCCAGACCGGATATTTTTCTAAAAGCTATACTCTAGGAATCATTTTGAGGAAGTTCTATGGGGTGGGTTATACAGGTAGTTAGACTAGATGATCATGATGATCCCTTCTCGCCTTGGAATCTATGAATCTATAAAAACAAGAGTCTCCACATGATTAAAAGATCAGAGGTTAGAAAATAGTGGTATAGGGCTTCTGGTAATTTTGTGGTAGTATAAACAAGGTTACTGAAAGTGCTATTGTGACTTTCTTCTAAATGTCAGAGCTGTTTAGAAAATATCCAAATAAGAGAAGAGGTTTTTGTTTTTAAAAGATAATTAACAGCCTGTGTGGTGCCAAGAGCACATAATGATTATGAATAAAGGGAGAAAATGAGTCACCTTGACATTATCAGGTTTAGGCATCTTGTGGCTTATCTATTTTGATGTCTTTTTGACCTTTTCAGTTTCATTTAATTGTACTATATATGACATCAGTGATGTAGAAATAAATATGACTTGCATCAATGGTTGTTATAGCGACAAGGCAGGTGAGATGAAAAGCATGGGTTGTGTTTTTTAGGTGTTCAAACTACCCTTTTAGACAAATGCAGCATATTTGCAGCCTCTTGTAACCTGTACTCACACCAGTACTGGTACTATATAAAATTCATGTACTTTTTTTGAGAGAACAAAAATTGTTTTTTTGATTGCTTTGCTGAAATTTGTTCAAAAGATTTTAGTTTTAAATATTTTATTTACACATTCAGTATTAAGAGAGTGACTGTTTAGTGTATCTTTTAAACCAGTTTTGTCTGGATTTCGGTAAATATCTATTCTCTCTCATAGAATTGTAAACTAATTTAATGTCCTACATTTTCACCGTGTCTGGTAAATGAAGGCTCTGTACTGGTGCCGAGAGAAACTCCTTTCACGGCTAAGCTTTTCTTAATACTCCCTTTTTTACCATCAGTGCAAATATAGATTGTGCTTTAAAAGTAATAGGAATGCAAGGAAAGCTGATCCAAAACAAACATAATATTGCCAAGGAAGCAAAACCATTCAGCCAGAGTGACAAAATAACTAATTATCAAATTATCTCATCTTGTATAGGCCTTTCGGCTCGAACTATATGCCCCATCCTTCTCTACATGGAAATAACCCCTAGATGGAAGAGGAAGCACCATCCGTTTCACCTCATAGTTGCCTTTGAATTGTTTAACTCTGGGGCTACTGGACATAGTTCCCAAACCCTTCTGTGCAAGAAGTCATGGATTACTTTATTTGTGGAACCTCATGACATCATCATGAAGCACCTACCAAGGGTGTACCCATCTGCCAGGCACCTTCTGGATGGCAGCCCCTCAAGGGGAAACACTGCAATGCAGGGTTTTCTATAATGATTGGCTGTATTACATTGCATCTTATTCCCTGCTGCATTGTGGTGTGAGAGAGAATGTGGAGAAACTAACTAGATCTCCAGTTTCTAGCTCACCTCATTCAATGCATGGCTGATCTAGTGTTGATTTCAACTGGAATAATAGGTTTTTGGCATCCCTGAAAATCAGGCCTATAGTTCTTTATTTTTTTCTCCCTTTTACAACCATTTTTGTGATTTAAGAGATATTTGCAAGAAGAATGTACTTAGTTATACATCTAAATGATGTAAACAGGTACACCCAAAAGTATACAGGCAAACGGCAAGATTGCTCCTGTTATATTGTTAGTAATAAGTCAACCCAGCATTTGCTACAACAAATCATTACATAAATATGTACATAGACAGCAACACTCTCTCTTGCAGCTTGATGTGGCATATCTCAGCAGGTGTTTGTTTGGAAGCAATATGAGCACTCATGCTTCAGAGCAACCTCTAATTAGTAGGAACTAGGAAGAAACTTTCCTTGTTGCCAAATTATTCTACTTCCAGCTTTCTTGCACCTTACTCTGAAACATTTGATACTGGTCACCGTAAGCGACAGGACACCCTGCTAGATCAAAGGTAGGCAAACTATGGCCCACTGGACATTTTAAGCTGGCCCACAAGCTCCCACTGGGGAGCTGGGTCAGGGGCCATACCACACAGGTTGACCCTGGCCCAGTGCTCCAGCTGGGGCTCTGGGTTGTGAGCCACACCACGTGGCTCAGCCCCGCTCCAGCACTCCAGTCGGGGTGCCTGGTCGGGGGCCGCACCATGCAGCTCCCGAAAACCGTGACATGGCCCTGCTCCGAGGGTCGTGGGCTGCTCCATGCCTATGAGCCAGAGAAAGGACATGCCCTTTCTTCTGGGAGCCACTTGAGGTAAGCGCCGCTTGAAGCTGGCACCCCGACTCTCCCTATGACCCAACCCTCTGCCCCAGCCCTGATCCCCCTTCCACTCTCCAAACCCCTTGATCCCAGCACAGAGCACGTTCCTGCACCCTAAACTTCTCAACTCCACCCCAGAGCCTGCACCCCTAGCTGAAACCTACACTCCCACCCCAGCCCTGATCGCCCTCAACCTCTTGGTCTCAGCTCAGAGCACCCTCCTACATTCCAAACTGCTCATCCCCAGCCCCACCCCAGAGTTCACACCCCCAACCCAAATTCTGTGAGCATTCATGGCCTACCATACAATTTATATTCCCCAATGTGACCCTCAGGCCAAAAAGTTTGCCCACCCCTGTGCTAGATAGTTTGATATAGAAAGGCAGTTCCTATGTTTGTGGCTGCATTATGTTTCTCTAGAAGGCCAGATTGGTTTCGTTTTCTTGATGTGGTTGAACTGCTCTTTCCTGTCTGCAATGTTTTGGATCACAGCTTTATAAGTGATTTAGCCCACATTAGGAACTAAACTGATCTTGTTGAAGGCCTTTAGAGGAGGAGATAGGAGAAAAATATATTCTATTTGGAAAAAATTGTTCATATAATTAGGATTTCTATGCCATTTTTCGTGCTTGGAACTCAGAACATTTTCAGTGTAGGGTAAGTCACAGCATCTCATTTCATGGATGGGAAAACTGCCTGAATCATAGATCAAGTTGGTGGCAGAGTAGGTACATAACTTGATTTCCTAAATACCAGACCTGTGCTCTGTACATCACCAGGCAATGTACATATAGTGACTACTTCTCAAAGTTTCCCAAGGATTTAACTATTGCCCACAGCAATAGAAGGGAAATGTTAAACTACTTATATTTGTGAGAACTAGCTGATATATCACACAAGTTGGTTACAGTTAAACTGGGAGATTTTTTTAAGGGGGTATGGGGAAGGGTAACTAGTAGGTAGGTAGGAGAGGAAAATAGATGGGAGCTAGTATGGTGGTCGGAGTGGAGATACAAAATTATATATCTTCTAAACTTTCCATGTGCACCCGTTGCACAATTTAAGACATTTGGAAAAATTTCCTTCAATCTTTTGCTAAAATGGCTGAACGTGATCCTGGCCAGTGACAATACATTCTTGGCTTGTCTATTGAAACTGTCTGCGAGGGTACCAATTAATGTCAAATGTTATGATGAGCAACTGAATGAATTGCTGATGGCAGAAACCACAATTCGATGTTTCTCTGCTTCTGTGGTTTAACACACAACTTCCAGAAAGAGAGTTTTTAGGGCTGTTGATTAATTGCAGTTAACACATATGATTAACTCAATCACAATTAAAAAAATTAATTGCAATTTAATTGCAGTTTTAATCACACTGTTTTGGATGTTTTTCTATATTTTCAAATATATTGATGTCAGTTAAAACTCAGAATACAAAGTGTACAGTTTTAAGAATAGCAGCTGTTAGTCTGTATCCGTAAAGAAAACGAAGAATGCTTGTAGCACCTTAGAGACTAACCAGTTTATTTCAGCATAAGCTTTCGTAGGCTATAGCCCACTTCATCGGATGCGTAGAATGGAACAAACAGAAGTAAGATGCATTTATACACAGAGAGAGCCAAAAAAAAAAAAAGTTGTAAATTACCATACCAATTCTAAGAGGCTGTTAAATTTGGATGGGCCATTATCAGCAGAGGAGAGAGAACCTTTTTGTAGTGAAAATTTACATTTGTTTCTTATATATGTCTGACAGTTGATTAGAATCTGTAAAAGAGACTAAACTAGGAACATGCAATACTAATTCTTTAAAGTGTACAGTGCTCACTTTATATTATTTCAAATAATTGCACTAAAAATTATTTTAAAAATAGTATATTTCAATTCACCTGTTACGATGCAAACTCTTTATTGTGAAAGTGCAACTTACAGTTCTTCTTCGAGAGACGTCCCTGTGGGTGCTCCATTTCAGGTCAGTGTGCATCCAAGTGCCTTCGATCAGAGATTTCTACATCCTTAAAAAAAAAAAAAAAGTTATTGGATATGAAGCATGGAGCACTGATGAACAAATAACAGTATCATTGTCAAATATAATTTGTACTCTGACACAGTTTGGGATATGTGATGTTACTACTTCACATGAATTTGGGCTTATTGTTTCCAATACAGTGTTAATAAATACATTAAAGATTATCTGTTTTGATTTTCAAAATAGTACATTTTCTTGGTCAAATACTGCATACTTAGAGAATCTAATCTTTGTTGCTTCCTTTGTAAACTTTTATTTATTCAGTGGAACAAGTTCCTGTGGAGCCATATTATATTCCACTGTCTCAAGCTGAGGTACTGCGGGAGGGAAGCGATGTTACTCTGGTTGCCTGGGGGACTCAGGTCAGTAAGTCTTGTTTAAAATGAGCCATGGGGCCTATTGAATGCTGTAGGACTATAGTAATGCCCTTTGACTGTGAGCATGAAAATGAAATGAGCAGTTTAAAGTAGCACACTGAAATAAAATTATTGATGTTAGAGTGCTAAAACAAAATATGCTCTGTCGTGGCTGATACACTTGGTCTGTTGCTTAGTGATCCTCTGAGCATTCTTGGACCACCTTTTACATGTCGTTAGCATAGCTCTTACAGTTTCTATAGATTATCTCAAACTTTCACTATAAAGAAATCTATATCCATAAGATTCTAGTGGTCAATTGCCAAGACTGCATGCAACATTCAGAGCCCCTGCTATTCTGTTAAATTTGTAAAAATTAAAAGATTTTTCCACATCTTGAAAAGTTGGGAAGGATATAAAATAATACTCTAATGCAAAAATATAAAGCTTGAATTTCAGGATCTAAAGTTTCTCAGTTTGATGTTGTCATTTGAGGCAATAGTTTTTAATGTCTTTTAATGTTTATCCCTGAGCTCTTTATAGAGGATATTTATGACTTGGAATATAACATTTGCATTCTGATCAATATCAACTTGTATGCTCTCACTCGGAAAAGACACGGGTGTGGGTGACCACTATTTTCATGCTCCTTATGTCACTTAGTTGGAAAGCTTCTAGGAGAGAGTGGCATAGTTTCTATTACTAAAGAATAATACTAGCTCAATCTACTTTTATAGGGGATTCTATTGTGGTCCAGGAGTTGGCAACTTTTGGCACGCGGCCCTTCAGGGTAATCCATTGGCGGGTCATGAGACATTTTGTTTACGTTGACCATCTGCAGGCATGGGCCCCCCGCAGCGCCCAGTGGCTGCAGTTCACTGTTCCCAGCCAATGGGAGGTGCAGGAAGAAGTGGGGATGTAAACAGAATGTCTTGTGATTCCCTGATGGGCTGCATGCCAAAGGTTGCCGATCCCTGTAGTGGTCCCTCGAGGTCAGGCTCAAAGGGGTGCCACTGTATGTCGCTGTGTCAGGCAATAAACAGTCAATTAACAGTCTGTGGCTCTGGCCTTCTAGTGGGTAGAGCAGTCAGCAGCCCCTAGCCAAAGCCTTAGGGCTCAGGCAGGGGCAATCACTGGGGCCCTGGGCTTCTGGGTTCGGAGAGCAGGAAGCAGGCTTTTGCTTAAGCCTCTTGGCTAAGACAGCCCACAGTCTCTAGTCTGGGGCCTGCCACAACTAAGGCACAGGCCTACTGGACAAGGGGTGAATAGGCCACCACCTCAGGAGTGGGGTTGGTAGCATAAGGCGGGGGACCCAGGCCCACCCAGCTCCACCGGGCCCAGCCCTGGGGCCTAATAGTGGCTAATGGTTCCACCACTGTGTCAGCCGGGATCCCACTGAAATACACTGACTTGTGTTCCAGCAACAAAACCAGACTGAAGTCTGGTTTCCCTGGGCTACTTCCTACCACAATCTGGGCTGGGGATTCTATAGTCCAAGGGTTCTCTGTCTTCGGGTACATTGAGGATGGTAGTGCCGGCAACTCCTCCCCAGGGTCGGTCTTCTCCGGGACAGAGCACTGCACAGTGCAGGTTCAGTTCTGGAGTTCTGCAGTGGGTTGGAGATGTGTGTCTCCTTCCCCAGCTCCAGGAAACTGAGCTGCAGGGTCTGACTTCTACACTTCCTGTTATGCTCCTCTGCTTCTGGCTTGGAGTGTATAGTGATCCCAAAGGCTCATGCTTAGATGGAGGCCACTGCCTCATTCCATCTATAATCTCCATAGCTCTATAGAATAGTGTTTTGTATTTTCAAGCCACTTGATTTTCTTGGTACCCACTATAATACCTCCTGGCTCTTGTGTGACATTGCACTGGAAGAAGGCCACAGCCGTCTTCATGCTTTTGACCATGTTCAGCTCTGTCTCCAGCAGAAAAGTGCTCTGTTTTTCCCTGGAGAGAGGAAAACCTATTCCCTTCTGAGAATCTGGGTGAAAATTTCTTCTAGATAAAACTGTTAAAACTCAGGTTAACTCATATTAAATCTGAAGCAGAATGCGATATTTCCAGTACAGTGAAATCGGAAATAAAAGTAGCTTTAAAATTATCTACAGCAATACACTGAATGTTGACTCTGAGGATTAGAGAGAAACATTCCAGGTTTACCTGACATGTAATATTGTAGAGAAGAGTCTGGCCACCAACCATGTCAGGTCTCTACTACTTTCAGAGTTTTATCTCTTTAAAGAAACACACATTTTGGGCCTTGCAAAAATCTAGTCCAAATATGAACTGGAGGTTGTTTTGATCTGAATAATGATTAATAATAATTAGCACTTTTATAGTGCTCTACATGTTCAAAGTGCTTTACAAGAATTCACTAATCTTCGCAACATCCGATGTGAAACAGAAGATTTTGCTTTTAGCTGCTCTGTGGGGTGTGGATATGTGTGGGAAGCTTGCCACACCCAGGGCAGAGGAAGACAGACAGGTTTAAAAACATAATGAAAGTCACCTTTCCAAATATACATAATAATGGCGGTGACAGTATTATAATGCTTTAGCTTGCATAAAACAGTAGTTTTAGAATTAAGGCTTTAGATAAATAATAATTAATGATAGTTAAAAATCCAAAATGGAGTGGTTGACGATTCTCTATTAAAAAACGTTAAAATGGAGGACACAGGCTAAGTTGACCAATAGCAGATAAGAGAGAGGGTGAAATAGAGTTCAAAAGACCTGACTCACCTTCCTCTCAAAAAATGCCTAAAGGTTGGAATTAGGAGGAAGACTTATGCTAATAGCTAGAAGAAAGATTTAGGTGATATGAGGGTTTATGCTAATAAATACAAGCTGATTGGCTGAGTGGTATAATTAGGCAGGGAGGATCTAATTTCTGGTCTTGGAAAAGCAACAAATCAGAGGAGACTAGGGACTGAATGTAAGGCTGACAACCAGCAGACTGATGTATGAGCGAGTGTGTGGAACCAAGTAGAGAAGATCAATCAGCAAGGAGAAGAGAAGCAGCTACCTGAAGGAGCAGTAGAAACTGAAGCTTCTGAGGCAGCTAGAGACTTCTAGAAGGCAGCACCCACAAAAGCAGTCTGAGGTTCTAACTGGAGAGAGCAGTAGCAGCAACATAGTGCGTCTGAATATCTTCTAGATGGAAACAGCAAGGCCCAGAAACAACTAGTATTCTGTGGTATTTGTGCAGCACTTCTTTACTGCACTGTATTCCTGAATGACATTAAACCTAGAAATAGTATCTGATATTCTGCTCACACCTACTGCTCTCTTAAACTGGCCCATACAATAGAATAATACCTCTTTCATTGTTTCCTATCCATGAACAGGATGTTATGGAGTTCTTTTCCTAGATAGCAGAGCCCTCATCTTCGTCAAGTGCTTGTCTATGTCTATTCCACTCTTGATGCTTATGTGCCTTGTGCACTCAAGTTCGGATTCTTTTGACAAGAAGTATCCACTGGAAGTTGCACCTTCTCCCTGAGTGTCTCCCTGCCTTTAGACAAGGGCACAAAAGGTGAGGTGATCCTAGTTACTCCTCATTTTCTTCTCACTGCCTGGGGCTTTCAGTCAAAACTTGGCAGCATCTAAACTCTTACTGTGTGGTCATCTCATTATTTGTAAGTAGCTCTAGGTAATTAGTTTAGCAATCGGTGATAAGACTCTTTCTGTTCGTTTCTTCGGTTTGGAAATCTTTTACCCTGAGACTGCCCAGGTCCATCCTGCATGTTATGACAGAGCAGCAGTCTCTAGAGTTTAAAAATTACCCTTTTTGGATGCAATAATGCCTCTCAAAAATGGACACATCAGTTGGGAGAAAGCACATGGTTGACAGGTGTTCACTTTGTAGATCATTCTCAGAGCATGCAAAAAGCTAGGGAGCACACCTGAAAATATCTTACTGGAAAGATCACTGTGTGTCTCCTCAAATACTGAAGTGACTAAGGTTGAAAACTCGGAACAGTTGTCAAAAATGCTCCTGTCAACTCTGCGCCCCTCTCCTTTGGTGTGAACATCACTAAATGATATTCCTTCACAGCTGGTAATAGCTCTCACACCTAGTGGGGTATAAGGTAGTGTACTCACCACCCATACCACCCCTTTGTGACAGGATGCTAGGCTGCAAGGGGCCCTTGTATTCAGCACCCCTGCTGGCTGTTAGCCTCTCTCGTGGTCTTCCATGGCTTGGCCCTCTGGTCAAGTTACATAATATTCTGTCCATTTCTGTGGTAATGATGTCCCAGCTCAAAGGAACAAAAAACTTTATCCTTCCCACAATCAATCCTCTGCACTTCTTTGCCCCACTTTTGGGCTCTGCAGAGTTCATCCTCACTCTGTTACAGAGGGCTGCTTCCCAGGGCCTTCTTTCTGAACCACTGAGCCTCAGAGCCTCTCTTCTCTGAGACCTGGTTTAGGAGTAGTCTTCTCCAAGGCTGCCCTCTCCTTCATGGACCGTCTCAGGGTACAAACCCTTTCCTGAAAAACCCCTTGTTATTCCTTTCCCCTTTAGTCTGAGTCTTTTTCCGTAGCCAAATCTTTCCTAGACTTCCCCTCTTTTCAAGGCTTAACTCCCAGCCCTCACTCAGTCCTGCCCTTTTCTCAGGGCCTGCTGCTACGGGGTGTTCCCTTCAACTGTAGTATGGCTTTTCTTCCCAGATTTCTTCTACCCTGGCTAAGATCCCAGGGCTTTTTCTTCCCATGGGCCGTCTCCTCACTCCTCTCCATTCCCATACAGTGATTGCAGATGTTCTCCCTGTGGTCCTTTTCTGCTACAAATGTCCCCTCTTTCTATTAAACAGCCTGCTTTTTCTCAGCTGGGCTCCATAATCACTTAAGCCTTGTTCCTCCTCCAGGAGCAGCCTACTGTGCTAATTGGCCTCTTAGGCCCACATTACTCCACACAGGCACTGAATGGGCTACACACCACAACACAGGGAAAAAGAGCATGGAGGACTCACCTAGACTACTTATAGATTCAAGGCCTCTTTTCTCATCATATGCATCTGGTCTTGATTGTACGTAAACATTTTGGAGTTACAAGCCATTTTGTCATGTTTTCGTAGCATTCCTTCCAGTGCTCAGAGGATCATCTGCTTAGGTCTTGATGGACAACATTACATCACTGTTTTTCAGAAACTGACAGGGAGTAGCAAGATTCACTCCTCTTTGTCAAGAACTGCATCATGAAACTGGTGTATAAAACATAAATCTAGTAGCTTTTCACCTACCAGGTCTACAAAATGTTCTAGCTGATTGTAAAAGTGCCTGCAGAGGCAAGTGATCACTAATGGCCAATAAAGGATGCCATCATCCAAGAAATATTTGCTGATTGGGGTCAGTCCTCCATAGATCTGTTTGCAACGGTGAACAAAAGAAAATGTTGCAACTTCTGCCACAGAGGAGGTCAAGATTAAGGTTCTGTAGCATATGTACTTCTGATTCCAACTTCTGCACTCTGGTCCTCAGTTTATCCTCCAGTTCCTCTAATCCTAAGAGTAATCAGGAAAACCCGCAGATTGTGACTAAAATGATAATGCTGATATCAGCCTGGCTGAGAGAGTTTTCATTCTCAGACCTAATTAATGTCGTCTTCATTGTCTACTTAACAGCCATATTAGCTAATTGCCCTCTGATTCAAAGGTACTCAGTTTTCACTCATCCCACATGAGCTGAATTCCTGAAGAGCCTTATCAAGGTTTATCCCCTAATCAAACTATTTTTGGATGAAAGCATTGTACTAATGGAATTGATGGAACCACTTTTTCAGCCTATAGTTTCCGCCCAAATTTCTACTAAAAATAGTTTCTAATTTTCCATCTCAAAAGTGTGATTCACCTCACTGTTTTCCTCCCAAGTCATACTGTCATAAAGGGGAAGCTAAGCTACATACTTTGCACATAGTGCTGCCATTCTATCTAGACCAAACTAGGCCATTTAGGGCCCAGGGCCTAGATTGTTTATAGCTTATGTAGAAAGGATGAAAGGTCAACAGATTTCAACTCACACTTCCTAACTGGGTTACAGGCTGCATTATACTATACTATGAATTAGCTAATGTAAACCTGCTGGAAGGAGTCACAGCCAAATCTACCAGGTCTCAAGCAACCTCAGAAACATCTTTGAGAAATATATAGAAGTATGTAGTCTATTTTCTTATGCACGTATTTGGAGCTCTACACATTGACTCATCTGTATTATACATTGATTCAATGGAGTTTTAGCCAATTAGTCCATCTTGAAACTAATCTCTAGATCTTCCTCACTCACTGGTCAAACATTATTCTTAACTTAGATAGAGTGGGTCTGTTTTTATTAAATTTGAATGGTTGTTATTTTCTACGTTCAGACTAGATTGTGTGCTCTCATGTTACATAGCATACAGTGTTTTTAATGAATGTTAGGATACATAGAGCTGATAAGAGAATAACCAAACCCGCTGGGCTGTTTTCAATGCCATCTTAGTACTTAACGATGTAGGAGAAAGCAAACTGGTCTGAAAGGTGACAGTCAACATCTGACTTTCATTCACCATGTGCTAGCTGACTATTTAGTAGAGGAAGTGCATTGCACAAATCAGAATTTTTATAAACCTTCTGGTTTGAATTTGTAGAAATTTAAATTTGAAAAAATTTTCTCTATTTTTTTTCTACCCCACAAACAAACACTTTAGGTGGGTAATGATTTACAGGAGTCAAAAAATGAGTTCACAGTCAGTGCTACTATGATGGTTACTTCTGGAGTCAGAATATTTGCTAGCTACTATATTACTTGTTTTGTGAAAGGCTATACACACTTTAAAGGGTTTGTAGACAGATAGCTAGAAGTTGATTTATAATATTTGCATTCAATGTTATGTTTTACTATTATAGTGTTGAGCCATTGTTTGTCTGAGTGAGCATATGAATCAGGAGTTGGCAACCTTTTAGAGGTGGTGTGCTGAGTCTTCATTTAGTCAGGGCTTCATGTGCCAGTCTGGAAGGGGCGGGGCTTCGGGCAGAAGGGGAGGGGCTGAGGGGGTCAGTCAGCCCTTTGGGGTTTTCCCCGCAGGCTACTGCCAGCTTGGGTGAAGTCGCTGAGTTGAGCAGGCGCAGACCCTGGCTGGCAAGGGGCCAGCAGGGGGAACCCCAGAGCAGGGGCAGGCTGAGCAGCTCAGCCCACCGCTGCTTTGGGGTTTCCTCTGGAGACTCCTGCCAGCTGGGGTCCCACTGCCTGTCCCAGTCAGCTCCCGCTGCTAGCTGGGTATAGGGAACCCAGACTGACAGTGGGCTGGCAAGAGCCTTCAGGGGAAACCCTAAAGCCACGGCGGGCTGAGTGCTCAGCCTGCCACTGCTTTGGAGTTTCCCCTGTAGGCTCCTGCCAGCTGGAGTCTCTGCTCCTACTGCCAGCCTAGGTTCCTTACACCCAGGCTGGCAGCAGGAGCTGAGTGGGGCAGGCGGTTGGACCCTGGCTGGAAAGGCGCCAGCGGGGGGAACTCCAAAGTGGCAACGGGCTGAGCTCTCCCCGCATGCCAGATGAAAATGGCTCTCGTGCCACAGGTTGCCGACCCCTGATATAAATGAATGGAACACTTTTTGTAAAAAGGATGTCTGGAGGTGCAGGCTGTTTTACATGTATATTAAGAGGCTCTTATGCTGCTAAATGGATTGCATGACTAAATAATGAATATTTTGTTTTCTCCTTTATCAAAGCTAGCTGCATTCCTGTTCAGTGTAATTCTCCTGCTGGAGGGGTGATACTTGCCTTTTTTCATATTTGTTGATTATAGTTATAAGATTTGACTTTGATCAAAGTTGCACTGAAATTCTGTACTGCTTTAACTGATGAGTATGCAGATTTCATATCTTACTAATAAAGTACCATTGTATTCTTGTTTTTAATGACTCTGTGTTGTTAATTTTGGCAGTTTTTTATTTTCTAATCTTTTCCTATGATGACGCTTGAAAAGCAAGAGACATACACCTGGTGATCTATTACACACATCTTTTTGTAGATTGTAGTATGGGCAGTGCCTAGTACTATTTTTTGTCTGTTGGACATTTTTTTCCTATTCTACTATTATAAAAATTATTATTCAGTAGTTTTGGTTTTAGCTAGTTCACAGATCTAAAAAAAATGTTAGGGATGGCAAAGTATATTAAAATGGTGAAGTTTTCAGTCCACTTAAGGAGAATATTTGCCATAAATTTGATAAATGTTCCTGTTGAACAAAAAGCATCTGTCTGCAGAAGCAGTCTTACATTTTCCATGAATGGTAGTTGTAGATTGTTTTGTAGAGTTATTTCTTAATTCTTGAACAGAGAATTCAAGTAATAAATGAGAAAAATAGAGCAAAGGACTAGATATTTATTAAATTACTCAATAAGTAGCTTGCTGTTCGATGCTAAATTTTCTTAGATAATCTATCATGAAATAAAATGTTAGACCATTAAAACTCTGAGTGCATAATTAAATATATTTTTAAGCATCCCTTTAATATTTCAGATAGCTCATCTATTGCATTATCTTGTATTTTCAGGTGCATGTTATCCGAGAGGTAGCAACAATGGCTCAGGAAAAGCTAGGTGTGTCCTGCGAAGTGATTGATTTGAAGACCATTTTACCTTGGGATACAGAGGCTGTTTGCAAGGTAGAAATATAATGCTACTTAATACATAAAACATTATTTTGATTGATGTACCCACGAGTATCTACAATATTTTAATACTGAGGGTAATGGGGACAGTGCTTTGTATACATAATTGAAGATTTATATTTGTAAATTATTATATGTACAGTAAATACAAAGGAAACATTTGCAAGAACACTGTGTGCTTCATTATCATTAAGAGGGATAACAATTTAGACTACTAACCAATAGTGGTGTACCAGCATGTTCTTTTGAAAGATTTTTATAATTTTGTACAGCATTCCAGGGTTTTAACAATACAGGTTTAAGGCAGGTAAACAGAGTGCTTGAAAATCGCTTTTTCCCCTAATGTGTCTCGCTCTCTCTATCCTCTTCTGGTATCCATAGGCCCATAGAATTTAGTGGGAATATTTTTGTGTGGTTTTTCTTTACTGCTCCACGGTGACAGTTTTGTCTAACTATAGGTGGGGAAATACATTTTATGACCTGTTTTCTAGAAAACAGTGGTTTTGATTTTTTTTAAAGATAGCAGCACTTTAGCATTTTTTGTTTTTCACACATTAGAGGTGAGCTGGCATTTGATTTGAAATTTAGATTCCCTGGAACCACAGCTTCAAATTCTGGCACGGTTGAATGAGCCTTTCATCTTCTAAGGTAGATGTATTGTAAATATAATAGCTTTATGGTATAGGAGTGTTTCAGATGGGACTTCAGTAATTTAAAAAAAAAAAAAAAAAAAAAAATACTGAACAGCTTGGCTGGAAGTTGAAATACCATGTGTGAAGGCAGTAGTAACTTAGTTTTGTTCCTCAAGTGTCCCTTGCTCTACAGTATTTGTGACTTTTCTTTGTTGTGCTGCTTCTTTCTCACCTTCATAGAGTTGCCGGCAGAAGGGTCATGGATAAGCAAACATATTGGAGGTGTGTTTTAAAACAGATTCTGCTTGGGTGGGGTGAAAGAGGCACCTAAAGAAGGTTCTCAATATCTGTAACCTTCACTCTCCCACTCATGGCATCCGGCCACTTGCCAGAAAGTAGCTGGTAAAGAGATTGGTGCTTCTGTATATTCTGAGTGAAGCTAGAATTAAATATGAGGCATTGAACACTGAAGTTAAAACTTCATAGGGGGTGAGAATTCAAAACCATTCAGTTGATAGAAAATTTCAAATGTGTTTATGGTGTTTTGAGAATGGAAAGTAAGTAAAACTTGAGTAAAACACTTCCTCTTCTGACAAATATATTACACAGAGTGTATTCTTGGTTGTCAATTTAGAAATAATTAAGAAATATGAACTTCTTATTTCAGTTCTAGAATCTTTTCCTACAAGGAGAAGTACAATTTCTCATTACTCTCACTGTCCCAAAATCTAAAAATGTAATCTTCAAGATTTTGAAAAAAAAAAAAAAAGAGAAGGAAGGAAGTGTCACATTAAAGTATTCAGGTTTTTGTGTTTCCTCATTTAATGTGGATGATTCAGGCTTGTCAAAGGGGATGAATTTATTTAAGAAGAGTGTTTGAACAGCTGGGATGTGACATAGTATAGGCCCTTGCCAATATGAAAGTAGGAGAGTGATTCTGATGGAGAGGAATGTTTTTCTTCTTGGTAATTATTTATTGCCCAAGCAAAGAAATCAAATTCCATTATTTGTAATGAATGGAAAAATCTAACTCTGAGGTTATTTCAGAATGTAATTATTCCAGACGTATAAGTTTTTCTTGTTTTGTGGATTCTTCTTCTTTCCCCCCCTCAACTCCTATATTAACGTAGCCAACATATAGATTTTTTTTCCTGGTAAACATTTATTCCTTAAAGTTTTCAATTCAGATTAAGTCTTGATGCTCACTATTTCTTTCCTCTCTTGTTGTATGTACTTTTCACTGTGGTTATGGACATGCTAGACTATAGTATATTAAGGAAAAAATGGACTTTGTCTTGTATAAATAAGTTTCTTGTGTTTTCCTCTTAGCTGTGCCCTTTCCTACTTGTCTGGGGAATGGAAATGGTGGAAGAAAGTGGTTTTGATTCAGGGTACGTTCATGTTTGATTTACATAGGGGGGTTAAAACCACAAAGTTTAGTGTATTTTATTCAGGTACTAAAGATCCTGGATCATACATGTTAAGGCCCTGTGTCTCTGCACTACATCCTGGCATCCATGACAGTAAAGCTCGTGCTGTCAATATTTTCTTTCTAGGTGCTGCTCTTGAAATCCTCTGTTTTGAAGGGTTTGCTCACTGGAATGTGGCATGCCTTGTAAGAAAATGTTAATGTCAGCATTAACTAGTACTTCTTACTATTATGCACAATTTCCTTGTGAACTTGTGCAGGCAAACAGCTGCCCACCTGACCTTTCCTCTCAGCATCCATTGAACCTGATGCCAGTGATATACCTAGAAAGAGAGTTGTTTTTTTTTTTAAATAGTGACCCCATGGTTGGTGGGACAACGGAATGGACTTGCCACTCTGCGTGTTCTGTGATTCCCTGTCCAGCTGCAGTATATTTGGATTCCTTTCATGTGTAGAAACAAGAGGGATAATCTAATCTAATGTGATGATTGAGGGCTATCAATAAGAACTTCTGAAAATGTTGCAAACTTTGAATGGCTGAAAGTAGGGGTAGTGGATGAGAAGTAACTAACGTTTTTCGTAAGGGCACTGTCAGCCATATTATATTTACACCTTGGAAGTCAATGGGAGCTGGGCTGGGCGGGGCAGTGAAAGTAGGATGCTGCCCTATGGGCCCTGGGATGGCCACACTGAAGTCTAAGCCTGACCCTGGCTCAAGTTTGAACCCAAGCCCCTTCCACACACTGATCAATCCTACTTAGGTCAGCCAGCACTCAGCACCTGCGACCTGTTTCCCAGACATGTCATCTGGCTTTTTTGGGAAAAATAGTAATGGCAAAATCCCAGAAGTTTTTAGATATTTTAAAATGCCTCCCGGACAGCAATTTAAGAACCAAAAAGCCGGACAGGTCCAGGAAAATATGGACGTATGGTAATCCTAACTGAAGTCCAGGAGTTGAGCCCACTCACATCTCAAGGTACCTTCCCCAGCCTAAAGGGGAGGAGCTACTGGACCTGGGATTCAGATAATGATGGGGGACAATTAATGAATAACAGAGTCAGGAGTGAGGGTCAAAGGTACAAAATCAGAGCCAGCAGCTGACCCAGTACTGTGGTCACTTGAGCACTAACTACTTCGCCTAGAGAAGCTCTTGTTGAGGGGAACAAGACTTAATTACCAAATCAGACTGTGGGCTGAAGAGCTATGGGGCTAATTATCCCATCAGCTAAGAAGATAATTGAAAAACAGAGGAAGAAATGGAAAGGGGAAGTGAGTGAGTCAGGGGAGGCCAGGTTTCTGGCCGCTGAGATCACTTCCTCTTCCGTTCCCTAGAGATAAGGCTGCAGATTGAAGGATACTAGATAGAAGTGTAGATTGGGGATTATGATGGTGACTTGCTGGAGACAACATAAAAAAAAACCCTCAGAGATGTTGACAATCAAGATGCATCGGTCAAGGAGAGGGGGACAATGCAAATGAGGGAGAGGTTGAGTCCCCATTTGCCCTGCAACACTAGGTGCCTTACAATGCCTTGCTACTTTAGCTCCCAGACTGGAATGTTCACAGTCAGCAAGAAGCATGCAGGTCATACCGTAAGTATCTGTGGACTTAGACATGCTTAGTTTGGCAGCTCTGACCCCAGCAACAACTCCCACCTTGGGTTTTACCAGCTTTGGTTACAACTAGCAAGATGACCCCAACACACTCCCAGTCCTCCTTCCAAAGCGATCTGCTTTGAAGTGTCTAGCTTTCTCCTGGATCATTCAGAGAAATAAGAGAGGTTTGTTTGCTCCTGTAAAGAGTCAAATCCCACCAATTCCTAAGCAGGTTTTTCACCTATATACGGTTCTGAAGACTTCAGTCCCTCCCCCTGTTGGCTGAAGGAGCCATCTTTCTCAGCTTGCAAGGACTCTTGTTCTCTTGTGTCTGGCTAGTGATGGATGCCTAAAATGATGTCCTTTCTTTTATCTTCCAAAGTTCAATGGACTTGTTTCAAGGAGCAGCGTGACCTCATGCTGTCCTTTTCTTCCTTTGGTTTTCCCAGCCCTCTTTATAATTTCTGTGTAAATGGGGTTCCATTGTTATCATTCCACCATACTTAATTTACATAGGCTTGACAGTCCCTCCTGTCTAGGTAGACTGCAGAGCCTGATATCTATGAATAGCCATAATTCCTTACATACTGTTAATCTATCCATTTCACTATGTTGTTATATACCAGTGTGTTACAAACATTCATAAAATATCCTACAGGATACATTTCTATAGGAAGTAACATTGTATACAATTCAATTGCTTATCAAGTGCAACCCCCCCGTCTTTATAGACTAGTAAACCTGTGCAGTACATTCTTCGAAAAGGGAAACCCAGACTAAGGTTCTTTATCCTGCTGAGAGTAGACACCATGATGTCTTCTCCCCGACTTGTATGAGTTTTGTGTTCACCCCATGTTAGCTTGATGGGTATTTTTAAGCGATATGTAAATATATTTTCGTTGTCTTTCAGAGTATTTTGGAAGTACTTGTAACTCTCTGGTAGAGAAATCATATTACTTCATTCAGGCTATAGTCATTCCTGTTTGGCATATGCATTTTAAGAATTAAAATTTCAGTTGATTTCCATAACTTTGCATTAGTTGCTTGCACTACATTGCACAGTAATATTAATAACCAGTGAGATACGAGATTTCCAGTGACCCATTACACAATACCATTTAGACATAAATTATAACAATAGTGAATTGGGGTATGCTAGGCTGATCACACCAGCAGAAACTCACAGATGCCAGAAAGCCCCTTACCATATGCCGTTGGGCTGTTCTTAATGTCCCAGCTTCATATAGCTTACATGTCCTTTTCCCTTTGTGAAAAGTAAAACAGAAAATGTTGAGTTGCGGCTGTCATAGTAAAGGAAAGCATTGGCAGCAGCTTTTTGTTTCTCTGTGCCTTTTTAATTTATTTCTCATAAATCTCTTGCTGTACCCTAGACATGCAACATTATCAGTTTTAAACTAAACCATTTTCCTTCAGCTTTCTCATAAAGAAAACAAAACATGTTCCTGAAAGTGCAGTTGATTAAGTCTGTCTTGCATTGTTTGGCTGATTTTGTTTTTTTTACTAGGATATAATGAGGATAAAAATGCAGCTGAAGATGCAGGGAACATCCTGGGCTGGATATCCCTCTGCATTATTCAGGTTAAATAATGTGATGTCTATATAATTTTTAAAAATGTGTTTATAGAAAGAAAACAGTGCAAATTGCTACTTGTTAGCTGTAAGCTGGTAAGAGCGTGAGCTTGGTGGGAGGGAGCCAAACATTTTAAAAGCTCTGCCAATATTGTGCATTATAATTAAATTAACAATGTCAGCCAGAACGTAGAAAAAAAATGGAAACTAAATTATTCTAAATATTGTCTTGATAAATGTTTGTAAAATGCATTGGATATGAGATACTCAAACTAGAGTCTTTATGCGCAGCTTAAGTAACTGGTCTGGGTAGATGCTTGAGGAAGAGGAAAAGGGAGAGGTATACTTCCCCCAGTCCTTTGGAGCAGCGTTGTGGCTGCTACATAGAGGGTACTTCAGTTCCATAAATGCAATCAGATAGAGAGCGGGGAAGCTACTGTTTGTAATGTCTAAACCAGAAAATAACTAGCCAGGAATAAAATTAAATGTACAATACCCCAGTTAACCTACAAATATTAGCTATATATCAGACTGGGTAAATAGGTAGGTCTTGCTGCATTCCCTGAATGTCATAAGATTTGGGCTACTTTATACCAAGTAGGGCAGTAAGCTAATACAGGGTTTTAGTTTCAAAGGCTACTTGAATTCTGACATTTTTGTATATCTTTAATGTAATGCTCTGTTCTCTAATTATTTTAGGATCTGACATTCAAAATATAGAGGGATATAAATTGATTGTTGATAAAATGGGTTCAGGATAGTAATAGATTTTAATCTGTTCAGTCTGTGGTAGGTAAATTGTCCATCTTTCCAGTTCTAGATGTTTATAAGGACTTATTGGTAGGAGTCAAGACTTGCTCATGGATTTCGCTAATTTATGATGCATAAGTGACAACAGTGTCATCAAATATCTGAGTGAGGATCCCCCCCAGATTAATTAACCTGACAGAAGAATAATGCAGTTCAGAGGATATATATACTTGAGATTGGATATTGTTGTTAATTCTTTTATGTCTTTAAAGATAACACTGTTTTTAAAAAGCTGATGAAACAAATGATCTTGAAATATTAAAACAAGGTAAGAAAACAATGTATGATAATTACTAACATCAGAATAACATTCAAGTATCCAAATATAGTAAACCTATCCCCATGTATATACCTCACACCTTTACTGCCTTCTAAAGCGGAATGTGCAGAGAAGTGTGATCCAGATTCTCAACTATGCTGCAACATCTTTATGCTGGACTGCCTGTGCATAGCAGCAGTAAACCCTTTTTGTGGCACAAAGTACTTCCACACTCCTTTAGCAGTGGGTGATATCGATGCTGGGGTCTGCCAGAGTACTGCTAATGTGGTAGAGAGGGCGTACTTTGTGCCGCACAAAGGGTATGAACACCTATTTGCCCACCTGCAACCGGGGACTCTAGTGGTTGATGCAGCAAATCATGAGGAGCAGCCAGGTCCCGCTCCAAAGTCACTGGACGCTAAGAAACTGGACCTTTTTGGCTGGAAGATCTACTTGACCGGGGGGGGCTTCAGCTTCGAATTGCCAACCCACAAGCAGTACTCGGCTGCTATGCTTTCAATTCCCGGAGTGCATTGGCAAAGTTTCAGGAGTTGCTCCCTGGCTGATTCGCTCAAGGAGTTTAATGCGCTTCTAGAGGAGGTCAGAGTGGTCTTGAGCCTCTCTCCATTCTGCGTTAGACTCAGTGGCTTGGACTATGGCCACCACTCTTACAATGAGACACAGCACATGGCTGCAGATATCTGATATACCACCAGAGGACAACAATACTATCCCGGACCTTCCCTTTGACTGTGCGGGCTTGTTTGCCCAAAATTCAGACTTTCTTGCACAGTCTTAAGGACTTGAGTGACTCCCAAGTCTTTGGGGATCCACACTCCTGCACCCCAGAGAGAGCCATTCAAGCCTCTGGGCCCCTGAGGTGGCACTTGTCCAGGAGATGGAGCAGGAATAATAGAAGGCACCTGTCGCAGTCCTCAGGCCAAGGCCACGGTTCTTCCAAACAGCCCCTTGGCCCGAAGCCCGAAGATACTCCTGAAGACAGAACAACAGTACCAAGCTTGGTTCCTTACCCCCACTTTGTGAATCGACTGTTCCATTTTTACCATCTTTGGTCCCAGATTGCCTCAGATCACTGGGCTATGAGCATGGTGGATGTGGGATATTCTATCCAATTCTTTTCCCTCCCATCCTCCTTCCCCGTGTCTCTTAAGGGACTCTTCTCATGAACAACTTCTCCTATAGGAGGTGAAATTGCTCCTTGCTCTAGGGATGGGGCAATAGAAGAGGTTCCTCAGGAGTTCAGGAGCAAGGGGTTCTACTCCCGCTATGCCCTCATCCCCAAGGCCAAGAGTGGTCTCCGGCCTAGCCTGGATTTTTGAGACCTCAACATATTCATAATGAAAGTGAAGTTTTTAATGGTCTCCCTGTCCTCCATCATTCCTTCCTTGAACCTGGGAGACTGGTACGCCACCCTTGACTTGAAAGATGCGTTTTCATATCTCCATTATCCCAACCCACCGATGGTTTCTTCACTTAGTTGTCAGTGGTCAGCACTACCAGTTCAGGGTGCTCCCATTTGGGCCTTCGGTGGCCCCCCGAGTATTCATGAAGCATATGGCAGTCATGGCAGCTGCCTTCCACAAACATCAAGTGCATGTTGTTCTGTATCCGGATAACTGGGTCATCAAGGCCAAGTCATAAGCACAGGTTGCAGAACGTGTGTCTCTAGCTCAGACTTTCTTCCTCAGGCTGGGCCTTATACTGAATGTGCACAAATCCACACTAGCCCCAATGCAAAGAATATAATTCATAGGGGCTCTCTTGGACTCTCAGCAAGCTAGTGTGTTTCTGTCGGAGCTGTGCTTCCAAGTCTCCAGGGACATCATCAAGAACCTCTGCCAGTTCCTCATAACAATGGCCAGAAATTGCATGAAACTTCTGGGACATATGGCACATATATGGTCCAGCATGCCAGATTGCATCTTTGGCTCCTCCAGGCACAGTTGGTCAGGTGTACTGGCCCAGCAGGGACCCACTGGACAGAATAGTTACCCTTCTTCCTCACATTCTTGAGTCTCTCCGTTGGTGGCTGCAGCCATGATCACATGAGCAATCACTTGAAGAAAAAAAATGGTTACCTACTTCTTGTAATTGTTCTTCAAAATGTGTTGCTCATGTCCATTCCAAATCCCACTCGCCTCCCCTTTGTCAGAGTATTCTGGCAAGAAGGAACTGAGCAGGTGGCAGGTCGACAGGGACCTATATACACTGCCATGATGATGCCGCTCCAGGGGCTCCACAGCTGACTCAACAGGTACTGCTAGGGGAAAAACCTTCTGAGATCCTGCATGCGGTGGATGCGCCCACCTGTTGGAATGAATGTGAGCAACACACCTCGAAGAACAACAGTTAAGAGAGGTGGGTAACTTTTCTCTTTCTCAAAATATGATGGTTTGGGGCTTTAGTAATTATTAGTCAAGGTCGTAAGTCGCAAGTTACAGTGAGAATGACACTTTTTTTTTATTTTTTTGTCTGCATGGGTTATAGTTACCCTTCTGACACACCATTTACATTCAGAATGTATAGGTATAGACTTTGTGGTGTTATTGCTACTTAATCATTAAAAGTAGCATTAGGACTTAAGTGACTTCATTTTAAATAGTTAAATTGAAAATTTAAGTAAGATTTGTTAAGTAAGAAATATCAACCTCTAGGAATCACATGACCTAACTAAAGCTTACGATGAGGGGTGGGAAAAAGTGGATTAAGATTGTTAGTGCTTTGGAGACAAGCAGCAACATGTCAGGAATCTTTCCTTGTAATGACTGACTAAATCGACATTTTGAGATGTTTCTAGTTGGGAACTTTGTATCAGTGATTAAAAAATACAGCATCAACAATTTTCTGTTTTCACAAAGTTGTACTTCAGAGTGGCCACTGGAGGCCTCTCTTAAACCAGGTTAGACAACTACTTTGATTTGACTTTGCACTTGCTGACTACTGTCCTGTGAGGGACTCAGAGTGTGAAATTATGCTAAATAATAATTCAAAAAAGTTGCTGCCTAATCTCATTGCTTTAATTTTTTTCAGGTTTCAGGGCTAGATTTAGCTATGAAATATGTTGTCATCTGGTCCCGAAGGCACTTTTGGTGGAAAGTTTACCTGGACGGGATTGTCAGTGCATTCTCGGACAGCCTGCATCAGCAGGGCTCTTATGGAATCCCAGCCATAACTGAAAACTATCTTGTGGGAAGCTAAATATGCACTCAATGTCAGCTCTGCTCAGGGCAAATCCTTTTTCTGACAGTGGCAAGCTAAGCATTTAGTTTGTAGGAAATGCTGAATAAAAGCAAAGAATTTTCATCACTGCTGCCTTTTAATGTAATGTTTTACTTATCTTAAGAATTAGAAGTGTTTATCATGAGATAAATGCTTCATCTCTTGTTTGTATGCAGTGAAGAAAACTGCCCCCTTGATTCTAAAATTGATGTTCATCTGGTCCATTCATAGGTGTTACAGTAATACAAATAATTAATAATAATCAGGATGTTGGTTTCTGGTCAAAGATTATTCATTATTCAGCCTGAGAATAGCAAAGAGATAAGATAAAAATGTTATAAATATTGATGATGATAAGAGAAATACTTTTACTTGACTAATTAAGCTATCTTTATCTATTTTATCCTATCAGTTGGTTGCCACAGCAAATACTTACAAACATACATAGGTTTGTATAGAAAGTATATTACTCAGATTTGAAGCTCATCCCTTAGTTGTTTGTAAGTTTAATCAGAGAGGTAACCGTGTTAGTCTGGATCCGCAGAAGTGACAAAGAGTCCTGTGGCTCCTTAAAGACTAACAAAAGTATTGAAGCATAACCACTTGGGTATTAGCCCATGAAAGCTTATGCTTCAATACTTTTGTTAGTCTTTAAGGTGCCACAGGATTCTTTGTCGCTTCTGTAAGTTTAATGTTACAGTTTAATCTTTATGAGCAATATTTAAAGAATTGAAATTGCAGGTTTTCTGCACATTAGTATTTGAATGATCTGCCAAGTCTAATGAAAGCTTGGAGATAGACAGATATATATATCTAATATAATTTTCTAAACTTTGTATCTGTTTGTATATATTTAGAAAACTTCAGTGTCAAAGCTGATTATTTTTATAATGCTTATTGTTGTTCTATGACATAGGAAATTGTCTTCAAATCATAATTTTCCATAGATAAAAAGAATATTTTTTTGTTTTACTTTTTATTTATTGGTTTTGTGGTTAGGTTTTAAGATGGTTCCTTTACACTATTAGTATGATACTTTTATTTCAGTGTAATCTGACTCTTTGAAGAAATAATTATACTGTTCAGTTATTCAGTAGCAATTTTAATACATCAATAAATTAGCAGAAGACTGTTTTGCGGTAGAAGGTATTCAGAAGCTGAATTTTTAGTTTACGTATTTTATATTTGATGCTTTTTTATAAATCACAAAACCATTTAAAAATACTGTTTATTTTCCCAAACACCATGACTTCAGGAAGCACATGTTTTCTTTCTACATTATCCTAGCCATGGATGCTTTCAAGCACTAGAGATTAGATTGGGTGGATTTTCTCTGTTCCAGAATTTTGAGTAATATAGGCTTAATCCAAAAAGCATTCAAGCCAATGGAACAACTCCCAGCTTACTTCACTGGTTTTTGGATTAGACCCTATATAAGATTGTTCTAAATGTGTTGATTTGTACTGAAATGTCTGTTTTAGTAGACTGTTAAATCCAGACAAGGATTGAATCATCTCACTGTGTCTAATTGTGGGCACCCAATTCTTCCCCAGCACCACTACAGGCACAGTACTTAAAACTGCAAGCTTTGGGCATGAAGTGAGGTTGAAAATTTTTGGGTGAACTTTGGTCATTGACAGAAGGTGAGATCATTTACCATTTTCAAGTGCGCTTCTTGATAGTATAGTTATGCAATTCATAACCCTGAAGAGTTGTGTTACTTACTTAATTGATTGCACATCATTTCTAAAGGTGTTTTTAAATCCTTACAGTCTCCAGGCTGCTTACAGCATTGGTCAAAAAAGGGCTGAGAACATCCTTAGTGTTCCTTGTCATTATCTCTCTATGATTTGGCTGTATCAAAACATCGTAAACTAAGCTGAGGCGTTATGGATCTGTTGGTTAATAGTATCAGAGGGGTAGCAGTATTAGTCTGGATCCACAAAAACAACGAGGAGCCTGGTGGCATCTTAAAGACTAACACGTTTATTTGGGCATAAGCTTGTGGGTAAAAAACCACTTCTTCAGATGCATGGAGTGAAAATTAGATATGGGCATAGATATACTGACACATGAGGAGGGAGTAACCTTACAAGTGGAGAACCAATGAAAACAGGGCCAATTCAGTCAGGGTGGATGTGGTCCACTCTCAGTAACTGATGAGGAGATGTCAGTACCAAGTGAGGGAAAATTTGCACTGTAGTGTCCGGGAAGTGGATCTCTTATGTGGTTCATGTGGCTCTAGACCCAAATGGTCGAGATAATTATGATTTTTGTTTTTAATCTTATCTATTAACGCAAAGAGGAAGAAAATAGTTCATAGGTTGATTTGTGCTCTTCAGTAGGAAATTATGGACTTGATTCTTCTAGTCACTGAGCACTGCTAAAAATTGGGGACAGCCAAATGATAACATTGGGCACTTGCAATTTGCTGTATATTTGTGTAGCGAGATTCTGGAGAGAGTCCAGTCCTGCACCCACAAATGTCAGTTATACAAGTGCTTAACAGTGTGAGCGAATGTTGACACCTGCACTGAAATGGGCAAGAAAGAAAGCAAGAGAGTTTGGAGATGGAGATGGGGTGGCAAAAGCACAGTGCCCAAATGCAATCCTGTGAAGGCAAACTCCATGGAAAGGATTTTCATTTGTCCATGCTACTTGGGAGTCATGGTTTTCTCAAGTGTGCTGCAGAGCTGCACTTTGAAGAGCCTGAGGGCCAACCATTGATACCAAAATGTGCCTAAGTATTCTAAGGGAATGATATCACTCGCAGGCAGCTTCTGACATACAATAGCCATTGTGCATTTGCTGGCCCACCAACTTGCAGTTCCCACTCCCCTCAGTTTACTTCACCTTATTGGATTCTAACAAATGAGACGTCAAGCTTAGCAACCATGATGGTGCACAGTCATCGCATCCACCAAAGGCATCCTCCTAGTATTGATCTTTGTAGTTGCAGTACAGCTATCTCGTGATCAGAATTACATATGTCTTGGCCAGAAACTACTGTTCTCTGCCATTTCACACTGCTTCTAAGGTTTTGCGGTAAATCAATGCCTATAATCTATAAAATGACATTATAGTTGTACCACTTGTGCTATTAGAGTTAAGTTTGTCACTCTTTCCATTGTAAACTCCTATTTTTGGTTTAATAAAAAGTATGCTCCAGGCTACTACTTGGCTTTCAAGAGCAGCACTCAAACTATTTTTTTAAAGTAGACTGCCACTTTTGAGCCAGGAGCGTGGAATATTAACGTTTTGATGATTCAGATTACTATTTCAGTTAGAAATGCAAAACGGCTTTGAGTTGAAACCTTGCAGCCATTAATACACTTCTGGCTGCTTTAGGACAATTTTTTAAAATGACTGCAGTGCTTAAAACTAATAAGTTTTGTACATGTGTGCCTAATTTAACCTCTTCCCCTAATGAAAATTCCATAGGAGTTTTTAACATTGAAATTTTCAGTTCTAGTCTTTTGTGAATCTATTGACGAGTTGTGAAAAGGAGTATGCTTGAGTACAGAGAGCAATATTCATCTGTACATAATTCCTGTCACAGAGGTAATATAGTCTGTGGATTAGTGGGAAAAGAGAGTGATCTTCCAGATCAATGTTTTTTTTTTTAATAACTATAATATATCAATAAGCAGCAATTGGAGCAGCACTTACCTTTCTATAAAAATAGATTTTTTTTTACTCTAGGCATGTTATGTATCTGAATATGTGTGTTGATTTTTCTTTTTTTTCATTTGCACTAGAACTGGTTGAATTTTTTTTGATGAAAAAACAGCAACACTTTTGTGATTAGACAGTATCTAGAAGAAAGGGGATACAATCCTTATCTGGGTTTCTGGATAATAAATCCATATATTAGTCCACTGTGTGGACTAGCTTAGGAGGGTATTATGTGAGGAGAGGAGGGTGTTGCGGGGAAGCTCAGGAAGCCTTTCCTTGATATTCAGCCGATTTGTTTGTGTCTTAATTTCATGCTGTTATTATGGGTGGAATAAGTTGGTTTAATTTGTAATAAATTATTCTCCCTACATGGTATTTCCATACTTGAGATATCTATAGGTGTTTATCCTCTTTCCCCATAATAGTAATTACTAAGTCAAATTACACTTATTTAAATGTTAGTACTTTGCTTGTTAGTCATGACTCTAGTTTAACAGTAATTCCTGGATTCAGTGGATGTAAAAGGGCTGTTTAACCTTTATGACTCTGACCCAAGTGATGTAGTCTAGTTTTAAAAATATTTTAATTATATTCAGTGTAATTATTATGGCAATTATATATTCATAGTATTGAAATTGTGTTATGCTGAATAATTGATTAATGAAATTATGCATATCTTAGTAAGTGTAAGTGTTCTTAATTTAGCAATAAATATTGATGAGTCTACTGTGAGGACAATCTAAACTGTTGATGATTGTGTTACATAAAATGTAGGAACATTGAAGCTTTTAAAGATCTGTTATCAAATCCAAGACTAATTAGTACTTTCCATGAATATAAATTTTATCTTATTGCCATGATACTTTGTTTTATTACCAATGAAGAACATTGATGTTATGATAATACTTCGCACTATATCTTACAAAAGAGTATCTTTGTCTTTACAAGAGTGAATGAGGAAGGGGCACATTGATGAACATTTTATTTGCAATAAAATAGAAATAGATAATTAGAATACTAAAGACAATGAAAATTACCCTCTTGCTGGCTATGCAATTACACATAATGAGGAAAAAGAACAAATGTTACTTTCATGCTCAATTGAGAATTGGGCATACAGGAAAAAGGAGACTTCTGAGTGTATTTTGCCACATTATGTTCACATTATATATATTACATACATACATACATACATACATACAGTGGAGCCCTGCTATAACGCGACAAAGGGGAGCCATAAAATCCCATCGTGCTAAATGCGGGGTCGCGTTATAGTGGGGCCCCACTCCCCGGCAGGGAGGGGCTGTGCTTCTCTCTCCGCTGCCCAGCTGGGGAGAGAAGCTGCAGCCTCAGGCCTGCCAGGGACAGAGAACTCCGGGGCTGCAGATTGCAGCCCCAGAGTTCTCTGTGGAAGCCGCTGCCCA
>ML677333.1:39480210-39850750 GCA_007922305.1 Dermatemys mawii
TCTCTCCTCGCTGCCCAGCATGGGAGAGAAGCCGTGGCCCCGCTTGCCGGGGACAGAGAACTCAGGACTTGGGAGCCACAGTATAACCGTGCTATAACCGAACTCGCGTTACAGCGGGGCACCACTGTGTGTGTGTGTGTATATGTGTGTGTATATGTGTGTGTATATATATATAATATAAAAAATAAAATAATGGTCTCAGTTACAAGACAAATTAGTTCATCTTGTAACCATTGCCTAACCATAGTTTAGTGTAAGTATTTTTGCCAAACAGATTTACCTGACTTTATATTTAATACCGTCCAGAGATGGTCTCTCATCCAGAATACTTAACATATAAATAAAAAGATACATTGAGATATTATATTCCAAACTCAGTGCAAAGCAAAATGATTGAGAGTCATGGTTCCTACATAATGACATTCTTTCTAATTTAATAATTATGGAGAGATTTTAAAATTCTCCGCATAGGGTTGTAAGTTAGCAGTTCACAAACACAGTGGAAATGCACTGATGGTCATTTGTCAGACACCATTTTACCTAAACCAAGGTAGCCACCTGGATATGATAGACAAGTGGCATTTTACATCCTAACATGTTAAAATGATCATTTCCTTGAGCCAATGTAAAGAGTGTCTTGTGCCTTATACACGTCTCCATGTTATAAATACTCTTCAGAACACTTGTATGCAGTAGGTGTCCATGATACTGTACAGAGAGACTGAGGAAACAGTCCATGCCCCAAGTAGCTTGAAATCTAAGGAACCAGCTCTGCATTTAAGTCAACAGGACTTGGAAACTCTCAACTTACAAGTTTCAGACCACCTCCTGCAAGACCACAATCCAAATGCTAATCTTACCTCTCAGAACTAGTCTTCTACATTGTTCTCTGCTGCTTTCACTCTACTCGTGATGCCAGCCGTGAAAGTCTATTCCTCTACCGTCTTTCTAGCTGCCCCTACACTTGGAATACTTTCCAGTTCAGTTGTGCCAGGCCACTATGCTCTTTTAATTCAAATAGTTCATTCAGATAAATCTCTTATAGCATGCCTACAATAATTTTTAATATTAGCCACTATAAAATATTCTTAAAACTCTAGTAATTTAACTACCAGGACATGTACACAACTATTTACTAACTAGTTTAGTAAGAAAATATTTCTTCCTTCCTCATATCATCCTCTTCCTACTATTTATTATCCCCACAGATCACATCATATATGACATTCAGATTATTTACTCTTCCATCAGGGAGCTTGTCTTTCCAGTTGTGCTGTGCACACCTATGGGCGCTTTCAGATATAGGGATAGAGGACATGAGGCAAAGTGGAGCGAGAGAGGTTTTACATAAATGAGATTGAGGTTGTTTGAGCTGCAATGTTCGTGCCGTGTTTCTTTTTTTATCCTTTTAATAGGTTGGCATGAAATCTGTGATGGAGAAACTATAATGTAAAAGATTTAAATAGCTGAACAATAAGTTACATGTAATGCAGTGACAGAGAGATGATCGATATTAATGTGCAATAGGAATATCCTGTGGTGGAGCTGCCCAAACTTTCAATGAAGCATATATGTACTCCAAACATAACATTTTAAAAACACACAGTACACCACTCAGGGACCAACCCCTGAATAATATTTGGTGTTAGCCTCAGGATTAGGATGTTTGTTACATCTGATAGAGACATTAATTTATAAAATAAGCGGAATTATTCTTTTGTACATTTTTGTGTTGAATCCTTAGGTACTGATTATGTTGAGTGTCTAAAAGCAAAACAGGGCTTTAAGTGATTAGTCACTGTTGAAACTGTGACACAGCTCCAAGTTTGTACTTGTGGGTCCTGCACTTTCTGGCAGATTTAGGGGCCTCAAACTCACCTAGGCCCCAGAGTGACCTCCCTTTCTCAGTATAATTGGCAAGAGTCACTGCCTAGTGAGTTACCTTCATCACAGGCCAGTATGGAAGATGGAAAAGCGGGGAGCCCAGGCCCGCCCTCTACTCTGGGCTCCAGCCCAGGGACCCTAATAGTATCAGCTAAGATGGCTGACCTTTTATCCACAAAACACAATACAATTCCCTGGGCTACTTCCCCACAGCAGTCCCTGCTTCTTCAAACTCCACTTCACCCTTACCTCAGGGCTTCCTTCCTTCTGGATGATATGTTGTCCAACACTCAGTCTCACCAACAGCACAACTTTCTTCCACAGCTCCTGACACCCACAGCCCACCTGACTAATTGGGAGGTTTTTAACTGGTTTCAGCCAGTCCCTGATTGGCTTCAGGTGTCCCAATCAGGCTAGCTGGCTGTTCTCCTTTCTAGAAGGTTCTTAATTGGCCCCAGGTGTGTTGATTGGCCTGGAGTAGCCTTTGTTTGGCTATCCAGGGAACAGGGACCTACACATCCTGAGACTAATATACCTGCCTTCCAGCACTCTCCTATACCCTTCTGGTCTGACTCCGTCACAAAACATAGTTATAATTAAAATACTTTGTATAGTACTTTGTCCATAGTCAAGGCACTTGGCAATCATTAATACTCACAAACACCCCAGGGAGTTAGGTAAGTAAGTATGCATGCTGCTTTATTAGCCATATACAGTAGTTATGTGCTCTCTCTAAACTGCAGATACATTGTGGAGAACATTAAGATTGGTTGGCGGAAACATTCAGAGGTAATCAATGATGCAAAGCTTCCACCCCACCAGCTTCCACCCAGGGCACACCACACGATCCATTGTCTACAGCCAAGCACTGAGGTACAATCGTATTTGCTCCAACCTCTCAGACAGAGACCAACACCTACAAGATCTCCACCAAGCTTTCTCAAAACTACAATACCCGCACAAGGAATTAAGGACACAGATCAACAGAGCCAGATGTGTACCCAGAAGCCTGCTGCTGCAAGACAAGCCCAAGAAAGAAAACAGAACACCACTGGCCATCACCTACAGTCCTCAGTTAAAGCCTCTCCAACGCATCATCAGTGATCTACAACCCATCCTGGACAACAATCCCTCACTTTCACAGGCCTTGGGAGGCAGGCCAGTCCTGGCCTACAGACAACCTGCCAACCTCAAGCATATTCTCACCAGCAACAGCACACCGCGCCATAATAACTCTAACTCAGGAACCAGTCCATGCAATAAACCTCGATGCCAACTCTGCCCACACATCTACACCAGCAACACCATCACAGGACCAAACCAGATCAGCCACACCATCACTGGTTCATTCACCTGCACATCTACCAATGTAATATACGCCATTATGTGCCAGCAATGTCCCTCTGCTATGTACATCGGCCAAACTGGACAGTCCCTACGAAAAAGGATAAATGGACACAAATCAGATATCAGGAATGGCAGTGTTCAAAAACCTGTGGGAGAGCACTTCAACCTCACCGAACACACCATAGAAGATTTAAAGGTCAGCATTTTGCAGCAAAAAATCTTCAAGTCCAGACTGCAAAGAGAGACTGCAGAGCTGCAATTCATTTGCAAATTTGACACAATCATTTTGGGACTGAATAGAGATTTTGAATGGCTAGCTAACTACAAAAGCAGCTTCTCTTCTCTCGCTATTCACACCTCCAGTTCAGCTGCTAGAGGAACACCTCACCCTCCCTGATTAGATATAACAAGCTGGTTCAGCCTGATTGGACTAACCTTGTTATCTCCCACCTGGTTCTTGCCTACCTATTTATACCTGCCCCTGGATACTTCCACTGCATGCATCCGACGAAGTGGGTATTAGCCCACGAAAGCTCATGCTCTGAAAAAATTTCAGTTAGTCTTTAAGGTGCCACAGGACTCTGTCACTTCTGCAATTCCAGACTAACACGGCTACCCCTCTGATTCTTGACAATGATGCAAAGTTAGGCAAAAGAAGTAGTTTTTCAGGACAGATGTGTAAGTTCAGAGAGAGTTGCTTGGTGATTGAGAAGTAAGTGGTAGCTCAAAAATGAGAAAACTGAAGCACATTATGGTTAAAGTTATGGAGGAAAGGATTGCAGTGCTGGGATAGAATGTAGAAGTTCCTGGCTCCCAGCCATATTCTCATGTAATGAAGTTACAGATGAACTGAAAACCTGCTGCTTTCTGTTTTTGTTGGTGTTGCTCATACGCATACTGTAAGGATCTACAGAAGATATAGTATTCTTAATAAGCTTTTCAGTGGCAGTGAACCAGAGAATGATAATATAACCCCAATATTACACTTATATGTGGCAGCACATTTAACAGCATGCAATGATACTCTGCTCTACATCTACTTTTCCTCAGAGCTGAGTTCTACAGTTCACTTGCTATCTGTGTGTCTGACTGAGTTAGGGTATTGGATAAAGGGTAATTGGTTTATGATCACTTCAGGCAAGATTGAGGTGAAACTGTAAATAGAAATCTCAGGTTGACTTGATGGGGTTGTGATAGCTCACCTGTGCTTGGTTTCAGTGATTTGCAGTCTTTGGATTGTATTTATCCTGGTTTGCTGCTCTGAATTCCTACTTGGTAGCAATTGCCTGAATTTCTCTCTGCTTTTCCTTTCCCATGAGACTCTTGCCTTAACTATCTAGATTACATTAATCCATCTAGGAGATAATGTGTTTTGTTTGTGAAACCACACAGATGCTTAGGTTACTGAGGAGAGTGGACCTTTGGTTGGTGGGTGAGACCAACATAAGCACGTAACATCTTTACTCAGCAATCTGCCTGGTCTTCTTATGTTCAGAATCAACTCAGTGTTTTTCATAATTATCTGTTTAGACCTAAATGGTGTGAAAAATGCTGGCCCGGGGACCACCTCTCCCCTTGTTTCTCCGCCATGAAAGTTTTGCGATCAACTACAATGCTCTTGATATTCATCCTTGGAGTTCAGCTGTCTGGGCAAGTGGCAGGGAGGTTTCAGCTGAAGTCCCTGGAAAGTATTTCTATTATGTTGTATAATAAACAAACAAACCATGAGCTTCTGAGATATTGTACAGTGGTGTGCGCAGTAGTTTTTCAATTTAGCCCTGTCTATATTGTTAGGAAACATAGGGGCATGGATTATAGACCCAGTTGTGCTTGCTTCTGTCTTAACTTTTCAAAATCTAGTATCTTTACTATTAAGGTGCAAAAATGCAATGAAGTTGGTAAACTCCTTGCACTCTCGATCTGATTCCAAAGAATGTACATCCTTAGAGTATATAGCAATCACTTTCTCTAAAACTTGCTGAAGAGACTTATTAGGTTTTTTTGCCTGGCTGGCCTCAGATGGTGCACCAGATTTTATTGTTAAGCTTTCACTTTGTCGTGCCTGATTATTTTGAGATTTCCAGCTGTGTTCCATGGAAGTTTATATTTTTCTTTTTTTTTTAATGTTTAGATTAAATGTCATTTTATCAGGCATGTGAAATTTGACTAGTGAAATGTGTTTAGTGGTCCAGAACTTGGGCATCCTTTATTGCATGAAATCTGAGTGTAGCGAAGTGCAATGATTCACCGATGCGGCACCTCCTGCTAATTGTCTTGGGGATTAGCTCTCCAGCACTCAGAGCACCTCCTGGTGGCCGGTGTCTCACCTGCCTTAGGGCCCCTGTGTCCTCCCCAGATCTCAGTGCCCTTGCCTCAGGGTTCTGCCCCACTCTGGGTCTCTCCTTTCAGGGGACCCCCCAACTCTCTAAACTCCCCTTTCCTCAGTGGCTACTGCCAGTCATCTAGCCCTGCTCACTGGGGCAGACTGCAGTGTGTAATGGACACTCATCATTGGCATGGAGGTTGGATCAGCTGCCTCTGCCTAATCCCGGGCTGCACCTCTGCAACCCCAGTACCTGTGTAGGCCTTCACCAAGGCCTGCAGCCTGGGGGTTTACCAGGCTGGAGATCCCCAGCTCCCTTGCGCTTTTCCCCAGCCCTGCTCCGCTTCAGGTACTTCCTCTCAGACAGCTAGCCCTTCTCACTCCAGGCCTAGAGTGAGATTCCTCATAGCTCCTGGCCCATAGCCCTCTTATAAGGGCCAGTTGGGCCCTGATTGAGCTGACCACAGCTCTGGCTGCTACTCCAATCAGCTTTTCACAGCCACAGTCCTCTCCAGGGCTGCTTTGAACCCCTGTTCTGCAGGTGTGGGGCAGCCACCCCACTACTCAGGGTGTTTTGCTTTAAAAATTTTTTTTTTTTAATAAAATGTGGTAATGGTAATTGTTAGTAAAAACAAGGGAACTCAGAGTTATAAACAAACACCAATTGCATGGTCTCCTTCAGGTTGCTATTTCCTTTCCAGGAAACAAACCAGTTTGTCCTGATTTGTAAATAAATAGTGATCCGATTTTGTATTGAGACAGGCAGTAGTATGGAACATTCTTGCGTACATTGAAGAGAGCATAATATCCTTTTGACCTAATTTCAGTCACTTAATGAAGGCTAGTTATTATTAAGGGTCTCCTGCTGACATGACTGTAACTGCAAGACTAGAGTGCTTCATGATATATTTCTTAAAAATTAGTTGGGTTATTAGAAATTGAGAGAGAATAAATAATACAATTCCAGTAGTATTTGATTTGCAATATGAATTGTCTTAAATGTTAGGAAGCTTTGCAGAGGAAACTGGGAAGATACCAGATCTTTAGGGAATATGAAATGAATGGATAGTGTAGTATTATATTTGAAGAAATAATATACTTCTGATTCTGACTGTTCTGTGATTAAGGGCTTCATCCACTGAAGTCAAGAGCAAATCTCCCATTCATTACAGTGGTTCAGGATCAGGCCCTATCTTTTATATTCAGCAAGAATTTGGGATAAAATATGGATATGCCTACTATAAATCAGCACAGTATTTTAAAATGTGATTTAAGGTTGTGAGGGAGTATTTAAGATATTAGATTCTACAGTCTTGTGAATTTTGCAAATAAATGCAAGGTGTGATGCTAGCAAACAGCTAACCTGTTTAAGATTTGCAGCCATGTTAGTCTGTATCCATAAATAAGATGAGGAAGACTTTGTAGCACCTTAGAGACTAACTATAGCCCACTTCATCAGATGCATAGAATGGAACAGAAGTAAGATGTATTTATATACACAGAAAGCAAAAAAAAAAAAAAAATACTGAAATAGTCTCTAAGGTGCTACAAAGCTAACCGGTGTATGACTCATAACTTAACAAGAGGCATTACGATTCAGGACAATGCACTTCTCTGTGAATATCAAAGAGGAGATGTACTAGACCAGCAATCACTAACCCATTCATTTGCATCATTGGAAATCAAGGCTAGATGCTAAATGTTTGTTTGTATACCTGTATCCTGTTAGAAGTTTACCAGTGTAACCAGTTTAGCTTTTAGATGCATACATAATAGAAGGCAAATTTAGACATGAAAAAAATTTAGCAAGTGTGTTCAATTAACCTTATGATCAAAGATATTAGACACTGCAGGAAACTAATAAACTGAATTAAAATGTAGATATTATCTATCCCTGTTGCCTTATGTAAATGAGAGTAACTAGATTACCTGTGCATGCATAGGAAATTGAATGTTAACTTCAAAGTGGTGGGTCAGTGTGTGCTCAAAGAAGAACCCTCAGTCACATGCTGTGCTCAAAACACTCAACAGCTTGCTTCAACTATCAAAGTGAAATCTTGGGCCTGATCCTGCACCTCTAGTCTGCTGAACTTTGAACAGGCAAAGGTTCAAACAATAGGACTGGGGTCTCCACATAGTTACTTGGAATACCCTGGAAAATGCAAGGAAAAACTCTACCAGACTCTGCATCTAAACTGCATTTGTAGTCTAACTTTCTGGGATGATTCCAGAGAGACTCTTGGAAGCCAGTACACTCACCAATCACTGCTACAAATCTGATCGAAGGACCTTGCAAGCATTTGTAACGTACTGCATATAATCTAACTATTCAATAACTCTCCATTTCTTTTATTAGTAAATCTTTAGTTAGTTTATTAAGGATTGGCTGACAGCAAGATATTTGGGTAAGATCTTGACCTGAGGGTAAGTGCCTGATTCCTTGGATTAGTGGAACTTCACATATGGCAAATTGAGTTTTCAGTAACCTCTCACTGTATTAGATGTGTGTATGGATGGGAAAGGGCTGGAATGCCTAAAGAGAACTGTTTGGCTTTTTGTTAATCAGTATGGTGCTACAGATACTCTTTTGATACTGTTTGGTTAATCTAATTGTAGAATGAGCCACCAGTTTTGGGGGGTTGTCTGCCCTGTTTCTTGCAGTCTGTCTTGAGTGTGACATTCTCAATCTATTCCAGGCACCGAGTGACACAAGGTACTTGAAAATGAGTTTGTCTTTGAAATAACCACTAGTGACTTTCTCTTTAATTTTAATGCTAAAAGTGAATTTAATTCTGATGGAAAGTGACCAATTAACACTGAATGGAACTGAATTATCCACAAGACAGGCACCGCATGGCAGTAGTGATTCAAGCTATCCCACATTGTTTCATCCATGCAGCTCAAGTGTGACCTCCTCTTGAAGTAAGAGGATAGTTAATTCTGTACGCGATTCAGTCTTTGACCTTTCCATAGACAAATTCAGCAAATGTCAGTATCTGTTTAATGATTATTTTTTCCCCTCAGAAACTGGACTGAAACTATTGATTCTTCTTTGAGTGCTTGCCCATGTCTATTCCAAGAAGGTGTGTATGTGCCATGTGCACAATTGCCAGAAGCTTTTCCCCCTACCAGTTCCTATTGGGTTGGTCCAGGTGCTCCCTGGAGTTGTGCCTCCATGGTTCCATATATAGGTCCCTGCTGGCCCCCTGCTCCTTCAGTTCCTTCTTACCCTCTGTGACGGTTAGCTGGAACACTTGTTTCAGCAAGCCTTCTCCCTGGCGGTCATTGTACCGAGTGGTTCTCTGTAAATAGTTAGTTAGTTTAATTGTTCATCTTAGTATAGTTAGAATTCCAGTAAGGAACTGTTCTTTGGGGTTTCCCTTTTTTCTACCCCCACTCTCCTGGCACCGGGGCATGCCTCGGTCCTTGGTTTTTAAATCCTGTGTAGTTTGTAACAAGCCTATGCCCAGGAGTGACCATTACACTTCCTGCTTGAAGTGTCTGGGGAGGGGGAATTGCATCAGAAGGACCACTGTAAGATTTGTAGGGGATTCCACCTCAGGACCCAGAAAGAGAGAGACCAACAGTTAAAAATCCTTCTGAATCAGCACCTAGCTCCTCAACATCAGTTTGCAGTGCCCCAGTGTCGAAGAGGGAGACTTCGGCACCAAGATAGGACTCTGATAGAGACTCTCTGTACTGACAGGGCTCCCTGTGTAGGCGCTCCACCCATGGCAGCTTTCAGTACCTCTTCCAATCTCCAGTGACCCAAAAGAAGTCGTCGTCTGACAGGGGGCACTCAACATTCAGAGACTGGGGCAAGAGTCTTGTGTGCAGTGAGACCTGCGTTGGGCCATGCAAGTGCAACACCATCTTGCCCGGCACCATTGACTCCTACCCCAACAAGAGGTCAGTCGAGTCTGGCACCGCAAGACTCCCCTACCCGGGAGAAACATGGAGAGGCTTTGGAGCTGCCCTCCATGCCAGAAATCTTCAAGGCAGTGAGAGAGCTCATGGCCTTCACAGCACTGCCTTCCCCGCTCAGGTGAGACTGGGCACTGAGCTCTAGACTAATGGCACCCCAGGGACTCTCAGTGCCGTCCTAGGGCAAACAAGCTATGGTACCATGCTAGTCGCCATCACCTCGGCATTGGTCCTCAGTGCCTTCTGGCAGTAGACTGGCAAGGGAGCCACTCTGATCCCCAGTTTTCCAGCACTGCTCCCCGCACAGGCATGTGCCATGTCCCCATGGCACTTTGAGTGAGTCCTCCCAATCAGACTTGGAGGTGAAGTCTTTTGTGTCCAGGTGGAGCTGGCACAGATCAGAGTGCAGATGTTTGAGATCGGACAAAGAGATGCAGCAATTTCCCCCATGCCATGTCCCATGCAATGGCAGGCTCCAGCTCCATGGCCTTTCTGAACCCTCTTGGTGGTCCATTAGGACCAAGGATCCTTTTCTAGGTCGTCATTGTTGGCGGCCTTGGAAAGCTTCAGTGAAGGACCAGCCATTCTGGGAATCCCCACGTCAAACTGGTCACTGCACACGAAGACCTGGTACTACGCATGATCCTGTCTCACGGACGGTCAGGAGCAAGAACCAGTCCCTGCTAGAGCCACTTCCTTTTCATTGCTAGATGAAGCAGTGTCTGGGACAGCAGAGTCCATCAAAAGCTCCTAAAGATACAGGGGCTCCAGGTCAAGGAAGTCTTGGACTCTTCAGACCCCATGGTAGATATCCTGGCTCCCTCAGGGCCATCCTGAATTGCCCTGCCACTCATTAAGACGATGCAGGATTTCCACCAAATGGTTGTAGCAGGCTCCTGCTTCCCTGCCACCAATGGCGAAGAGGACAGAGGAAATATTTTTTCCCCTCTAAGGGATTTGAATATTTTTATCTGCACCAGCCACCGGACTCCTTAGTAGTTGCAGCAGCGAACAAACATGAGTGTCAGGGACCCTCACCCAAAGCCTGGGACACTAAGAAGCTGGACCTCTTCAGAAGGAAAATCTATTCTACTGGGGGCTCCAGCTTGAGATCTCGAACCACCAGGTGGTCCTCACAGCTTTAAGCTTCAATTCCCGTAAAGCTATGTCATAGTTTACAGATCTTCTGCCAGAAGAATCTAGGCTAGTTTTATGCCTTGATGAAGGAGGGCAAGCTAGTGTCATGGGCTTTGCTACAGGCAGCCCTGGATGTTGCTGATTTGGCCACCCGGACCATGGTTTCGGCTGTGGCCATGAGAAGGAGCTCTTGGCTGCAGACCTCGGGACTCCTGTATGAGGTCCAGGAGACCATTCAGGACCTCCCATTTGAAGACTCATCCTCCTTTTCAGAGAAGACTGACTCACTGCTTCATAGCTTTAGTCTCAAGGGCCACTCCTCAAGTCCCTGGGCCTTCATACCCCAGCACTGGACTGAAGGCATTTTAAGCCCCAACCCCTGCCTCAATTCTATCAACCGGAGAACAGGCAAGACTGTTCTAGGAGGCATAACAGAAATGAGAGGAGCAGGCCGCCTCCTTTCTCTGCTCAGAGTTCTGGACAGGCAAAACAGTCCTCTGGACAGAAACAGGCCTTTTAAAGGTATGCCTGAGGGCGCTGCACCAGTTTGAGAACCAGATCCCACTGTCCCAACTTTCTCGTGCCGACAATTCCATTTCTACCCTGCCTGGGTCCGTATTACGTCAGATACCATGAGGAGCACCCAGTGATAACTGGGGAATTCTCTCCAATTCAGCTCCCCCTGTCCTCTTCAGGGACCCCTCTCACGAGCAACTTCTAATGCAAGAGATGCAGATGTTCCTAAGAGTGGGAGTGGTGGAGAATATTCCTCAGGAACTAAGGGACGAGGGGGGTGGTGGTGGTGGTTGTTTCCTGATCTCAGAAGCCAAAGGAGGTCTCTGACCTATCCTAGACCTGTGAAACCTCAACAGATTCATAAAGAAGCTGATGTTCTGCATGGTCTCCTTGGGCTCCATTATCCCTTCCCTGGATCTGGAGGGTTGGTATGCTGTCATCAACTTGAAGGGTGCATACTTTCATATCTCAATAACAAGGTCTCAGGCAATTCCCTACCACCACAGTTTATTCACAAGGTGCTACTCAAGATGAGGAGGGATGGAGCCTCGGTGATATTGATAGCTCCAACCTGGCCCTAACAGCCCCAGTACACGTCTCTCCTAGAGCTATCAGTTGAAACTCCAGTCACTTTAGTGCTGCTCCTAAACCTGATAACTCAGGTCCGTGGCCATCTTCAGCATCCTAACTCGAGTTTCTCCACCTCATGGCTTGAAAGTTCCTTGGTTAAATCCATTGGCATTTGCTCGCTCTGGTCCCTTTAGGGAAGTCCTTCTTGGCAGTAAGAAGCCATCCAGTAAGGCTACCTACCTGGATAAGTGGAAGAGATTTGCGATCTGGTCATTGCAGAAGCACTCAATACCTTTTATCTTGGATTGCCTTTTGCACCTGAAACAGCAAGGGCTTTCGATACCATTGTTAAAGGCTCATCTGGCTGCCATTTCTGCATTTCACCCAGGCATGGGTGACCGATTAAATCTTGGCCAACCCAGTAGTTGGCCATTTTCTTAAAGGTCTGCCAGGTTATACCCTCAAGTACGACAGCCGATCCCTGCCTGGGACCTTAACCTTGTTTTTTCCAGATTAATGGTGCCCCCCTTTGAACAATTAATGACATGCTCATTGCTCGATCTCTCATGGAAGGTGGCATTTTTGGTGGCAATAATCTCTGCTGGGGGGGGGGGGAGGGGGAGAGGGAAAGAGTCTGGGATTAAGGCTCCAACATCCGAGTCTCAATATACTGTTTGTTGTAAGGACAAGGTTCAACAACATTGGTGCTTACTGCAAAAATTGAGGTACCAAGTGAGTTTAGATGCCTGCAGGGTTCAGGGACAGCTAAGCGAGCATTTTGTGATCCCAGTGGTTCTTGATTCTGGTATTTAGATACATAAAGTGGTAGTTAGGCACTTTTCTTTGGCACTTGTAATGCACCAATCACCATAGCTTTATGCTGCTTGGAGAATTCAAACTTCGTTTGTTAATGAACCAAGAATTAAATGGTTTAATACTTAAAGGAGGTTTTTTTGAATTTTAAAGGATGTCTTTTAACTGTAGTCATAATGCACCAATGTAAAAAGGCCTGGGTAGGCAACAAGACATTGGCAAACACAAAAATGTATTTGGATGAGGTTACAATTGTACCTAGAGGGAAAGTTGTATTAAAGAGTTTTGCTTTTGTTCTTGATTGAAGGAGTGACTTTAGATTTGGAAAACATTATTACAAAAAAAAATTGCCAGGAATTTTGAAACCTGGTATATTGACTTATTTACATGTGGAAAAAAGAAAATGTCAATAATAATTGCTTAGATATAGAAGGTTCAGGGCTATCGTCTGTGAGTGACCTCCTTCATTTAGCAGTTTAACTCGTGTGATATTAATACTAAAAGTTAAAATGGACATATTAACCATTTTTACATCTGTTGTATTTTCTTTTATTCCTTTCAAGTTAGTGTTTTTAATAAAATAAATCTGGGTTTTTGAACAGAATGGAGTTTGTTTGGGGAAAAAAATAAAGATAATTGAGTAAAACATTTCTGAAGTTTATTTCTCCCTTTACTAATGCTTCACTGTTTATTTGCAATATGATGGCAACAGATATTTCTCTTTAAAATGCCTGTGGAAACCATTCATTTCCTATTACCAACCATAACGTTAAGTTTTTCTTAGCAGAGAAATGCTGTAACATTTTTGGCTCAAAGGCTAATGATGTCTTGGAAACAATGGATTAAATATGGCAGAAGGAAAAAGACACTGTTTGCGAATCAGTACACAAATTACCTATGTAAAAGTAAATGAAAGTGCTTCATTTTGTATTCTCATAAAAATTCAAACAAAATCTGACAGAAAAATGTGTAGAGTATAGGCTTTGCTGAGAAGAAGAGGTATTTACCATGTGCAGTGGGCCTACCTATTCAACAGAAAAGTTGTATGTGAGCCCATAAAAGAGAAGTTCTAAACCAAGATATTTCAGTGATACTTGGGGGAAGAGTGAAGAAAAGGAAGCTGATATAAATGAGTGCTCTGGCTCCCATACATTGGAACTACTTATTCAGGGTCCAGATCTCTCTCGCTGCAGCTGTGCAAGCCCAGGGCTGAAGTTACTCTCCAGGGTGGTCAGTGTTTTATAGATGGCTGGCTCTTTGTACAGTAATGTGTCCCTGGGAACGTGGTGAAGGCTTTCTGCCCCTATGCTGTAGGAGTCTTGCTGGGTATCTGAGTGGTGAAATCTTGTCTCTGCTGGGAGGTGCTTCTCCAGACTCAAAGGGCTCATTCTTCTGTCCCTCACTATCCCAGTCAGAGGGGAAATTAACATCTTCACCTTCCTGGCTGAGCTCCAGTTTAGACCAGTCACACAGGAACAGGTGCTTCCAACCCTTTTTTCACTTTATGTGCCTACTTTAAACCCATGAGTTAGGACTTAGAGAACAAAGTGCACAGGTATCTTGAGTATGTTTCTCCTGCTGCTTGGCATTTGTCTTTCTTAGGGCTGGACAGATTCTTGTCATACTTGCACCAGTTTTACACTGATGTAATTCCATTGACTTCAATGGAGCTACTCCTAGTGGGAGAAGAGAATCAGACCATACGCTTCCCCTAAGTAGAAGGCAGAATTGGGCAGCCATGGAATTCCAATTTAGATATTACACAGCAGCTTCAGATAGAGTTTATTCTCTGTGATTGTGTAATTCAGGAGCTTTCATAGGTACTATCAATGGAGACTAATTTGGGCTGAGTAAATCTCCCTACCTACAATTTGTGGTACTGCTGACTTTTGTAACTTTAGGCAACTTCTATAAAACATCAATATTAATATTGTGTATGTATTTATGTATATATGTCCATATGTTTATAATCAAATGAAGTATAAAGGACTTACAAACTTTTGTGGTGTTATGGTTTTACTCATGGATCTTCAAGAATCACGTAGCAAATTCTACAAATTTTGGAATCTTTTTCATGAATGTACATTCTGGTTGTATAAGAGCCATATGGATGTGCATATTAACTAGGTTACAGTTTCCCAGCTGTCTGGGAGAGATGCCCAAAACTAAGACATCCAGTTCTTGAATATTGAAAAACAGTTGCTATTGCAGTAAAGTAATAAATGAAAACTTCTGTTCTTTATGGCTGTTTATGCCAAGTCCAGTTTTTGTTTCTGAGCTTTAAATGTAATTTTTTTGTTTTTGTACATTTGTAAATCTTAACAAAAAAAAAATGCCACCACATACTTATCTCTAATTAGGTGGTTTTTATTATTTTTATTTGTATTATGATGGTGCCAAGGAGTTCAATCATGGATCAGGTCCCCATTGTGCTAGGCACTGTACAAACACCCAACAAAAGATGGACCCTGCCCCAAAGCGTTTACAATTTAAGTATAAAATCAGAGACAATGGATAGACAGAAACAGTTAAACAGAGAATTACCAGGAAGGAGTAAGATAGTATTAGCATAATAGATAGTGGTCTTAACACACCAGCAGCCCAGCTGTTGTCAAGTTTCTTATAGGCATCATGCTAAAGAAGAGTTTTGAGGAGGGGTTTGTATACCCGGTCACAAGGATAAAAGATATTGATCTTAGTAAAGCACTTGCAGAGAGATGGGCGAAAAGTGCTGTATAAAATCTAGGTATTTCGTTATTGTTTGTTATTACTGAAACAGCTCACAGCCATCGAGCCTTAGGAAAAGGAATGATAAGGTTTCCTCTCTTTATCTCATGTCCTCCATCATTCTAACTGAAGTTAGGATTTATCCATTTGGAGGGAGTCGTAAAGCTCCCACGTGCTTTTTTAATTTTAATGTTCCCATGAGGTTATTGTATGTCTGACAATATCCTGTAATTGGAAATCAGACAGATGGCTCCCTTTTGTGTTTTCCCTCTCTAAGGCGAACACTTGTACAGTGAGCATGAGAAAGAATAAGCATGCTCCTCTTTGAGGGCTGTAAACATCTCTTCCATGTTGCACCAGTTATCAGTCTGCTCTGTTTAGAAATCAGAAGCTGATTAACCTCAGGTCTTCTGAATTGCCATAAGAATATTGTTAGCTGAATCTGAGAAGTTCATACCTATGGAGAAGACTTCCAAAAGTGAATAGTAATTCTGGATGTCCAACTTAAGACAATTTAAAGGGGCCTGATTTTCAGAAGGTGTTGAGCTGCTATTCTATGAAAATCAGACCCCTTAAAGTATCTGATGTTGAGCAATCAGAATCACAGATCACGTCTGAAAATCTGGGTTCTACATTTTCTTTTGTTTCCACCTTGTTACGCACCTCATTACATCTTTGTAAGTAAAATACTTCAGTCAAGGTGGTTTTATTAATTGTTCTCTGAACATTTTGGCCTGGCCAGTCAGATAAGCTGTATTCTTAAGTGGAAGTTGAAATACTGCCTTCATTTTTATATAGAACTAATAAACCCCTCTTAAATAGTTCATCCAGCTTTCTGCTGCAGCAGGTGCCAACATATTAGCTCAGTGTTAGTTCAAAATAACTATTTACAAGTGGTGGGATATGCATATTTTTCATTACTGTTAACAGGAATGACATGAGAATCAAAGTAAAGTGCATTGGATCACTTTGGGAAAAGCACTGATTGTCTTGTCCCTTTACAAATGAATGGAAGTTGTCATTTACTTACAGAAAATATTATATAATATGACATGTGGAGAGCCTAAGATTCTCCTGATGTAATCTTAACATTTTTATCTTAGAGTTGTCATCTCTGTACTGCCTGTCCTTTTTCAAGAGTCTAGATGGTATTTGTTCTACACTCTCCATAGCATAGATACAGCGTCTGTTCATTGTGTTCTTAAAAATGTATGCAGTATTCATTTTTTTTCTTCACCCACCAATCTTGGCACTTAACAGTGCTTAAACATTAACAAATAGTTGTTTGCTGTTGGGATTTCCCTGCTCGCTACCATATTGTGACACTGACTCTCATGATGCGTAGACGTGTAGAAGTAAGGGTCCTGCCTCTGCTGTTGAAGGTATGGGTTAAAATCTCTGTGGTGCCAGGAAGTGGGGATTCTCTGGTTTGTATTTGTGTTTCCCAGACAGAAAATAAGGTGTAATATTTTATTTTTAACAGTGTGGGTAAATAATCATTGGAACAATTTACCAAGGATCATTGTGGATTCTCTATCAATGGAGAGAATCAGGACTGATTGGGCCTTCCTTCTTGTTATCCTGGATTTCCTGCAAAACAGTATGAAAATTCAGTGTTGCAGATAATGTTGATAATTCAGTGTTGATAAATGCAGAGTAATGCACATTGGAAAGCATAATCCCAATTATACATATAAAATCATGGAGTCTAAATTAGCTGTTACCACCCAAAGAAGATCTTGGGCTCATCGTGGATAGTTTGCTGAAAACATCCACTCACTGTGCAGCAGCAGTCAAAAAAGTGAACAGAATGTTGGGCATCATTAAGAAAGGGATAGATAATAAGATAGAAAATATCATGGTGCCTCTAAATAAATCCACGGTATGCCCACATCTTGAATACTGCATGCAGATGTTGTCACCCCATGTCAAAAAAGATAGATTGGAATTGGAAAAGGTTCAGAAAAGGGCAACAAAAGTATTAGAGGTATGGAACAGCTTCCCTATGAGGAGAGATTAATAAGACTGGGACTTCTCAGTTTGGAAAAGAGAAGAATAAGCGAGGAGATATGATAGAAGTCTATAAAACCATGACTGGTGTGGAGAAAGTAAATAAGCGAGTGTTATTTACTCCTCATAGCACAAGAACTAGGGGTCACCAAATGAAGTTAATAGGCATCAGTTTTAAAACAAACAAAAGGAGGAAGTATTGCTTCACACAACGTACAACCTCTGGAACTTTTTGCCAGAGGATGTTGTGAAGCCCTGATTGTCTTGTCCCTTTTGAACCTTGTTATAGTTTCGGTGAGACTGTAACAGGGTTCAAAAAAAGAACCAGATAAAGTCATAAAAGAGAGGTTCATCAGTAACTATCAGCCAGGATGGACAGAAATAGTGTCCCTATCTTGTTTCACAGAAGCTGGGAATGAGCGACAAGGAAAGGATGACTTAATGATTACCTGTTCTTTTCATTCCCTCTGGGGCACTGACATTGTCCATTGTTGGAAGACAGGATACTGGGCTATATGGACCTTTGGTCTGACCCAGAAAGGCCATTCTTATGTTTTTATCAATGCAGGCATGTAGTACTTTGTGTAGACCACTGATCAGTCATTGGACGGGAATGATCTTCTCACTATAGAATGAATTATACTTAAACCAGTCATCTAACGTTGAAAAGCTCTGTACCCCATTACTAATCCACAGATTATCCATTAATTTTGAAATAAACTTTTCCTGATTTGGAGAGACCAAATTAGGACCTCATAAGAGTAACCATTGAATAAAGTCTGTTTCTTTCTAATCTGTCCTTTTACGTTGACTCCAACATCATCGTATTTTGTGATTTTGTATTGAAAAATGTTACTCTCTTGGAGATTTGCCCTATCAAAATAAGGGCCCACACAACTGGATGTGTATTTGCCTTTTCAGCAAAGGTAGATACTTCCATCGATATCAATAGAAAGCTATCTTTAATTCCATTTTCTTTTAGCATTGCAAACTCGACTCGTTCTCTTCTAGAGTCCTTCAAGAATTAGCTGTCAGCTGTGGTGAAAGAGTTTCCTCCTTGTTTTACCTTTTAGGAATTGGTAGTAGAATCTTGTCGTTCCAGGCTGGTGAAACTCACTTTCTTTTCCTACCTGTAATTTTGGTTTGTGCACTTCAGATGAAGCACTTTCAAAGACTTTTCAAGTTTAGTCTACAATATGATTTACATTTTTTTAATTCTTTTTTTTAAGATTTACTGGCAATAGGTTGGTCTCTGTAGGCAGTTGAAGTCCTGTGAAATCTGTGTTTCTCTGTGGTGAAATGCAATCCTGTTCAGAGCCAGAAGCCTGCACAAACCTTGTGCACCATTTCAGCTACATCAGGGTGAGCTTTATACATATCACAAATGAATATGAATTAAGAAAAATAGATATGAGAATAACATTCCCTCAGTATGAGTTTCTACAAATAGCAGATGAATTTGTGGACTTAAATTAGATGTAAGTGTGCTTAGGCATTAGTATAGATGAATTTCATACAATATGCTTTTTTCCATATATAGGAATGCTTTTCTTATTTTTATATTTAAAAAAATTAATATATTCACTGTGTTTTCTTTTGCCTTAGTGGGCTCTTATTACATACTTTCCCTTCTTTGCTATGCTATTAACCCTCTCTTATTTTGCTATGAAACCAGAAGAAAATCTGCAAAGAGAACTTCACATTTGATTAGTGCTGACTGTAGTTTTTCCTGTTGAGTGAACTCTGTCTGGTGTGGTGTTGCTAAAGTAGAGAGACCAAAGTTACACGTAGGAAAACCATTTTTCCTTTCATCTGCTGTCTCTGAGTTTGGAAGATACACAAAACTGAAGGGTTCACTGCAGGTAGTGGATGGATCTACATGCGCTGAGGTTGTAATGCTGGTTATATAAATACATGAATCTCTGTTGGTGCTCATGGTAGTTTCAAAGTCTTCTAAACCTCCAAAATGTGGGTATATGCTTTGTAAAAAATCTCCATTCAAATTAACTCAGTACAGAGTTTTATCCTTCTCATACGTGTTTCTTTATAGAGTTATTTAATTCTGTTCTTGCTGCTGCAAGACACAGCCACCACTAATGATCTCTAATACAATTGTCACTCTGAATTAATTTATAACATTTAAACTCAAGGCAATAAAGACTTAAAAATAAGTCATCCTACAGTATAGGGCTTGCATTTCTTATTCTTAAGTTCCCCGCCTCCTCCCACCCCCTTTTTTTTTCTTCTGTTTTCTTATTCTTTAGTTGCCAAGAGCTCAAGGCAGGAGAAAGTGAGAATCATGAGGGTAATGCAAAAAAGCTGCTGATGTTTCTGAAGCTTAGCTTTGTTTACTTATCGGCATACATCATTTATGTTTATAATATAGTTGTCATTTGTTTACTAGTAATTCTGTGATTTTTTTCCCCCTAAAATTGTGTACAGATGACTTTTACGTCACCTAAAAGACGTTAAACGTTAGTGAAATTAGCATTCTGTTGCAAATGTTATACATTTCAGTGACAATGCCAGCATCACAAGGCTGTTCTGCGCAATATGTTATGACTATATGAGTGTAAAACAGGTTTGTATTTCCATCTTGTAAGAGAGAGAAATTCTGAATCTTTTTGTGAGTGCAACTTTTATTGATTTAATAGTTTGTGGCATAATTTTAAGATATAACTGATTGCCCAGAATAAAATGTCTGCTCTTCTCTGAAGTAGTCATGAACTTGTGTGTACAAATCTTCTTAAAAATTGAGTACAGATCTGTTCCTAAAATGGTAGTCTACCTGAAGAAATACCATGCTTAAAGAGTGGCAGTGCTCAGTTCCTTCTCTGAAGAAATAGCTATATAAGTGAATTTTCGTGTTGACTAATTTGTGAAAGAAGTTTGTCATTTCATTTAGTAAAGTAACAAGCTTCCAGTGAAGGTCCCAAATGTTTGATTTTGTTGTTGAAACACGTGAGACAGAGGAGTTATGAGATCAAGAAAGAGAAATGTGTTGGCATGTTGTTTAATTTAAATCCATGAAATAAATAAATCCTGTTGGAACACATTTGTTACATTTGACAGGAAGAACATTCTTTTGAATACTGATGCTTCAAAATGGCAGTGGAAATATTGCAAAGTTTTACTATACTTTTCATTATAAATGTTTGTAGGGATGAATGAAGTATCTTTACATACAATTATTTAGCTTTATAATATAGAAAAGGCACCCATTGCTCCCAATGTTATGCATTGTTTATTGGCAGGTTCTGATAAAAGAGGTGGAAGTTCATGAAAGACATTGACACAAATGTCACTTATGCAGTAATGACTAATATGGCTGGGAATAAAATGGGTTCTGAGAGTGATGTACTAGATTTAATAACAGATTATTAAAATTTACACAGTCAACAAGATTTTGTTAACCTTTCTACGATATGTTCCTTTCCTTTCTGCATTCGCCAGTGTTGCTTAGCGGAAGTACTGCTGGAATGTAATCTGTTTTGGAGAGCTATAGGTCTAATTTTTGACAGGTTTTTCCTTCCATTCATTGGTAGCTCCCAGTCAGCTGCCAAGCACTCCATCAATTCAACTAGCAAAACATGTGAACCAGGAGGCTGGAAGGAATGGATCATGTAACAAGTTGGAGGCTGGCACTAGCGGAGTGGGAGAAGTTAGGATGGGAAGTGAGATATAAAGACTAGAAGTGTAAATTTGAAACATGGTAAAATATAATCTGCAATATATAGGAGGGGAATTTTCAGACACTGTAAGAACTTGGACTATGAAATGCTGCTTTCATGAATTTGGAAGGGGAGGTGTACGATGAGAGAGTCTTTAGAGTTCAGAGTGATATGTGGAATGAAAATAGTAAAGAACATTGATATAGAACATTGGCTACTCCCCTTCTTGTAAAAAACAAATAATGTTTTAGTGAATAACCATAGTATGGTAAGAGTTGATAATGTGTGTCTAGCTCCTAAGAACATCACAAGTAAACATTCATCATAGCTTTCTGGGGAAGAAAGGCCAACTTTTCTAGGAATCCAGGTCCCTTCTTTTTTGTTCACTTTACCACATGTTCACAGACACAGGTAAAGATGACAGGCACTGTGGGGAAGGTTTTATAAACATACATTTCCTCCCTTTTCCTCCTGTCCACACACATACATGTGGATTTTTCATTAAATGATCCACCTTATACACATATACTATGCGGGAGTTGGAGAAGGTTATAACTTCTTCTCTTCAAGGTGGCAGATGTTTCTTTCTTCTGTGAAATATACCCAAGGGAAAAAGGAACCAAAACTGACCATCCCTGGGTATAAAAAACTAATCACTCTGTAGATCACCCTTGGTGTTTGAAGTCTGAGTGGTTAATTGCTCCCTGGTGGTGAGGGGGTGCAGCCGAGTTTAGCAGGGAGATTTAGCTTAAAATGTCACTTGTTAGGTGAGATTGAGAGCTGTGAACAGAGGAAGCAAACAGGATTTTTTTGGTGGGAATATAGAGAGGAAATGTGAGAGGCTTTCCTTCCAGGTCCAGCTGTATGCTTGATTCTGTGATGGTCAGCATGGAACAGTTGTTTGACGTGCAGTGGATGTGTGGTGTTTTCTTTTCTACCTGAAGCTAAAAGGTACATTTTGTGTATGAAGTGCAAGTTGGTAGCACAAGATGGGGTACTAGCTGGTGTGTGCTACAGACCACCCAGTCACACTAGCGAACAGGAGGATCACCACCTTATGCAGCTATTTATAATATGTAAGGAAAAAAAAGCTATGTGATCATGAGGAACTTCAAATAGAATGAGACGTGCTGTACATTGTATCCTGACAGTATTAAAACATACTCAGAATTTCTAAATATTACAGGTGATAATTTCCTAACTCAAAATGTGTTGTCAAAGAATCATAGGTTTAGAAAGGATTACAAGAGTGATCTAGTCTAACTCCATGCCAGATTTGTTGTGTCTAAACCGTCCAAGACACATGGCTATCCAGCCTCTTTTATTCAAAATCTCGAGTGAAGGAACTTCCACAACCGCCTTAGGGAGTCTGTTCCATTGGCTTACTTTTCTTACAGTTAAGAAGTTTTTCCTGAGAGTTAATCTAAATCTGCTATGCTGTAGTTTGAACCCATTGCCTCCTTTCCTGCTTTCTGTGGCAAGAGAAAACAACTTTTCTCCATCTTTTTTGTGACAGCCTTTCAAGTATCTGAAGTCTGCTATAATTTCCCCCCCTTAATCGTCTCTTCCAAACTAAATATACCCAGTTCCTTCAGCCTGTGCTCATATGGCTTACATTTCATCCCTTTCATCATCTTTATTGCTCACCTCTGGATTTTTTTTTTTGTTTCTCTACATCTTTTCTGTACATTGATGACTGAAATTGGACACACTACTACAGCTGTCCAACCTTTTTGTTGGAAGATTTTAATACTATGTAGCAGTCTGTGTGTTATAATCTGCACCAGCATGAAACCAGGAATCTGTGTGATCTAAGAGAGTAAGTATGAAATTGGGAGCCAGGTCACTTAGATGTTCCTTGTATCAGTTTCTGTATTTTCTGTTACAGAAACTATTTTTCTGTAGTTTCTGTATCTTAACAACTTTGCTTTTCGTTGCAAGCACTTATTAGTCCTTGCTCTGTGTCTTGATAATGTAAAACACTATCTAAGTGATATCTAGTACTCTATCATCTGTATCTATCGGTTATTTCTTCCTTTATACTCGGATGTTCTCTTTGGGACAGTTATCATTTTATTCTGTGTTTGTACAGCACCTTGTACAGTGGTTCGTGGTTCATAACTACATCTCCTAGATGCTATGGTAATGCAAATAATTAGTAGCAATTATGTTTGGTCTCTACTGAGAGTCTCTGTCTTGAGGTCATGTTGGTTTGGCAACCAATGGGTCAACGCAGAAACTGCCTGCCTGCTCAGTCAGAGGTGATTGGCAGCCCCACAACAGCCAAAAAAGGCTGTAAGGCAGGTGGGCGGGGAGGCTGCCAGAGAGGCAGAGGGACTGTGGAGAGAAACTGGTGAGACGCTGCTGGAGAAGCTAACACTCCAGAGAGAGAGAGAGAACTGAATGAGAGTTAGGAAAACAGAGGTAGCAAATGACAAGGGACTTGAGAAGTGTTAACTCTGCCTGCTCTGAGCAACGGCCCTGAGTAGCCATGGTTTCCACCACATCTTCTCCAGACTTAAAAGGGAGAGGGAAAATGGCCAATGACTGTGAGTGTTTGACAGAGGCTGGACAAGAGACTGAGACCATTGGACTTGAGTTTCCTATTTTTGGACTTTTCTTGCTAACCACGAAAGGAAATAGACTGAGCAGTGACTTAGCCGGAGAGCTACATCACAGAAGGTGGCAGATTGTCTTGAAGCCAGAGGGGACATTGGAGTGAAAGGTCACCTGCGTTACTGCACCTGGACATAGGGAGGCACTGTAGAGATGAGTGTGCACCTCTGTCTCACATGTATCAAAATAAGGTGCGTCAGCTGTTGTAAACCTGTAATAAACAAAACCAGTTGCTTGAAATTCAAACCTACATTATGCTTGGAAACTAAAATAATATCACTTATCTCTAAATTTCAGTGTGCTCTCTCAAGATGATCAAGCATTATTATCCCCATTTTACTGGTGATGACACTCAGGCACAGAAAAGTACATGTGTCACCAAGTGATTCAATGGCAGAGTTGGAAACTGAACCCATCTTTTCTGAATCTGAGCCCTGTGCTCAATATTCTATATTTTAGATGCCCTCTAAAGGCATAGTAGACTCATAATAGAGTCCATAGTAGAGTGCATTGTAGACTCATAATAGAGAACATACAAATAAAACTTAATAAATATTTATGATTAGTATCCTATGAATATCATTACATAAATAATTTTCACTTTTCCACATTCAAAAGGCACTGCATTGGCTCAGTAACGTGGAGAAAATATTGGATGAGGTATAATGTCTTGAATAGGGTAGAAAAATTTTTTGGAGTTGAGTCAACCATTGTCAGTTTTATTGCATTGTGTTTTAAAAAAATAATTCTTGTGGTGATTGCTTTCTGCATATAATTAGCACATTGTTTGTGCTCATTAGTATGTTTGAACAGGGAAATCTTTCCAGAAGCAGCAGGAAATATCGGAGCAGCAATAATAAGCTTTTCATTATAAACTTGCAATCAACTTTTTTTGGGATGGTTTCTGATGATTCTGGTATTGGCTCTTCTTGAAGGGTGTTATCTTTTATCAGGGTTGGAGAGAAGCTTTATGGCCATTAGCCTCCCCTTTTCACTACTTCTTTGACGTGGAAGTTGAAGGATCCTCTATATTCGGTCATGAGAGTCAACTCACCATATTTACATTCATCATCTTGAGAGCAATGTGTATCTTTTCAAATGAAAATGTATAATTGCAGACCAACTTGTCACAGAGTGATGAAACTAGGAGACTGTTGCTTATTCATCAAGAATGTAATATATTATCTGGAAAAAGTGTTTTATTGTACAGTATATCCTACAAAATTGTAATATTAAATTTGAAAAAAAAATTAGTTAAAATGTTCTAAACAACTTGTTTAAACAGCTTAAGCAAGTGAGATACAGTAAAATAGTGTCAGCAGTTCAAAAGATATACCTCTCTTATAGTACCGAAATGCCTAAGCATAGCCTTTCCTGACAAAAAGTGGGAAATTGTCCATCATTTGCACCGAGGCATTGTGCTAATCCACCTCATATACAACCCCTCTCCCAAAGAGAGGAAAAAACATGAGTGAAAGGAGGAGGTTCTCATTTTCACCCCATAGCTGTTTATGTGTATTTCCCATCATACGAATGTAAGAGTGAGCATACTGGCTCAGACCAATGATCCATCTAGTCCAGTGTCCTGTTTTCTGGCAGTAATCAGTGCCAAATGCTTCATAGGGAATGAACAGAACATGGTAGTTATTTTGTGATCCATCTCCCGTGGTCCACTCCCAGCTTTTGGCAGTCAGAACTTAGGGACATCCAGAGCATGGAGTTTGCATTGCTGACCATCTTGGCTAATAACCATTGATGGACCTATCTGCTGTGAACTTACCTATTTTTTTTTTGAACTCACTTATACTTTTGGCCTTCACAAAATCCCTCAGCAATGAGTTCCGCAAGTTGACTGCATTGTGTGGAAGAGTATTTCCTTATGTTTGTTTTAAACCTACTGCCTGTTAAATTCGTTGGGTGGCTCCTTGTTCTTGTATTATGTGAAGGTGAAAATAACCATTCCCTATTCACTTTCTGAAATCATGAACCGTGTGGAGAGACCTCTATCATTTTCCTCCTTCAGTCATCACTTTTGTAAGCTGAGCAGTCCCAGCCTTTTTAATCTCTTTTCATATAGAAGTTGTTCCAACCTCAGTCATTTTTGTTGCCCTTTTTGCAATTCTAGAATCTTTTTTGAGATGAGCAACCAAAACTGCATGCAGTATTCAAGGTATGGGAGTACCATGGATTTATATATTTTCTGTTTTATTATCTATCCCTTTCCTGGTTGTTCCAGACATGTTAGCTTTTTTGACTGCTGCAGCATGTTGATGAGATGTTTTCAAAGAGCTATCCACGATGTCTCCAAGATCTCTTTTTGAGTGTTAATTACCAATTTTGACACTGTCATTTTGTATGTATGTATTGCAATTATTTTTTGTACTGTGCATTGCTTTTCACTTAACAACATTATATTAAATCTGTCATTGTTTTGCCCAGTCAAGTAAGAGCCCTATGTAACTCTGCAGTCAGCCTTGGACTTAGTTATCTTGAGTAATTTTGTATTGACTGCAGATTTTGCACCTATATTTTAATCAGTTGCTGATCCATGAAAGGAGTCTTTTTTTCCCATTACCGCTTACTTTGCTTAAGAACTTCTGATGTGAAATCTTGTCAAAGGCCTTCTGAAAGTTTAAATACGCTATAGGCATTGGATCATCCTTGTCCACTTGCCTGTTGATTCCCTCAAAGAATTTGAATAGAGTGTTAAGGCATGATTTCCCTTTACAGTAGGCGTGTTGACTCTTCCCCTGTGTGCCTGCTAATTTTGTTCTTTACTATAGTTTAAACCCTGGCATTGAAGTTAGGCGTACCAGCCTGTAATTGCCAGGATCGTCTCTGTAGGCTTTTAAAAAAAAATGGACGTTACATTAGCTGTCCTCTGGTCATCTGGTACAGAGGCTGATGTAAGGGATAGGCTACATACCACAAGTAGATAACATATTTTCGTTCCTCAAAACTCTTAAGTGAATACCATCTGGTCCTGGTGACTTATTACTATTAAATTTATTAATTTGTTCAAAAACTTCTGTATTGACACCTCAATCTGGGACAGCTCTTCAGATTTGTAACCTACAAAGAATGGCTCAAATGTGGAAAGCTTATGTCCTCTTCAATGAAGACCAATACAAAGAATTCACTTAGCCTTCTTTTCCTTGAGTGCTCCTTTAGCACTTTGTTCGTCCAGTGGCCTCACTGAGTGTTTGGCAGGCTTCCTGCTTTTAATGTACATAAAAATATTTGCTGTTAGTTTTTTGTCTTATGATAGTTGCTCTTCATGTTGTGTTTGTCCTGACTAATTATACTTACCTTGCCAGAGTTTAAAAGAGTTGATGAGGTAGGGAACAAACAAACGAAGGAGTAAGAGAGAACACAACACCAAAAAGGGCAAGTGAATGAAGAGAGGATTGAAGAGAAAAGTACGTTACTATACGTTTTAGAAAAATAAGCTTAAGGGAAGTAAAACACTGAAAGATTAAGAAAAGAATCCAAAAGAAATGGGATAAACTAAAGGAATGGAAGAGGGAAAGAGAACCATAACAAACGTAAGAAAGACAGTATGTTGCTTTTCATTTTTTTTTAAAAAGTATTTATTGTAGCATTATGCTTTTTATTGAGAAAATGGTGTGATGTGATTGACTGTGCCTGCACACCTTGACCACGTACTAAAGTTTAGCCAGGGCAGCAAAATGCCAAGTGCTGATGCTGTTAGGCTAGCTATGAAAGTTCTGAGAGCTATTTGAGGATGATTCTGCCAGTTGAGTTTTCCTCAAAGCATTTATCTTTGAAAGGCATTTGGCGCAAATCTAAGAGCTGTAACGTTCCGCATCACTCAAATCATAGGGTATGACACTGTGTCCAACTGATGCCACCTGATGCCTATTCATGCTTGGCTCTCAGTTGAATGGAGAGAGAATTCCACTGAAAATTATCCAGGTGTCATTCTCAGAAGTGTACTTGATCTTCTTGATTCACCTGATTGTATTTTTATCACAGAATAGTTAGTGCTGCCTGTCTCCTCAGCTCTTTCTGCCAGGTTGGCTCAGGTTTATGAACCAGACTTTATAGTTATTCAGTGAATATCAGGCACAGTGGGTTCACCAACTGCAGTGAGGCTGATCCATACAGCTTGGGATGAGCCATATGAATTCCGGCTACCAGTGCAGTGTTTGTGACATGAGGAATTGGATGCATATGTTGGTTACCTTGATGTGGAATCACCTCTGCTCTTCAGTTAAAGCAGCTTATTAAAATTCTCTGAAGTGTGGTGCGTTTCTTCAGGCTGGTTCCAAATTTTCCAGATTACAAAATGCATTGATTTCACAGATCAAGCATCTGTTTTCTTATCTTCCCTTGGGGGAGAAGAGAGAAATACTTTTCACATTGGTGATTGAGATTCTATAAAGCTTTCAAAATTTAGACCTTTTTCTTGTGAAAATATCCTTGTAAATGTCAACTCAATGATAGAGTTGCAAGTTTCTCACAGATTTCTCATAGGACAGCCTATGCAGACATTTTTCTATGTATCATGGATGGGAGATTCTCAATTAGGCTCTTGTCGATGTCTTTGCTCAATGGGGATTGCCAGTCTGGGACCTTTTCACCTTGTTGGTGAACAAGAATCTTCCCCAGTATTGCTCAAGAGCAGCCAAGGAGAGAGATCCTGGTGTGGTCATGGAAAAATCACTTTGGGGTATGCCTTACCTCCCCTTCCATTAATCCCACAAATTCCGCAGAAGATCTGTTAAGACAGAACTTCAGTCATCCTTATTGTATTCAGTTGACTGATATAGTTCTAGTTTGCAGATCTGTTAAAGCTCCATCTTGACTGTCCATGAACACCCTCTCACCGACTATTACCAGACTCTCTAATACAACACAGGGCAGGTTCAGATCCCCCAATATGGGCCCGCTGCAATTCAGAGCCTTGTATCCAGAAGGGTGCAACTCCATCCTTAACCAAAAGAGAGAGGACTCTGAGAGGCTGTTACTCAGCAAAATGGAAGCATTCTCCTCTTGGGCTCAGCAATGCCACTTGTCCCTGGAACAGTGGGAATCCCTGCTATCCCTGGTTATCTATTTACTCTTAAGTCTTCAGGTGTCGCACTCAGTTCTCTTAGAAAGCATTTATCAGTGACCAGCATTTTTCATCCTGAGGTTGATAACCATAACTTCTTGCACCTTGTGAGAACTAAATTTCTGAAGGGACTTTTCAGATCCTTTCCAGCACTGGTGAAGTTTACACTGCAGTGGGAACTCAGTTTTGTTCTATCCTCTCTTACTATATCTCCCTCTGAGCCTCTAGTCAAGTGCTCTATGGCTCAGCTTCCTATAAAGTTGACCTTTCTATCAGCTATACTATCAGCCCGAAGACTCAGTGAGGGGCTGGGGTGCTACCCTCTGTGAAGAAAATATGTTATGGCCATGCCTCAGGTTCATCCCTAAAGTACTTTTGAGTTTCATGAGTCAGGTAGTCCACTTACCTGTATTTTTTTGTAAACCATTTTCCTCGAATGAAGAGAAATGGCTGCATTCTCTGGACATCCATAGAGCTTTGGGCCTTTATCTACAAAGAACATTAGAAAGACACCTAAGTATTTGTTTCCATAGCAGAGAGGTTGAAGAATTCACCCAGAGGTGGTGAGGACTTATTCCACCAGAGGGAAAGGAGCTTCTGTGGTGTGGTGAGAGACATACCCCTATTAAAGATATGTAGGGCAGCTACTTGAAGCTCTTCGTATTTCATGAGACGTTACACTCTTGTCAAGTCTTCCACTGTGGCTATGGCTGTGGGAACAGCATTATTAGTCAGCTATCACTTCTGTGTCCTTGCACCCACTTAACCATTTGACTACTGCTTTTTAATTTCCCGTGTGTGGAATACAGGAGACACTCGAGAAAATTGAGGTTACATACCTGTAACTGGAGGATCTTTGAGATGTGTAGTGCCTATTTGCTGGTCACTACCCGCCCTCTGCTGTGGATTGTTTGGTCTGTGGTGAGAATAGGAAGTGAAAAGGCGTCAACCCATACCGTTCTTCATAGTCCCGGGATCTAGGGATGCAGGGGAGTGGGGGTGGAGGCTTCAGCACTGCTAGGTTTCACGCAGGTCCCAGCTCCTGGCCCCAGTTCTGGGAGTGGGTGGGTGGGTGAACAAGGGTTAGGGTACTGGATTTCAGCACCCCCACTATTAAAAGTGTTCCAGCACCATTGCCACTGTTTATGCCCTCAGTGCAGAGCACAAGTCGAACTACAGTGCATGTGCAGGCCAAGAGATACTGCTTGTTTAAAAAAGAAAAATGGACTCAGGCTCATGGTGTGCAGGTGTACCAATGTGTGGAGTACAGATGGGGACCACACATCTTGAAGAATCTCCAGTTACAGGTAGGTAAACTCCAGTTCTTCCCTCTCTTAGCCCCTCCATAATGATTTACCAGGAGCACCCATGAAACCACTGGTATAGACTGTCTTAAATCTTCCATTTTACTAAGTGGAATTGCACCAGTGAAATTATGTTTAGGATAGTCCTCTGCACCCACAGCAGTGCACATGTGGTGAGGGAGGATTTGGCTCATCATCATCTAGTTTGACTTTTTTTTCTGTTTTTGTTATCTTGAAAATTTTGCAGGTTTATTGAGATGCTTCTAGGCATTCCCAGTATATTTAATAATTTGGTAAAATAGTAGTGTAATCTTTTTATTTATATAAAGAAAATACATGTATAATGTAATCAAGTTTGCAACAGCCACAAAACATCTTTTACTAATAAAGCACATTTTAATGTTTAGTAAAAATCTGCAGATGTTGAAGTAACTTCATATGCCTCAGAGCTGAAGGAAGCCTTTCCATAGTCCTTATGCAACCTTTAGTACAAACAACTGGCATATCGTTCCAGGATGTCCTGCCTGGCTACCATACTGTAAATATAGATACTCAAACACAGGATCACTTGGTTCAGAGAAGATTCTTTAAAATGATGCATACATTAAGCACATTTGACAATACTTCTGAAACTAAATATTTTCTATCTTAACTGTCCTCATATGAATTTTTAGTCTGAAAAAAGGAAAGACGTCCATTACAGACAGAAAAAAATCCATGAGAAGAATATAATTAAAATTACTAATTAAATATGTCATTGTAAGAAAACCATTCCAGTGATCCTCAGACATTTTGACTTGGAGTCCGTCCCCAACAATCTCCCGAGGCAGTTTGTTCCATTCCCTACATATTCTTACAGTTAGGAAGCTTGTGCTTTTTCCTTTCCATCTGTTTGCGTGTTTCATCCACCAGCTGCATCTTCTCACATACTGAGACTGCAAGCTGTCTGTGGTGCGAGTTGTCTTTATACTATTTGTGTGTATAATGCCTACCACAATGGAGCCCTAGTCTCTCATGGGGGCCTCAAAGTGCTATACAAATCATAAATAGCATTTATTTTCCTCACCTCCCTCTCTAATTTAGCTCATCTTTTTACCCTGTTCCTCATGTTACTTAATAGGGGATCCTTGCTGTGGGATGGGGTTAGGAGAATCTCCATGTCTTTGTGGTGCCTGTGTACCTGCCCAGGCACTCTGAGCAGGCAGCTGTTGGAAGAGAACACAAAGAGAAGTTAGGCAGGTAGTTTTAAAAGGATCTTTGGCTGCTCTCTGCTCCTTGCTTTCAGCTACAGCTAGGGAGCACTGAGGCACTAGGGCAGGAGTATATCAGTTCACCACCTGTGCTGCTCTTCTACTCCAGTATCCGCTGGTTTTTCCACTTCCTCCTCTGGTCAGTCGGGCATAGGTTGGGGTTGAGGGTGAGGAGACACTCAGATGCCATAGTGATGAACAAGGAATTAAAAACCCCACCAAACCCTAGGCATTTATTATTTATTGGATTTGTACTTCATTATTATTACAGATAACCACAAAAAGAGAGGGAAATGGACAGCTCAGATACTTTTTTCTTTTATTTTCTTTACTGTCTTTATCTCAAGTTGAACAGCACTGGAACTATGGCACCTCTCTGGAGTGACTCGTTCTCTCTACTGCCATATCTGGGTCCTGTCTCACAAGTGAGGAACCACTGAGCTATTCTAGAAGGAAGTGTGAAGCTGTTACAGTAGGTTGAACAAAACTTTAGTTACTTTCAATGACTGCAGAATTTTAAAATCATTTAGGCTGAGGAAGTGCTATGACTGTGGAACTTCTCAAATGGAATAGCTCCATGCATTTGACTCATGCATCTGATTAGAATGGCTATTCACGACTCCGCATTGCTTATTTTTTCCTTTGGCTCAAAGATGCATGTTTTCATCACAACAGACATTTGCAATGGTGTTGAAGCTATACATTCAGACTCTGATGCCTAATGGCTTCTCTGTTCATGGAGCTGAGCAATACAGGTCTTGTGTAGAGAGACAAAATATTTTATACTAATTTATACTTGTAGTAGGGAGCCTGAAAGCTATTTAACAGCAGAATAAGAGTACTAGTGCAGTTATTCTTTTGACATCATTGTATTAGTTGTGACTCTATTTTAGATTCTGTGAATTCTGCTTTGATGGAAAAACAAAGATGGAAGTTAGGGCTCAATTTTTACCTTCACAATGATTTATACTGTAATTTGAAAACTCTGTTCTGAGGCATGTGTGCACCAGTCCAGGAGCAGCTTGTAGAAGTTAAGTTGGAGCACATTCTGAACAGATCTGTAAATAGAACTGAACCCTGACTTTGCAAGCCCTTTATGGCATGAGCTTCCTTTATACTATTGGTACCATGACAATCCTGTACACCATGCTGTTTGTTTGCTCTTTAGATTTAAATGTTTTTCTCCTTTTTTAATAATTGTTTTCTTTTATTGCATTAGAGAATTGCAATGATCTATGGTAAGAAATAATCCTAAATTAACTTCTGAAAATGTAGCCATCGTATATATTTTCTTTGCTGATTTAATGCTCTGTTCCTTTGAACAGTGTATGTTTGATTTCTGATGATAACCAATCCCAAAGTGAGCATGGACAAGGTTATTCACATTAGGAATATCATAATAGAAGATTGAGTCAGATTCTAGCAATTACAATAAACATGAACCAACAATTGTCTTTTCTTTAGGAAGAATGTGAGATGAAAGTTAGCTTGTCCCTTCTTGTTTTCCCCAAAACACTTGGGGATTTTTCTTAGCATGCCCTGTGCACAGGAACCATAAAGAGATTTGGGCTTCATAATTACATGTACATACCTTCTGAACTAGTAATGGCCTTGTAATGGGTGTGACCGAAGGACCTCTTGATGTCAACTGGCATAGGGCACAGGGGGCATACAGGTAACAGAGACATCCAGAATCTAGTATTTACATTCTAGTTCAGCAAAAAGTGTCATGTATGGTTTCTGCTTAAAGCCCTGTCATACAGTTCATCATAATCTATGTGAAATGTACATGTGGATAATATGTAAGGAGATATGCATGTGTATTGGAAATCATGTTCTTAAGGCCTTTTAGTTAAAGGCACATCACTCAGAAGTAGCTTGACTTGACAGATTTCTCCAGAGAAGAGGTAGGAAATATTTATCTTCCTGATTATTGTGCATCTTACAGTTGACATCTATTTGCATATTGTATCAAACGCTAATTAATTGCTGCAAGGGAAAACAAAAACAGCAGGGGTTCTTGTCCCATTGACAAGAAAATACAATTAACTTTTTGGGGCATATAATTGGGATTAGGGAGATACACCTGACATCCCTCAATCTGGGAAAACAAGGTGATCTCGTCAAAGAGGGAAGCACTGGGAAGTGGACTAGGGGTAAGCTATCTTGTAGAAGACAAGGGAATGGTTTGGGAGTTAAATTTAGACTTTAGAAATAATGTTATGATTTTGTTTTTTATGTGTTTTGTTTTTGTTCCAATATTCTTCCTTACTATCGTCTGAATCCCTGTTCTTTGGTAATAAACTTATTCTTGTTTTCACTAGAAATCTATCAAAGTGCTGCACATTAAGTGGACAAGTGATCCTGAGGTAAAACTAGTAAGTAGGTGTCCACTGTCCCTTTGGGAGTAGTGTAGTTAACTGTTCATTGGATCGGGGGTGGGCATTACAGAGGGATGCTGGGAGGACTCTGGGGTTGCTGTGTGTCTCACTACTTGTAAAAAGAAAATGAGGCCTGAAAGGCAGTGCTTGTGTTGCCAGAAGCTGGTGATCCACAGCAGGCATAGACAAAAGTTCCTTAGGCTAGGAGCAAGTGATAACAAGGTGCCTCACAACAATGGGTACCCTGGGAAGCATTGCAATGGGAAGACTGATTATTGAAGAAGGGAAGTCTCTGAGGCCATGCCACCCTGTGCAGATGATTTTCTGTGAACAGAGACCTGGAGAACAAAGGAGACAACCATGAGAAAGAGGAAATGGTTCAGAGTGGTAGTTTGTGATCTGTCAAGACCTCAGAATGCTAACTCTCTTGGGCCCAGGACCAAGACTTAAAGTGTGGGCACAGCAGTCTCTCCTCTCTGTGTGTTTCTTTTTTCTTGAGAAAAGGGTGTTGGGATTTGTGGGTCTTCCCAATGGGCTATACTAGGATAGGGTGCAGGATATAAACTGCCTATGGATGGAGGTGCTACAGGTCTCGCCCAGAAATAGGGAGAACCCTGGTTATTAAGATTTGACTGTGAAATCTCTGGAGAGAGTCTGGAAGCCAGCAGGAACCCCAGGGAGGAATAAACCCGGCGAGGGGCTAATTTTTAAAGCTTTCTTACAAGGTCTTCAGTTTCTTTGTTTGAATTGTGCTATAAGATCTGCGGGGAGAGGGGGAGGAGTGTAGATTCTCCAGAGAAGGAAATTCCTGTGAGCAAGATGGGGGTGTGATGGGTTCTCCCTGGGGTACCACCTGGAACTGGGGTACCATTGAACCCTCTGATCCACGAGTCTGGGCTTCCTCTAACATTGTGCTGCTATGAAAGCTGCAGAGCCGTTCCCACACCTACACTTTCATTAGCACTCGCACAGGTAGGGACACACCCAGCTGCAGTTACATGCAGGCTGGCCAACCACTAGATGAACCAACAACACAGAAGCTATTACCAAAATAACCACCAGCTTCCCAGCCTAGGACCCCAGAGCTGTACCAACCTTCCCTGGTCAAAACCTGACCAGTATGAATTTATTATCCAGTTCACCTCCCCCCTCAACATGGAGAGGAAATTCAACAGCTTTTGCCCTTTGAGTTAAGATTCCCAAGCACTTCATTCAAACTCAATGGTTTATGTAAAGGAAAAATAAGCTTATTAACTACAAAGAATAGATTTTAAGTGATTATAAGGGATAGCAAACAGATGAAAATAGCCTGTTTATATATAGGCTGATTATATGGCATGAGAATCAGGGATCTGTCATAAGCACCAAGGATATTTTTGCTGCTTTGTCACATTGAATTTGATCTAGTTTGTTTCATCATGGTTTCCAGAAGCTTCTTTTTGTTTGTTGCTATGTTGCTATAGAGGAACAAAGAACATTATATATAAAAATAGAAGGGGAAATGCTCCATAAATATAAACTGTTATCTGGATAGGATAGTCAGGTGGCTAAGAGGAGCAATATCCTGAGCAGGGCCAGCCAAGACTGTCTTAACCAGATCCAACCTGGTCGCCAAGCCTAAGAAAAAACATTATTAAAAGCAAGAAATAAGGACTCTGTACATATAGAGAGAATTTTATTCATCCTCTTTTACAGTAGGATCAAGTTGTTTGGAGAATCTTTTGGAAATGTTTCAAGGATTTATCCAAACTTATTAACCTGTTTCCTCATTCCAGCTTTCCAGCAAGGATATAAAACTCTATACAGGAAGTACAGACTGGCTCACCAACCCAGATTTAGCAGGCTTTCCTGTGAAGGATTTCATTCCTCTGGAGCCAGCAAATGTTTTTCCAACTTTAGAGGAGGGAAAGGTTGTCTCAAGTCCTTCAACAACTCAACCAACAGATAATGAAAATGTACTGTGCGCAGGAGCCCTCAAGGAGAGATGACAGACAAAATATTATCTTTCTTAGGGCTGGTTCATCTGTAGACCATTAGATGCCATAAACAGAGTGCCTCATAGAATTTTAACACACTGCATCCTCTTCTTTTTTTTTGTCCACAGTGCCAGAAAGCTTATTTAAAACAAAATCAATCTTCTTTTAATCCAAAATTTTATTGGCATACAGCCATAGTAAGAGCATTACTTTAGTAACTTAATTCAGGCATTTTCTCCACATTAGTAGATTCATCCTCATTAAATCTATTTGTAAGAAAAGCATAATTTAAAATAAAAAATATCCCATAAAAAAGGGTTCCTGAATACTTTTTTATTATCTAGTTTTCTCGCTTTAATTTCCCAGCAGATCTGATCATCATTGTTTCCTCTGAAATACTGCCAAATTGTGGCCATGACACTTGTTACAGTGGATGGACTGTTATGCAAATCTGTATTATCTGTATGACCTACTGGTTTAAAATGCCCCTGAAGAAAACCATTGTGCACATAAGCAAACCAGTTAGTTACTGTACTTGCAAGAATGTATAATCAACTTTATTAATATTTTTAGATTGATAGTTGTCTTGGGGATCTTATTACATTTCTTAACTAATTGCTCCTGACTTTGTAGAACTCCAATTTATTCCTTTTTTCTTTCCAGTCATCTGCTTAGAATTGCGTCTGATATTTCTAATTGATAAGCATGATAGTTGCATGTGAAGGTTTGTTTTAATAGATTGCTCCAGACCCTGAAATTCTTAATGCCAGACAACTGGAACTTATAGAATGAATAACTTCACACTTGATGAACTGATGGAAGGATCACCTAATACTTCTGAGATAGATGTCTAAGAAGAACATGTTCTTTGTCAAACTGGTAGACCCTCAGCCATCTAGGATAACCTGTCTTTCAGCGTGGGCTTGTTAGGCTGACTTCAAAGGAAGTGGCCTATATGAAATACAAAAATGCCTAAACTGGAAAGGCTGCAGGCAGTACTATCAGGTAATTTCCTCCTAGATGTTACTTTATTAACAACTTGCTTATGATAGTGCCTAGGCTCCTTGTATATTCTTCTATCTGCTGTACAACTATAGAGCTCACAATGTAGTTTCCTCTAAATGCATCAATAACACTGGTCTACAATTTTTTAGAAGTCATCTGCTTCAGAGATAAAATGTGATATTTATTATGTATTTTGATGTGCTGAATTCAAATATGACAATTAAAACAACTGATTGGCTACTGTTTCTAAGATATTTAAGTTTTTACATGTATATTGTGTAGATAAGAGTTTTAATCATAAATTGTAAACCTAGGTCTTTTCATGTTTATGGTTGCTTTACATGATAATATTTCACCTGTCCTGTTTATGTAACACTTTAAAAATCAGCAAAGGGTTATATAAATAAAATGTATTATGAAACAAAAGGCAAAAAACTATTATGTACATAGTTTAGTCCTATTCGGTGTCTACTCAGCGCTTCTTGGCTTGTCTCTTGTATTCATTAAATGGAGCATCTCTTGTCACTGTCCAGTAATAGTCTGCAAGCATTGATGGGCTCCATTTGCCCTGATAGCATTTCTCCGTTGTTGCAATGTCCTGGTGAAATCGCTCGCCCTGCTGGTCGCTCACTGCTCTGCAGTTCAGTGGAAAAAAATCTAGATGAGAGTGCAAAAAATGTATCTTCAGTGACATGTTGCGACCAAGGCTTTTGTATGCCTGGAGGAGGTTTTCCACCAACAACCTGTAGTTGTCTGCCTTGTTGTTTCCGAGAAAATGTATTGCCACTGACTGGAAGGCTTTCCATGCCGTCTTTTCCTTGCCACGCAGTGCATGGTCAAATGCATCATCTCGAAGCAGTTCACAAATCTGAGGACCAACAAAGACACCTTCCTTTATCTTAGTTTCACTTAACCTTGGAAATTTTCCACGGAGGTACTTGAAAGCTGCTTGTGTTTTGTCAATGGCCTTGACAAAGTTCTTCATCAGACCCAGCTTGATGTGTAAGGGTGGTAACAAAATCTTCCTTGATTCAACAAGTGGTGGATGCTGAACACTTTTTTCCTCCCAGGCTCCAATGACTGTCGGAGTGGCCAATCTTTCTTGATGTAGTGGGAATCTCTTGCACGACTATCCCATTCGCAGAGAAAACAGCAGTACTTCATGTATCCCGTCTGCAGACCAAGCAAGAGAGCAACAACCTTCAAATCGCCACAGAGCTGCCACTGATGTTGGTCATAGTTTATGCACCTCAAAAGTTGTTTCATGTTGTCATAGATTTTCTTCATATGGACTGCATGACCAACTGGAATTGATGGCAAAACATTGTCATTATGCAGTAAAACAGCTTTAAGACTCGTCTTCGATGAATCAATGAAGAGTCTCCACTCATCTGGATCATGAATGATGTTGAGGGCTACCATCACACCATCGATCTTGTTGCAGGCTACAAGATCACCTTCCATGAAGAAGAATGGGACAAGATCCTTTTGACAGTGACGGAACATGGAAACCCTAACATCACCTGCCAGGAGATTCCACTGCTGTAGTCCGGAGCCCAACAGCTCTGCCTTACTCTTGGGTAGTTCCAAATTCCTGACAAGGTCATTCAGTTCAGCTTGTGTTATGTGGTTCAGAGGAGGAGGATGGGAGAAAATGTGGGTCCTGTGACATTGATGGTTCAAGACCAGAAGTTTCCTCCTCCTTCCTGTTCCTCGTCTGACTCAAGTGAGAGTGATTCTGGTGCATCAGGAACCGGCAGTCCTTCTCCGTGGGGTACTAGACGTATAGCTGATGGAATGTTTGGATAATGCACAGTCCACTTTTTCTTCTTTGACACACCTTTCCCAACTGGAGGCACCAAGCAGAAGTAACAATTGCTGGTATGATCTGTTGGCTCTCTCCAAATCATTGGCACTGCAAAAGGCATAGATTTCCTTTTCCTGTTCAACCACTGGTGAAGATTTGTTGCACAAGTGTTGCAGCATGTGTGGGGCCCACCTCTTGTCCTGATCTCCAATTTTGCAGCCAAAATAAAGGTGATAGGCTTTCTTAACCATAGTGGTTATACTGCGCTTTTGTGATGCAAAAGTCACTTCACCACAAACATAGCAGAAGTTATCTGCACTGTTCACCCAAGTACGAGGCATCTCTGCTCACTTTGGCTAAACAGAAATGTGTCGCTTTGCAAAATCAAACACTGACAAAGAAGAGAGCACGACACTGTATGATTTCTAGAGCTGATATAGGGCAATTTGTTCAGCAGAGCGATGTAAGCTTCATTATGATTGCATCATCCATGACTTCTAGGAATAACATGATGCAATTCATATCACATATGACGCAATACCAGCTTCAGATTTCATCCTTCATTGTTTTGCCTAAAAAGCAAGTACTGTCCAAACCCAGTCATAGATTTATTCATAGATCCAGTCAAAGATGTATTTTAGTCATTTCTGGTTTAAATTGAGATCCCTTCCCTTTATAACTCACTTATCCTCCGCCATTCCCATGTCAAGGGTCATATATACTGACCCAATAGCATATCTTGAAAACTAGAGCCAATCAATAATTTTAAGCATCATTTTTGTTCTCAGTGACCCAGAATTAGTAAAGTTTGACTACATTTATTTCAGAAGCATTTTGGCTGTAGAGCAGTGTAATTAAAACGAAGTGCCAACTGTGGCTTACCTAAGTCACCAGAGAGTTATCATAAGTCCCAAACTGAACCAGAAAGCTACCTGAATAATCTAATATTTAGAAGAGATGTGGCAGGGAATTCTGATCAAAGCTGTGTTTATTCAGGTGACAAACTATTAAATGTATTGACTTAATAGACAAACCCTACCCTGAGGAGAATTGGAGATGGACTAGCAGATGTTCACTTATCTAATAGGCATATTGACTTCTTTCATAAGTGTGTGTGTGTCTTGGAACAGCAGAGTCTCCGCCTGCCTACTCTAAACATAGGTACCCTCAGTCATACAGGATATGATTAACATTAGTATGGCAATAGCATCAACATAGCTGAAAACACACTCCCTTCCTCAATGACAGAGCCAGCAAAGAATGGTGGAAAGGGGTGCAACTTCCCTGGGACTTAAGAATATGCTTCAGTGCTTTCCTAATTCAGGGTCAAAATGATCAGGATGATGATAGACGTATGGCTACAAACATATTTGTTTCCTTGTGAAAGTTTGTTTTAATGCAGAGCTTGGAAACCTGAAATTCTTAATTTTAAACAGTTTTTTAATTTTTTAAAATTATTCTTTTTTTCATTTGACCAGGAAAATAGAGTAATATGGGGTCATTATAATTCACATAAATGTATTAGTATTCTTTACACCCTTGGTTTCCTTAACTGATGAAAATGTCAGTGTTAAATCTGAGGCACAATTCTTTGACCACAGGATACAAGTCATCTGTAATTTGTGGTGCCTTCCTTTTCATTTTACATGTTAAAATGATTTGCCTTGCTAATGTTATAGTTTGCACCAAGCCTTAATTTGAAATAAATTTGATTACTTTTATGAGGTAGGGATATCCCTTTAAATCTTATTGGAAACATTAAATAAGTATTAGCTTTTTCATTTAATGGTTATATTTAGCATGTAGGATATCAAGCATTTAAATACATGAAACAAAAATGGAGTACAACAATCTATGATGAGGCAAAACGTCTGAAGTTGAACAAATAGGAATGTTATCTGACATTTTGAAAGTATATAATTAAAGTCTAAATGCTTTTTTCTTTTGGGAGAAGAGAGAGAATAAGAATAACCACCAACGGGATTTAATATGGTTAAGTGGAGAGATCACCTTTTTTTGTTTTCATTCAATTGTCTGGTAATTGCATCTTTTCATCATACTGAAAATTTGTATGCTTTCTCCATTAGGCCACTTAGTGCTTAATGTCCCTTTGCAGCTGTAGCTACAATGTTTAGATTCATCACATGGAAATCTTTGACTCTGATTTATCAAACTGAAATTTGAAATAAAAAACCATATCTAAAATATGGGTCTGAACAAAAATGGCTTTCAAAGAGCCAAAGGAATATCATACAGTAACTAGACTACATTTTTATTCATTTGAATTTCTTCCTTTAGAATATTTTTCAGTTGGCTTTCTTGGAACTGAATGTTGTCGAATCCTTGTTTTACTTCTACCAGTTCTCGTCTTTTGTTCCGAAAGATCAGAATAAATTTGAAAAGGGGTTGAGACCGATCCACTTCCACATTCTTTTTTCTGTGCACCATAGGAGAGACATTTTCTTGGTCTTATGTGCTGGAAAGTGTAAGAAAGACAGTGAAAATCCTCACACATTTTACTGTTGTTTGACATGTGGGGTCCTAATCATCTTCCAACATAAATTGAGTACTTACCACAATTATTTGTTTTTTGGGAAGCTACTCCTCAGCAGTTCAGAGATCTGCACAGTCACTGCTTGGCTGTTGTGTGGAGACTGAACCTGCAGACGTCTTGTTATAAAAGCACGAGCCTTTTTACTGCTTAGAGGTAGTTAGTGACTTACAAGCCTATATTTGCTTTAACCACTAGAGGGAGACAGTGAATCACACTGTGCTAACATGGATTGCATTAGTAACCAAAATGTTCGCAATAATTTGTGTGTGAAATAAAAGTAAATTGGATTTTCTTTTTTTCTCTGCTAAGAAGCCAATTACTCAACTTTTACAGACTGTTGTGTAGTTCTTCATAAACACTAGTTTTCTTTCTTCCAGATGTAAATTTTCTGTTAAGGATATATTTAACTTTTTATGATATAATTAAAATTACTTATATTTCAAATGGTTTCTTAATTGCTGGGTTGTAAAGAGTAAGTATCAATCTCTGGCACTCAGAGTTTTCTATCTTGGATCCAGCTGTCTAGCCTGGTAACTTTTGCCACCAATGTTCCAGTTGAGAAACTATGTCCACTAATATCTCCACCATTGTGTTGTGGGACTGCAGTTTATTTATTGTAATTCTTTTCAACGTCCCTTTTAAAAATATTTAACAGATTTATCCTGTATCTGACCACTTTGTTGCTAGACATTGAGAAATCCTGCTTCATCCATTGATGGTCCATTGATCCGTATGTGAAGAAATCCTGTTTCACCTTCGTTTTAGCTTCTCTGCATCTTGTTCCTCTTGAAAAATGAGTCCCAGATGTATCAGGATTCTAGTATAATTAAAGCAAAACTCTTTTGGATTCTAAGGCTTTCTATGCTTTACTTTCTGTGGGAATCTGACACTGTTAAAGGAATGTGATTAGGTATCTTCGAGTATTAGATTTTCATTTTTTGTATATGGTTCGCTAATTAATATAATCTATCTTTGGTGTATGAGAATATTCTTTTCAGTTGCAACAGAACTTTAAAGAACAGAGTATTCCTAATTCTTCCAGATATTCATTCTGTGCAGGTACGTTACAGGTTTACCAACTAGACCATCATAGTGGCAGAAGAACGAAAAGTCTTGAACATCAGAGCCTCAGTCATAAAATACTTCATTTTCCAGTCTTTTCTCTAGACTCCTCATCTGTGCTTTTCTTCATTTGCCATTAAAAATCTGATGAATAACTTCATTTACGTTATTGAAACATTAATAGAGGTCTTAATCTAAGGGATTATTTTCCCCAGAACATTTTATAAATTTGCTAAGGAAAAAAAAATTAACTAATCAAAAATGGGGAATCAATTTCATGAATAATTTTATATTTTAAAGCATTTGAAACAGATCCATTTTTCATTTTTTGCAGTATTTTTACTGAAGGTTCTTACCAATAGTTTTCAAAAATGTTCATATACTGGAAACACAATTCAGTGAAAAAATGCAGTTTTGGGTAAATTAATTTTTAAAATAATTTTGAAGCAAATATGACTAAAATATGAAGTAAAACGTTTAAAAATAAAATTTCAATAACTGACAACTTTTCTTACTCTTTTCAAAAATGAAACTTTTATTCTACAAATTTGTTTTGACCATCTCTGAAAAATGATAGAATTAAAATACTTAACTTTCTTCCCATTCTAAAGCACACGTGGTTTAATGACTCTTTTGGTAATTAGACTTGGAATGATTAGATTTTTATCAATAAATGTTGTTTCACCATACTGATGAAAAATATGTCCAGCTATAATAATAAAAAGTTACAGATAGACAAAGTAAGAAAAATTCTGCTTGAGAACTGAGTCAAAATCCAGTGATTTAGACTTTTTTGAATTAGGCTTGTTATAAATAGACCAGTACATGAACAGTAAAAACAGGTATGATCTGTGGATTTAAGAATATTTTCTTGGTATATTTTGACATGTGATGTTGACTGTTTTATATAACTTTTAGAATATCAGCATCTATGGTTATTAAATAATTGTCCATCCACCCAATAACTGCCTGCAACTGTGAAAATTTAAATTGATAAAAATAGTAAAAATGCTTTAAAAACAAAACATCTATTTTATCTGTCAATTATAAAAAAGACAGACACTAGATTCTGCCAAGCTTGTGTATAATGGACCGAAGATCCTTTTACTTGAGAATGGACTTCTTTCGTTCTTAGAATATAGATACAATTTATCCATCATGACACGAGAGTAGCAAAATTGCACTTCTAGCTTTTTATAGTTCCCTAGAGGAGTATTGGCCTGCTAAGGAACCAGCTGTTACAGTGGAAATTGTACCCTTGAGGTATGTTTAAAGTAATAATGTAAAATGCAGCTGGCTGACGGTCAGTTTTAGTTAATCCTGCTTTCTCATCAATAAGAGCATAGTATGTTAGTGATGATGTCAGCACATACATTTCAGAATTTGTATAATTGCCAGAATCCTATTATTTCCCTCTGTTGTCAACACTTGGAGGTGTAGAAAAAGCTGCCAAAATAATGAATTGTGAATTCAGGAGGAAAACAGTATTAAAATAATTATAGAACCTTTTGGATAAAGAGAGTGGTGAGAGCGGGGGAAAACTAATTTGCAAGAACACTTCATTGCAAAAACATAGGACCACAGATTAGAAAAGCCTTAGGGCACAGTTCACAAATATTAGACTTGCAAAGATGAAGCTTTAATTTTACCTCATTTCCTTATCAGGATGGATATGCTGCCTTTTTTATAATCCGAAAAAATGTTACTTTGTAACCCTCATATTCTCTACCAAGATACTGAAGTATTTTAAAGCAATCCCAATAGGAAAGTAGTAAGGGGAAAGTACATTTTGTTTGCTTTTTATATATTTTTTTTCTTTTTAGAAATCTAGAATTTAGAAATCATGAGCCTGGGAGTCCTTTCTCCATTGACCTGGTACAACACAGGCAATGGCATAACAGTTTTGAAGCGGTTCTTTGCTAATTGTGCCTCAGCACTGCCTGGAAGGGCTGATGACAAGGATAGATAAGGGCTCTTGGCCTGTTGAATCTTTGGGCACTGTGTTGCAACTGACAGCAAGGTGCCATTTAGCTACTGCACTAGTGCTTTAGTGCTTTTCTTTGGTCCTGATTAGCTATCAGATGGCAACAAACTTTCTGCAAGGATAAATTGGATTATATTCACAAAACAAGAAAACCTTTCTCAGTACTAATCTTCTGAATCAAGCAGTCACTGTATTTTTCCTTTTAAATACTCTACATAAAGTAAAATGTGTGTGTTTTCTACTTTGAACACATGAAAGCCAACGAGATTTAGTGTAACCACAGAGGTTCCATAAAATGGAGGGTGGGGAAGAAAATCCAAACAAAACATACACCAGACAAAAAAGAAGAAGAAAATTATGGCATGGATTGTGAAATTCATTCTTTTCTAACATCCTTCCCCAATTCCCCTACTAAGTGCTGTCAGAGTGGTGGTGGTGGTGGTGGTGGGAGGGAATTATGCCAGCAATGTTTTTAAAAAGTAAGCACCCAATTAACTGTTTCTCCACTTTTATGCCAAAATATCTCCAATTGACTTACGTAAGTATCAAATGAGATCCCTACTGCCATATACTGCTGTGCTTATTACAGAGCTTCTGCTAGCACGTTAATGTCTTTGGTGACTAAAAGCACCCTCTTGGGCCACCTTTGCCTTTCTGTGAATTGGGATTGTGTTCAGTTATCCCTGAGACTGAATACTTGGTTAGACAAATAGAGTGACTTTGACCCCAGGTTTATGAGGTAATAAATATCTTTTTTAAAAAATTAAAAATAAATGATCATATAATGTTCTGTTGAAAGTATTATCCTTCTATAAGCAACAGTTAACAAATTTTCATTGTGTGGGGTAGATAATAAATTTGTGAAGCTGAACTTTTCTCCAGATACAGAAATTAGGCAATTTACACTGAAACTCCTTGTTACATTTTCAAAGTAACAAAGAGTCCTGTGGCTCCTTAAAGGCTAACAAAAGTATCGAAGCATAAGTTTTTGTGGGCTAATACCCACTTGGTGCATTCGGTGAAGTAGATATTAGCCCATGAAAGCTTTTGCTTCAATACTTTTGTTAGTCTTTAAGGTGCTACAGGACTCTGTCGCTTTTGCAGATCCAGACTAATATGACTACCTCTCTGATTTTCAAAGTAGATACCTTATTTTCATTAAATTTTGGTACAAGAATAGATCTACCCGGTTCAGTTAGATCTATCAGTTAGTCCCTTTGCTTCTAAAAGTAAAGGTATATTTCCAGATACGTAAAAATGAAATGGTTTAGTAATTTCAGGGAGACAATGGTAGCTAAAATAAATCCTGTTGTTCCTTTTCATGCCACACAGCTTCTGAATGGTCATGTAGTGTGAAGCACTTCTCCCCAGTAATCTGGTTGCTGCCATTTTACAGAGAAATAGGGACATCATTTGTCATGTGGCACTGGGGTCAATCTCCATCCAGTTTTAAAACTGGTTTAACAATCAGAGGAAATCTTAGGGTCTGATAATGCAAATCCTTACTCTAACAGCCTTTACACATGCGAGCAATCTCCTTGAAGTCAATGGGACTGACTGTACAAGTAAGGACTTCTCACAGAAATAAAGATTTGCACAGTTGGGCTTTTATTCTCTATTGTTGATACGATGGATGTATGTTTCATGTTCTGAAATTCTCAAAAATAAAAAGTGTGCTGTAGTTTTAAAAATAGTTTGGAACACTCCAAATGCCAGCACGCACCCTTCTCAGAACAAAAGTATATAAGAAGAATACTGAAACAATGTCCCCTTGTTTAAAAAAAAAAAAAAAAAAAAAAAAAATTAAAAAAGCTTCAGTAAAATTATTTCTCATCAGTCACAAACTTGAGTGAGATGATTAGTACATTTTGTTCTGCAATGAGGAACTGTCTCTAAGAATTTTTGGTAGATTTATGGGACACTTAATAGCTCCTGCTCTTTAATGAGAGTTTCCAGTGCAAGTGAAAAGAAATTCAAGACTGCTTAACTGCAGATTACTTTCTGATCTCTAAATGATTTTTTGTCTTGTATCTCTGTGACCGTTGCAAAGCTGCTTCATTTGCAGAATATAGCGCATACAGCACTTATAGGGCTGCCTCTCGCCAGTGCATCTGTAGTCCAGCTGTTCAAAACCACTAAAGCACTCCTGGGCTCCTAAAGAAATGAGACATACTCAAATCAGAGTTTAATCTGTGTTCTATAGTAAATAGCAGTTAACTTTTAGCTTTAAGAAATATCAATTGGCTGCCCTTTGGATGGAGAAATTGTTTGAGGATTTTGCTATAATAACCTTCACTCAGATTTTAAATCAAAGAGCAGAATGGTTAGGAAAGTTATACCTAACTCTTGGCTTCTTGTACTTAGCTTTAAAAAATCTGATTGCAATAGACTTCAAAAGATTAATATGCAAGTCCTTTTTTTTTATGCTGTGCTGCTCCAGAAGTTCATGTAACTTTTATATGCACCTTACAAAATAACATGAGTATTAGGAAAAGTGAAACATGACTATCAAAATGTTTTGACTCTGTAGGTATCTGGTGTTGCCCAGGCCAAGGAGATTTAGCAAATAGTTACAACATTTCATGATGGTCAGATATACTAGAGTCTTCAATGGTTATGTGGCTAAAAGCACTTAACTACTGTTCTTATGGTTCACAGCCAACCCAACATAAACATGTATCTGCTATAACCAAAACTTTTTCATGAGTCACTGCTTGTTTGTATGGCACTCATAGTATATCCTATGAGGTATGTAGCTCTCTTTTGAACAGTTCACAATAAATCTCCTAACATTTACATATTGTTTCTGTCTTTTTCATAAGAATTTTTGCGTGTAGTTGCAAAGTAAAAATCATTGCCTTCTTGCTTATGTCTCTCAATTTGCTTTAGCAATCAAACTTTTATTTGAATTATGTATGACCTGGTCCTATAAATGTTACCATCTAATCCTTCAGGATTCACCACACTTTGAAGAGAGGGGACCATTGTCCATCAATGAAAGAGAATAGTGCTTTACAAACTGGGGCAGGGCAGAAGGGAAAGGCTATTGCAAAAGGGGGTGTGGATCAGCAAGGCAATGCTGACTCATCCTCAGGGACCAGAAGGGCTGGGGAGTTGAAAAGGGACAAGCCTGGTGGGAAAAGCAGGCAGAGCAGCATCCTCCTTCCCTCCCTTTGAGGTGCAAAATACCAGGTTTGTTCAGGACCTGCTGTAGGCTTCACGCTAACCACTCCTTTCTAGGGGGCCTGGGAAAGAATTTTTCCCTCACTACCAGATTGGCCTAGGTGGAGTAGGGTTGGATTTTATTTTTTTTTGCCTTCCCTTCAGTAGGTTCAGGGAGGGCTTTGTTATGGGGAGTAGGAAAGGGAGTTAGACTATGATGTCACAACTTATTATGTAAGTGTGGGGCAGATGGCCAGTGCAGGTACTCCGTAGGGAGGGGATACAGTGACCAGAAAAATGGCTCGGTAATGAACTTAAACAGGAGGTTTTGGCAAAAAGACTATAGCAGGTGGCATTTGGGGGGCCCTATAACTGGTATGGAAAAACACCATCACCCTATTCTTATAGCCCACCTCGACCCTAGTTCGAAGGGGCATGGTAAAGTCCCAGCAATTGGTTGAGTGGTGGAACTGGATGGAAAGAGAGGGAAACTGGTGGAAGCCCGTTGGTTATATATTGAATGAACATGGAGTTATCTTCACTCTGCACTTTTATCTGCCTGGTTGGCCCAGACATCTAATAACTAAGTTGCAGCCTGATTAAAACCATATCAGGCATCTCCTGTCCTCCTTTTGGTATAGCCAGATAATTAGCCCTTGCTGTTTTTAAATTCAACTCCATCCTCCCCCCCCCCCCCCCCCCGAAATGTCATTGGTTACATTCATAAGGTCAATTCAAATGTCACTGTGTGAGACTCACCCCTGCAGCGCCTCCTGCTGGTCTTTCAGGGAATTAGCTCTTCCAGCCTCCAGAGTGCCCTCTGCAGGCCCGTGTCTTGTTGCCGCCAGCCCCTTGTCTCTCTCAGACCCCCTGGCAGTACCTCCACAGATTTCTGGGCCTCCCCTTCCTGGGGAACCTCCACCCAGCACCCCCACCTAGTCTCAGTATCCAGTCACCACCTAGCCTCCGTTCACTGGGGCAACTGCAGTATAATTGCCACTCATCACTGGCAAGGGGGGTTAGGACCAGCTGCCTCCCGCCTACCCTTGGGCTGCTCCCTGCAATACCTGTACCTATTTGGCCTTATACTAGACCCACAGCCTGGGGGATTTCCAGGCCGGAGCTCCCTAGCTCCCCTGGCCTTCCCCAGCCCTATTCCAGTCTAGGTATCCTGCTCCAGCAGCCAAGTCCCTCCCTCTCAAAAGGCTAGAGAGAGACTGTTTGCTCCTGGCTCACTGCCCTCTTATAAGGGCCAGCAGAGCCATGATTGGATTGGCCACAGCTGTGGTCAGCTACCCAGTTAGCTTCCCCTGCCAGGTGTTCTTAATCCCTTTCCCTGCTGCAGCCCTCTCCCAGGGCTGTTTTGAGCCCTTCTGGGTAAGAGTGGGGTGATCACCCGCTACATCAAACTAATGGAATATAATTCCATTCTCATTGTTTGTTTGCAAACAAAATACATTATTGATACTCTGTTCCCAAAGAAAATTTAGCAATTCATTCCCATTCTGCTAATATCAAAACTTGGCTGTTAGGCCCCGTCATCTGTGCAAATAAAATGTTATATTGAGGCAATAAGGGACAGTGTATATTTTTTTCAGTGCGGTTTAAAATGACAGAGTTTGTATTATTTCTCATGTAATATAGTTAAAATGATTTGATTTTTTTTTTTTTTAAAGAAGGTATTCTTGTTTCTTTTCAGTCAGTGGTGAAGACTGGGCGACTGCTGATCAGCCATGAGGCCCCTTTGACAGGAGGCTTTGCATCTGAGATTAGTTCCACTGTTCAGGTACAGTGAAGTTATTACAGTTATAGTGTTTTACATTCCAGGCCATGTACGTTTGCAGAAATAGTATTTATCAATAGATTAAAAGGCAAGGTTTTAATAAATTAAATGTTAAAATTTCTCACTTGGCTTCTACCACCTTGTCAGTGCTATCCCTGTATGTTCTTTGGTGAATGAATCTGGCAGAAAGGAGATGAACTTCCACAATTCTACTAGCTGAAGTCATTTGCTTCAATGTAAATTAAGGGAAAGGACTGGAATTGGTGTGATCAGGTTTCAGTTTTAATTAAATAAATTGTTTGACAGGTTGTCTAATATATTCTTACCCTAATTTGCACCTATATATAAATAAACTGTATTTAATAATACAAATAAATATTTATTTATAGAAATAATAAATACACCATACCCTTATGTTGATAATATTATGTCCTTTGAATTTTTGATGTATTTCTTCAACTAAACAACATCTTTTTCAGAAGTATTCTTTGTGAGATTGGTCTTAAGTATTGAGAAGTTTCAATTTAGTGTACATTGGTTTGTCAGAACACTAAGGATACTCTGCATCTAAAGTACTTTATGCTAATAGCAGCTGCTGAACTGGAAACTTTAATTTTAGCTTGGGTAAGGATTTATGTTTGAAACATTCATTGAAAAATGTACAGTATGTGCTGTTCAGTGTGGAAAAAAAAATCTCCCTGCTGTATTGTTTCCAGTTCTTGCTGAATTTACTTAAAACCTGATTTACATTTTATTTTGTCCTCAAAAAGGATCATTTAAGAAATGTTTTCCTCTTTTCTTTTTTTGGCATATTAGAAACTAAAACCTACCAGACCAAAGCATACTTCTTTACCACATTATGATGTAAAGGTTCAATATGGTATTAAAAACAACAACTTATTAAGGACCCAATCCTGCAAAAGTAGAGCTCCATATAGGCACAACAGCAGTAGTTTAAAAAAACATGGCAATAAGTTACAGCATAAAAGGGCTGATTTACTGTTGCTGGAGAACTGTATCTTTGAATTTCCCGAGCTTTGTGCATTGAAAATATCAAATGTAAGAATACTTTCATGGGTTGCTTTACATTTAATGTGTTCTTTTAGGCTTGTACTTTTTTCTTCTATGTTGATGAATAAAAAAGCTTTGATATTTCTATTTATTGCAGTAATTATCTGAACAAGGGAAAAAACCCTTTCTTGAAAGGAACTAAAACATTTTATTTCATCTAAAAATTTATTTTGTGAAAGAAACAATTTTTTTAAAGTTTTAATTTTATTTTAGCAGTCTAAGAGATAATGCAGGATGACAGTATTGCTCCCCACTAAAATATAATCTTGCTCTTTAGAGTCTGATTCTGCCAAAGTTCTTGACATTAAGTAGTAGTGTCTTAAACGTGGGGGTAGTCTTATTGATTACAGTAGCACTACTTGAGATGTAAAGTATTGCTAAAAATGGTAGAGGGGAATGCAGAATCTGACATGTCAAATTTTTTTATGTTCCTACTAAAAAAGAAAAATAGGAGAAACTGAGCCAAAATACAGTATAGCCCACTGTTAAAGTCTTTGAAATCTCTTTAAAGTCTGCAGTTTGTTTAAAGAGTTGAATATGCGATATTTTATGAAATAAATAAATAGAAAACAAAATCCAGCAAGGTATTCTTTGTTGCAATTGCCGAATAATTGTTAGGAAGTAGTAATGCTTAAGAAAAAGTTACTTCTCAAATCATGTGAAAGTTCCATACTAATTAATTTAAATAAAATAAATCACATGCATCAATGTAAAATGGTGGGAGAGGAAATAAAATAACAAAAAAGAAAAAATTAAAAATTCCATCATATAATTTGGGAGACTCATTACATCATATTATTATTCACACTACAAAGTTGCTTTTTATCTTTTTGAAACTCTGTTAAGAAAAAATGCCCAGTATCTGATTCGTCTGTTATGGGTTCATTATTCATATCAGAAACTTCTTTTTGACTAATATAATTTATTTAGAAATGAAACCTAAGAAGCCTTAAACCCAAGGGACATTACATGCTGTCTATACCAAAAACATCTATTTTGGGATAGTACTTCTTGGTTTTATGTTCATATTTTAATATGGAAATCTGGAGAATGTAGCTTAGAAAATCTTAACTAGTTTACCGTACAGTCTACTTTAAAATAAATCTAAATATGAGAGGCTTTGGCATAGTATTTAGTCACGCTTTATTTCTTCTTGGTATACAAATAACTTAATTGGTTCAGCTTGAATTCTCTTTTTTATAATATATGGTCACTATTTGTTTAAAGATGTCTTTGTTTAAAGATGTTGTTGATTTCTTAACTTTTTCTTAAAATAATTGGTATGAACAGATAATAATATCCATACTTAAAAACATACCAGATTTGTTTAAATTGAAATATAATTTATGAAACATAACTCTGTCATAACTTTTTTGGCAGAGTATTGCTTTAGGTGTAATGAAGACTTAGCTTTATTATTCATTTATAACACACATTCCTTGTGCAGTGAATTAAGAACTGTGTGTCTGATATGATTGTGCCATAAAATTAAAAAGTAAAAGGGAAATTCATTTTTTACTGGATGTAGCATGTGCTATAAGAATGCCAGAAATTTTGGGTATTGTAGTTGGCTTTAACTACTTTTTACACATGGAAGTAATGAGACTTCAACACAGAGTCCAGCTGGAGTAGATGGTAAATTTCCATATTGTTGTTCCATCCTTGCTGTGAGGTCTCTCGTGAGGGGAAAGGTGAATAAAACCACCTAGATTATTTTCAAAGAGCTTTATTATGATAAACATCTCACGTTTTTGTATACTTTAAAGAGATGGTCCTGAACTGTAACTGTGGCTCTGAATCCTCTTGAGCTGTAAGGAAGCTTAGCATCTAACTGAACTTTACTTAGACTGAAACTGGACCACATTTAGCTACAACAAAGTCTAAAATATCTGAATAGTTGAATAAAATTGAAATATTTGAATATTTGAAAACAATAATAAATCTTTTACAATATATACTAAGGAAGGATTCCTGCCTGTCAAGTATAGAATGTTCCAAACCCATGGGGGCACATTATCCAAGTAAACAGTCATTCACTAGCAAAACAAAAGTGAGAGAGCAAGACACAGATTCACAAAGAAGTAAGAGATTTAGGTCAGGTCTATGTTACAGGAACTATAGCAGTCCAGCTACTGTGTCATAACTATGCTGACATAACCCTGAAGTGTAGACATAGCTTACCATGGTGGAAGAAATTTTCTCATCACTGTAGGAACACACCTCCCCAAGCAACAGTAGCTGTGTCAATGGAAGCATTCTTTTGTAAATCTAACTGCATCTATACTGGGGGTTAGAGCGGCATAGTTAAGTTGTTCCGGGGTATGGATTTTTCCTAACCCGGAGTGCTGTAGCTAGGTTGACCTAAATTTTAAAGGTAGACCAGGTATAACAAAGGCCTCTGGGATTCCAGGAATGTTATGAACGAAGACCAGTGCAAATATTTGCATGAATAAGGAGTGATTTCTTGATCTTTATTGAGCAATCTCTTTGTGTTTGCCAAATAGACTATTTATCTGCCTCCTTATTTGTCCCCTAAGTAGCGACCATGTCTCTCAAGCTTTTTGACTCTGTTACTACAGCTCACCTTTATTCTGCTAGTGAGTGAATGTGTGGCAATGTAATGTATTGGCTTCAGAGGGATTAGCTGTGAGAGTAATGGGCTGCAAGATTGGGCTTATATTTTTTAAAACGATCATATTGTTGAATCAAGAGCTGGATCTGAGGGTGCAACATAAAAAGGTGATCAGGGCTCTAAAGAAAGAACTTCAATCATTTGTATTTCCCCAAGTGGATGGTGTTGTCATAATCAGTGGAACTGCTTCCAGCCGAACGCCCCCCATTGTTCTAAATTCTGCTGACAGTGTGCAGGATTTAATAAAGGTCTACTTGTTCCCATTAACCTTCATTCAGCTTCACTCTTTGCTAATGAAATGTGGTAGCAGCATCTGAGCTCTGAGTTCTCTGCAGTGCAGCAGCTGGCTGCATGAACCATGGAACTTGGTCTGAAGCACCCTAGTGCTGTGGATTTTGAAGACACAAACCTAGCCCAGTAGTGGACCCAGTGAACGAAGTTTGAGCTGTACGCAGACCTGGCCAGGCAGGAGGATGACAACAGCAGAGGGTCTGGAAACTGATCCAAAAAAGATCAAGGCAGTCAGAGACATTCCAACTCCAGTTGATATGAAAGGGGTACAGCGCTTAATAGGAATGATTAATCTTTTGTCCAAGTTCTGTCCACATCTGGCTACAATAGCGGAACTCATATGTCAGCTCGCAAGGCAGGTTCCCAATGGCAAACACTTAACATGCTGAAACAAATGATAGTATATGCTCCTGTCTTGAAGTACACCAGACCCTCTCTATAACGTGTGTTGCTATAGCGTGAATTTGCGTATAGCACAGTCGCAGCCATGGATCCCAAATTTAATTACTTTAATTGGGATCCATGGTAATGCAGTCGCCGCTAAAATGTGGTCCCTGCATTAAAGCAGTACCACACATGGATCCCGAACCCCACATTCTAACGAGGGTCCAGTGTACGGTCACCCAGGAAAGCCACTGACATTCCAGTCTGATGCATCAGAAAAAGGAGTGGGTGAAGCTCTTTTTCAGAAGCATCCGTTTGCTTATGCCAGCAGAGTTGGGTCAGAGACTGAACAGAGGTACGCCCAAATAGAAAGAGTGCATCTGGGTGTGGTATTTAGAGTGGAGTGATTCCATGTATTGAATCTGTAGGCAAGTACATCTATGGCCATCCAATAAAAGTGCAGTCAGGCCATAGTCCACTAGACAGTCATGGCAAAGCTGCTACTTAGTGCCCAAGTGAGATTGTAGCTCACCAGAGCTACCAGTTAGATAGCACACATTGTCCAAGGTAATTGCTGATGAAAGCCAGCACTTTGAAAGGGGTGTAAATAGGGACATCAGCAAACTGAGGGAAGAAGATAAGGAAATAGTGCAGCATTGCTAATAGATGTGATCTCCAAGTTTCAACAACAAAGCTGATGGACAGCCAAGAGACCAGGGAAAAGGACGTCCAATTACAGGCAGACGGGAGAGCAGTACTAGCACAGTGGCCAGAAGGCAAAGCCAAGAATCAGTAGGAGCAGAACCATACTTTCAAATTAAATATGAGGTGGGTGTACAGGATGGAATCATATTTTGAGAACAGAGCTGTTGTTCCCATCTCATGACATAAGGATGTTATGCAAAAAAATACATGCCTCACAGCTGGGCATTGACAGCTAGATGAGCTAGAAGGTATGTTTACTGTTGGGAATGAATACACAACTCTGCTCCTTATAGAAGGGTATAACACTTGGCAGTTGTGTGATAACCTGAAGCAGAAAGACTTTGTTACCACATGAGCTGCCCATCTGACTATGGGAAAAAGTGGGAGCTGACTTTTATTTGCTTTCAGTGAATGTGACGTTATTGACATGATCTGGGACTGTATAGATCATCATTGCAACTGAGGTTCTGTAGTGGCACCAAATCTTATGTAAAGGGGGTCATATAATGTGTCTAAAACCAAGTTATGGTTTGCTCATTATTCTGTCTGTAGGGATGTCATTTTTGTTGTCGAAGTTATGAATATTGGCTCTATATTGTCTATGTCTCAAACTTGTGCTATGCTTCAGAGTTACATCCCAAACAAGTTGGTGTCAGCTCTGGCTAGCCTGCTTGGTGGCCCATTAAGGACCATCAGCTATACAATTGACCCACTGAGAGAAGGCAGACACATCTTGTGACTCCAAACTCCATTTTGCTGTAATTTTCCACAGTAAGAACAAAGATGTGTTCTTACACCTGGAAAAAACTATAAAAGGCTGATGCCTCATCTCCATCTTGTCTTCAGTCCTGCTTCTTACCTCTGGAGGGACTTTGCTACAAACGGAAGCTCTACACAAAGGATTGATGACCCATCCCAGCTGTGGATGTACTCCAGAGACTTGATTTGAACCTGCAGTTTATTCTATCACTGCTACAAGCCTTAACCAAGAACTTTCCCATTACTGTATGTAATTGATTCCATTTAACCAATTCTAGCTCTCATCTAAATCTTCCTTTTATGAATAAACCTTTAGATTTTAGATTCTAAAGGATTGGCAACAGCGTGATTTGTGGGTAAGATCTGGTTGTATATTGACCTAGGTCTGGGGTTTGGTCCTTTGAGATCAGGAGAACTTTTTTCTTTTACTGCGGTATTGGTTTTCATAACAAGACATCCCCATAATGAGTGGGGAGAATTAGCACCAGGCCTCTGCCACTCAGTGGGGTAGAGCAATCAGTCAACTCAGAATCCAGGTCCTCAGGTAGCCCTGGACAGCAACCAGTTAGGAGGCTCTTGCTTGTAGTCAGGACAGAACAGCAAATTCTATAACCCTCAGGCAGAGTGGGGCAGCAAACAGTCAAGGATTCTGGCTCTAATGAACCTATCATCCCTGGGTGAGACCCGGGCCAACCTGACTCCACCAGGTCCAGGCCCCTAACCGTGGGCGAATGATCCACCACTGAGTCAGCGAAGAATCCAGCTGCAATATTCTGGCCAACTGTCATTCAGCAGCACAGCAAGCTATATTCGGCTTCCCTTGGTCACTTTCTGCACTCCCATTCTGGGGGATGCCTGGGGTGGGCATTGTTCGTCTTGCAAGGCTAAACAGCTAATGGTAGCTCCAGCAGCTCCTCGACATCCCTGGTGACCAGTAGCTTCAGCAGTCCCTCCGGATCTTGGGCCCTATAGCGGCTGCCATCAGGTCTGAGTTCTGGCAGTGGATGATAAACATCCTTCTCCAGTGACTTTTTGCCAACTGAGCTAGAGGTCCTGTCTTTTATATTTCCAGTTCCTGTCTCGCTCCTCTGCTTCTGGCAGGGCAGGCAGGGGTGTCCTGGTTCTGCCCACCAGATGGGCGGTCATGACTGTTTCCCCATCTGTCTGGAGGGAGGCCATGCCCCCTCGCTACAGTAGCCTTTCAGTGTGATGGTTCACACAGGATTAGATATTTGCCCCTTGGGTTTTCTGTACAGTTTTGCTTTGCTTTCTCTTTATAATTTATTTATTGAAAGGGTCTGAAATTTGGCTCTGGCTGAAATTTTTCCTTGGCAGTGAACTTCTATCGCTTAAAAAAGAGAAAAAAAAACCCCTTTATCTACACAAAATTGGGTGAAAGATATATCCCGGATAAGTCTGGTGCAATATGTGTAATTTTGTTTTGTTTATTAAAATTTTTATTTCTGGGAATTTTTTGCAGCTATTTGTCATAAGCAAAAAAAGCACAAAAGGTTCCTAATGGAGAAACTTTTTATGCATAAATGTTATGTGCCAGTTACATGCTGCTTTTGTGCTTTTCAGAAAAACATGCTTTGCACAAAAGCTTATGTGTAGCTGCTGGCACGTGATGGCTTCTGTACATAAGGAGGAAGGCTTTTATGTACAGCTCCTGGCACATAATGGTTAATGTGCAGCAGCTGCTGGTGCATAAAGTCCTCCCCGTCAGCAGCTGCATTTACACCATATGCTACAGACCGCACACTGCAACCTTACCCCTAACTGCTCCTCTCGCCAAAGTGAGTTCAGTGAGACAAGTCATAAAGCTGATGTTAAGCATGTTCTTTACCTCAGTTGCTCAGTGCCTCAGTTCTCCAGCTGTAAAATAGGGATGATAGCCTTTGTCTGTCTCAGTAAGAACGGAAAGTGACATGTAACTCTTTGAACCAAAACAGAGTGATGCATGACAGTTAGGTATATGATTAAGAGGTTTGTTGTGTCTGTATGATATAAATATTCAGGCAATTCAATAAACTCCCAAATTTCTGACCTAGCATGATCTAGGCTTTGTTTATAGCCTGTTGGAGTCTTAGTGCAGTCTTTTCTATATTGTTCTAAAATCCAGGATAGGAGTGAATATATACTCAGGATATTGCAATAGACAGTGTAGAAATATGGAAGAGAGAGGCAAAGCATTGCAAAGGAAAATGAGACAAAAAATTGCAGTTTGCACAGAGCTACAAAGATGTGCTAAAAATTTCAGCTTTTCCTGCTAAATTTAGAATAGTAAAAGAAAAAAGCATACAGAAAATAAATTCACCTTTGAAACAGTCATATCAAATACTCTACATTTTAAGCCATTTTGAAATTACAATAAATGCTCGAGATTTTCTGTTAGGAATTCATCCTTAGAATTTCATTCAGAATCTGATTTTTTTTTTTTTAAGGTAGATTGTCAAGCTTTCTTGATTTTTGTCCCAGTGCAAGTTCTCTCTATGGTACTTCTAATTATCTCATGAGAGTGGAATGGTAGAGTTAACTATGCAGAGATCCAAATCTTGAAAGCTTTGCAGTCCAGCAATTCTGTATCACGAGTCTGTCTTACTGGACTCAGTTGGAATCCATACTTCATGGAATTGTCCTTTGTGGGGTGGTGATTCTTTGAAACTACGTTATCATCATCAAGGAACCATCCAGAGACATTCAGGGAGTAGTGACCATGCCTCTTAGGTACTTACAGGAATTTGAAAGTAAAAGAGAGCCTTTTTGGGACTGCATGGGATATAAATACCCTCCCTCACCCATTCTCCCAGTCAACAGAGAATATAGTGACCTTCTACAGATCTATCCCTAAGTCTTTCCTGCCTTTTCTGTCATTCCTGTAAATTTTACTCCTCCTTCCCACACATTGCAAGGGATCCCTTACAGGAACAACACCCCTGTTTTTCAGCTAGCCAGACAAAAACTTGCTTACATGAAGGTTGCAATGGGCACAATGTATGTATTACATATCTGTGGTATTTATAACCCCCCAAATATCTAATGTATTACAGCAGCACTAATATTCCTGTTAAAATGATGTTCAAGATGCAAAAGATAGATAATGCAAATGCTGCCTGTCCTCTTGCAGGTAAGAATAATAAATTTCATGATATTATAACTTTGAGGGTGCTGATCCAAAACAGAGTCATGGGGCAGGTGTTGGAAGGCTATTGTGTGTGTGGGGGGGTGGTATTTGCACTATTGTCACTCTTACTTCTGTGCTGCTGCCTTCAGAGCTGGGCAGTCATGGACCTTCCTGCAGCCAGAGGAGGTTCCCGGAGATGGGTCTGACCCCATCTTGGGAGCAGCCAATGTAGAGGAAGAAGTGCTGTCCCTCCCCAGCCCATCCAGAACAAGCAGCTGGAGCCCTGTGCATAGTAGACCTGAGCTCCAGGCCCAGTACTTAAAAGTTAAAGGGGCCTTAGGCTGGCTGTGTGTGTATGTGTGGGGGGGGTGATTGGCACCCCCTGACTGACCCGGGCAGTCACTCATTCACCCACCTCTGAGGCCAGCCCTGCCCCACGTTATGACCCCCACACCATGTCACCCTCACTTCTGCACTGCTCCTGGTGGCGGCACTGCCTTCTGAGCTAGGCTCCCAGCCAGCACCCGCCGCTCTCCAGCCACCCAACTCTGAAATCTGGTCTCTGCTACAATAGCCAGATCACAGGGAAGATTAGATTTCATGCTCTGTTACACATTTTTCAAGGCCATGAATTCAGTAGGCCCCTAATTATGATAGTGTTTACTGATATAATCAATACTCTTTTTGTGCAGTGCTCTTGCTTTATTTATTATGCAGTCTACACCCTGAATGAGGCAAAGTTGTATGTGTTTTGGTGGAAATAAAGGTCTTGTAAATGATCTATAATTGTGTAATTAAAGACTTCAGTGAAGCCACCAAATATGCTTAAAAGTTAAGCACATATTTAAGTGCTTTGCTGGATCACATGCCATAGTGCTCAGGACATTGCAGAACTGAGCCATATATGTTCCTTTCAGAGTATTGTTGAGGATAACCATTTGATTCCATGATCAAAGGCCCAATAGGGACATAAAAAGAGAGGAAGGGTGAAGGAATGGAACAAGATGCACAGCTTTTTATTTGATGAGATATGAGAGACAGTATAAAATCCTGGTCTGAGAAGTCAGTGATTTCACCCACCAAGAAACGAGCTGGAACTTGTAAATTGGTAAGACCAATGAATTTTGACGGCTTTTAGACTGAGAAGCTTGTATCGTTTACTTTGTAACGAAAGCATTATTTCCAGACTTCTCAATGCAAGCCTGTCTAGCTGTGCCTTCATCATTTTTTGCACCTTTGCTTTAAATGTATGTATTTAAAATGATTTATTTTGTGATCTTTATTTTCTCTCATAAACTCATGAACATTTGTTGTCTAGACTTGTGTTGGGCAGAGCTACTGTTCGGAGCTCTGTGCAGAAGGAACACTTTCTCCCGACCTTAAGGGAGGCAGATACAGGAGTGACAGTCATTAGTTGAGCTGTGTGATCATTGTCAGTGAATGAGAATAAATGCATTATGCTGCCTCCCCCTGGAATCTATACTCCCTGAGAAACCCACTGCTCTATCCATGATAATTCCTTGTCACATTTTCCACTAACCTGTTCACAGTGATAGTAATCATTTTTGCCACTCCAGAGTAGTGAAATCTGTTATTTCAAAGTGTGTCTTTAAAAACAGTGACTATACAGAATAAAATATACTGCAGCCTGGGATTTGGTATTTAAGAGAGTGTTATCATCAGAGTTTTGCGTAGTTCGCTTTTTCTCATTGAGAAGAGAGTGAAGTGAGTATTGAGGTAAGGTTGCTCACTGTAGCTTGTTTGGTGGTTGCATTTGTGTGTCTGTATTGTAGGATGAATAACGATAAAAGTTTGTTGAATCAGTTCTTAAACTTTTTTCTGTGATAATGTAATAGTTCAAGTCTTGCAGCAAATTTTCTTACATTAAAGTTTTCACTTTAATTTCTTGTTATTATTTCCCCTCCTTACTTATAGAGGAAAATCTGCAAAAGGCACCACACTGGTATTTTTCAAGCTAGATTACTTAGCCCATAAGAGGTGATTCAGTGAGTCAATGGGCACAAGCTGACAAGATGGGCAGAGATCTTGGCAAGCTCACACAAAATAAACCACAATGAACAGAAATATTGTGGTGTGAAATTTAGACTGCCTCTTTTTATGATACTAACATTTGTGGTATGCAGTAGACACTCAGAACTGTCACTTATTTGAAAACATTAAATGGGAAGAAGAAAAACTTTTGCAAGATGTCTCTGTTCTTATACACTTTTTCCAAAGTCACTGAATAAATGTTTGTTCTGCCCAAGAAAATTCTTCTCTTCATTTTTGCCTCATCATTGCCCCATTTTAAACTGCATTTCTTCCAGCCCCAGTAACATCCCCTTTGTCTCTTCCAGTCTGAACCGGTTTTCCTCCTTTTGGCATGGAAAAATCCAGATGGATTCTTTTAAACTAGTTATGCACGTGTGTGCAAAGGCAGAAGAAGTTTATCCCAGGACAGCACAAAGTAGTGCAGTAGTAGGATATACTGAGAGACGTGTATTCTCTGTGGTTAAGTGATGCTGAAAGTTCTTGGCTGTAGGACAGATTAAAGGTTGGATTCATCTTAATTAATAGAGTGTATATTGTGAAGTACACTCTTGCCCTATTTATTCAGAATGTATTTCCTTGTGCTGGTATTTAATCTGGCACACCAAATGTTCATTTGTCTAAGGCTGAACTCCAACACCATTGTCATACTGGTACATGTATGTTTATCCACTGTGATTTATAACTTCAGTCAATGCGCTTGGCCCTACTGTACGGATTCTGAAGAGAACCAAAATTATGGCCACCGAAGCAGAACTGCAATGAATATGGGCCTTCATTTTTAATGTTTTTCCCCCCTTTTAGTGGGTTTAGCATTTGCAGCTCACTCCAACTGTTTGAATTTGCTGTTCTAGAAAAAACAATGTGTTTTGTATTACGCTTTCTCTTTACGGTACAGTGTACAGCTGCAAAAATGTATTTTTAATTCAGACTGATCTGATTAGAACCATGTTGTGCTTCTAACCAGAAATTTACAATATCCCACAAGGTTGATAGAAATGAGAAGTTTTTGATCCATAATAATGTTGGGTGGGGGGAAGCCTCCAAACCTCCCATGACTCTAGGATTTGTGTTTTCTGGGCTGTGATGTGGTGGTATTTTCCATTTTATTTCTAGTAGCTTATTATGGTTCAGTAACATCAGCATTTTTTAAACTGTTATGTAAACATAACTAATGATAATTTAGGCAGCTATCTGAGTTATGAACTCTTCAGTAGTCATTTTAGATTGTTATAGTTGATACTAAGCAGGCCTAGATATTATGCTGTCAAATCACTGACTTGGTGTTTGTATAATTCAAATTATTATAAAAAAAAAAATCCCTTCTAATTTAATTGGCTTCACATTGCTTTTAAACCCTATGATTTTAACCTGACATAGATTGACTATGACAGGCTCTTCTGTAAAGCAAAACACTTAACTTCTTTTCTGCTTCAAAAACCTAATAATGCAAGGTTTGATAACATTTTATTTTGCTTAGCATAATGATGTATTCAGAATGAATTATGGTTTTGTCTTGACTGCTGAATGGAAGTAGAGCCTTATGATTAGCTGTCAATGTCATGCCCAGTGATCCCTAGTAAAAGCATGGAAATGGTCCTTTTCTGTACTAATTTTCAGCTGATGATAGCAATAATAAACTTCTTGGGTTTGAATTCACTTGGCCTTTGGCCTCATTACTCACAGCACATCAGTGGAGCGTGCTAATTCCCTAGAAATGGCTGGTTTTGTCCGACTGTTTATTTACATCATTGTACCTGAGGTTAATAGAAAAATGCTTGTCAGATTCACATACACACTCAGAGATCGCTGAGTATATGGAACTTTTTTCTGAATCATGTGCTGCACGGTAAAGTTTTTAGGTTTTGTAAAGTATTGATTAATTCAAAAATTGATTTTGTTTCATATTTTAATAATTTCTTGTGGTTCTCTCTATGTGGCTGAAGAAACAACATATGTGGAAATTGTTTAAATTGTGGATTTGGAAATTGTTTAAATGAAGATGTACTTCATAATACGGTGCCATCCGTGCTTTCATGTAAGAGGATCCACTGTTGTCTTCCATACTATAAGTTGTTTCTTCTCAGTGATGTATTTATTAATGTATAATATGTGTATAAAATATACATTGATGTGTACACATATATAAAGTTATATATAGTTATACATAGAAGGTTTGAGTGTGACTACTCTACCCCTGCACAGGTATGCATTGGTGGTAGGAGTCACACAGAAAGTCTCCTTTCTGTCATTGTTCCTTGTTCCCTTGTGTGTTGATTAGACACAGTTTCGCTCCTTGCCTTTCCTAAGTGCCAGGATTGTTTCAAACTACAGTTCTTGCCTACCCTAGCATGCCCTCAGAAGAGAAGGTAGAGGCAATATTGACTTCTAAGCTAACACACATCCTCGGGAGGATGTATGCGAGCTACGCTCTTGCAAAGAGGTCTCCTGTCCATGAGGGCACTGCCTGAGTAAGTCTCTTATTGTAAACCATTTCTTAAAAGCTAGTTCTCAAGTAGCTTCTCTTCTCTCTCCACTTGCAGAGATTTTGGGGCCTGCAGAAAGGTACACAGCTGCTTATAGTCTAACTGTAATTGGTCTTTTGCGGGGAAGTGAAGTGTAAGTGCACATGCACATATAGGACAGCAAGAGGCAAGGAACATTCCTGATCTGAACTGATTACAGCAAGGAAATGGCTGGGGAAGCTGGTAACATCCTATAATCCTCTACATTGGATCATGAGGGAACTACAGCTGGTTCCTTAAGTCATATCCTCTGGGAATTGGGTTATCTCACTTCACACGCAGTTGCTATGAAACACTCAGTGATACCTTAGCTACCCATTGTTAAGACTATAGGGTGCTACCTGCTGATACTAAGTTCCTGAATGGTAGTTGTGGGACCAGGACTGTTCCCTATGAACAAAAGGATTATCAATTTCAGTCACCTTCTGGTTGACTGGAAATAAAGGTAACCCTAAGGAAGGAGACTATAAAATATGTTAAATGCATTCTGAGATCCTAACATACCCACTTCTCTTGATTGCTGGTGATTGGGTTACCCACATACCCAGCCTGCCATAGCACTAGCATAAAAGAAAATGAATAAGAAGCACTTTCCTATTTGTATTAAATACAGTAGCCACATATAGGTATTTCCTACTTTATAGATAGCACCAAAGCTGCTTAATATAGTTCTGCTGTGTTCATCACAACACAGGACTCTGAAAGCTTGATTTAAAATCCACTTGCTTTACTAAAGGTACTGCAGCAAAGGAAATGTAATTTGAAAGACCCTAAGTATCCCCGGCATCTGTAGATGAGGAACTTTTGTTAACAATACATCTAGAAGGAAATTGAGATTATATCCATACAGAGCACAAGAATATTCTGTCTGCAATTATTTCACAAAGAGCAAAAGTTGATGGAGGATTAATATTAAACATGTCTGAGTCAGATAGAAAAGTCTCCCATTGCAAAGAAGCTGCCAAAATTGAAATATTCACTTTCTAAAACACACATAGCCCAAAACACCCTTCAAAAAATTAACAAGTTGTCTCTCTCTCTCTTAAAAAAAAAAAAAAAAAAAAAGAAAGCCCCAAACCATGTTTTCTTAATCTACATATGGACGTTTCTGATTTTGGAAAAATTGACCAGGGTAGCTGGAATAGTTCCTGAGATATGTTGGCTGGAAAGTGACTTTTCACTCACTGTCATCAGAGAACTATTGCATTTTATCTAGTATAGCAGGTGGGATGCTGATCACAGCGCTGCTCTTATTAATCCGCTAGACTGCTGAGTCTGGAAATATGAGGGTTTCTTGGTCCTAAGGCCCATGTGGGCAATACAGTATCCCCTTTAGTTAGAAAAAAACAGCAGGGACGTAGAAGTGAGAGGAAAGCATCATGTCTCTCTCCATCACGTAGTGGAGAAAGAGCTACTCCTGATACTGTTTTTTTAAAAAATTAAAATTAATTCTGGTTAATAAAATCCTGGATAATCACCATCCATAGGAAATATAGGTGTGGGGGAGGTTGGTTCACCAGCCATCCTGCGCTGCGGGGGGAAGAGGTGTTGGTTCACTGACTGCCCTACGCCCTGGTGGGCTTTTTGTTTGTTTTTTGTTTTTTGTTTTTTTTGTTCTTGTTGTTGTTCTGTGGCAACAAAGACAGCCAGCCCTGCAAGTTATGCATATTTTTTTTTGACAACCTGGCTAACCCAATCCTGGATAATCAAGAGTCTTCTGTACAATTATAAACAACCTAGATGACCTTATATGATGAGAAATGCAAGTTTGCGAGACCTCCAGGGGCACTTTCTTGGATGCTCCTTGCAGTGTGGCTCCCCTATAACAGCTTAGGTTTGGCCCTAAATCACTGAGGGTGAAATTCTGGCCCACCATTGATATTAGTGGGAATTTTCACCATGAGTTCCTCCTTTATTAGTATCTCATCTCTTATACTTTAGCATCTGCTCTACAAGGTTGGTTGGCCCAAAATGCAACATCTTTTTCTTATCAACTGGCAGATCAATACAATTTGGTGGATAAGGTTCTTTTAAAACAAATACTTCCACATTCTATATTTTTACACCCCCATTTTCTCCTCTAAAAATAATTAGTTGTCCTGAATGTATGAGCAACACTATAGTAAAGTAGTTTTCTCTCACAAATGAATGGATAAAAAATGCTGAGACAGCATGTTGTGATGACCAAATAATTTTATGTTATGAAAAATATCTTCATTGGGTCCTTTTCAAAAGGTCCTTCTCACATTAGGCAACATCCCTGGTGTAGCTTCCTGATACTGATTTCAGTGAAGTTACCTCAGGGATGAATTTAGCCCAATGCATTTGGTAGGTTCCCATTTACATAACCCAGTAAATAACTGGCTCTTGTTATAAATGAGGATAAGTAAGTAAATCTGTATAGCAGTAATCCATTAGAATGCCATCATCAGTGGCCAGAAGAGCATAAAGTACATGTGTTTAAATGTTACACATTCTGCTGAGATGACACTGTTAATTCATTTCATAATGACACCTGTACTGAATCGATTGGCAGGAGTTGCAGCAAAGATAGGAGCCTTTTTTTGAGTCACATGGGGGAAAACAAGTAGTGCCACTTTGTAAATTAGTTCTCCAAAAGTACAATAGACCATTTCATGAGGTGCACAACAAGTTAACAAACATCTCTTTATTTAGGCACTGAATAAAAGGGCACTGTGGTGGGTCTCAAGTGAGGCACTCAGAAATGGAGGGAGCCACAAAGGGAAAGTTTGGCCTTAATATATTCTGTGATATTCTACAGTTATCCAACAATCTCTCCAACTCGGAGCCATTCAGTGCTATAGCCCATGAAAGCTTATGCTGAAATAAACTGGTTAGTCTCTAAAATGCTATAAGTCTTCCTCATCTTATTTACGGATACAGACTAACACAGCTGCTAATCTTAAGCCATTCAGTGCTTAGTATTTCTTCTTTAAAAATAATTTTGAAAGTGGTAAAGAAAAGATTATGGGCCTATTTTTTTTTGTTTCTTTAAATATGGGTGCCTAAAATTAGGCTTCTAAGTGTATGTATTTTAGATACCTAAGTATATGTCCTGACTTTCAAAAGTGCTCCACATCCCCAACTCCCAGTGAAGCTCATGTACATTTCAATTGACTTCAGTGGGAGCTTCTGAGTGCTCATCACTATTGAAAGTCAGGCCACTTATTAAATGCCTAAATATAGATTTAGGAACATAACTTTTTTGTCAAAAATTGGTGCCTACTTAATCTAAATGCTTTTACATTTTTACTCTTGAAAATAAATTAAAAGTCACATGGGGGACACACATTTATAAATAAGGCATTTAAATATGTTTAAAAACACTAACATAGACCTTAAAAATCATATAATTACTTTCTTTTTACATCTTTCCTTAGGAAAAAAAAAAAGGCAAGAAATAAGCATCACAACTCACTGACAGTGACATCAATCTACCTGGTTAATGTGTTTCTGTTCCTGGGTGAAATTCTGTCCCCACTGAAGTCGATAGGAGCTTTACCATTTCATCTGTTATCTTTATCTTTGTTATCCATCTGTGATGGAATTCAGTGGCAAAACTTCTATTTGTTTCAGTGGAAGGAGGATGAGGCTATTAAGTTATTTGAGACAGTAACTCTGAAAAAATGGATTTGAACACAGTACTTTCTATATCTATATATAAAATATGAGTGTGTGTGTGTGAGTACAGTGAGCTGGATTTGACCTGTTGTCCTCAATCGGTTGATTTGTGTGTGTTCATTATTGTAAAATGTCTCTTAAGTCTCAGGTGCTTTATAAATAGTAAGAACACTTGTGGTGTTCTTCATGAAGATTTCCTGAATTAAATCATTTATGGACAAATAGAGTGGTGCAGTTATTCCTGCTGGGATAGCAGGAGTTGCATGGTGAACAGTATTGTGTTTTACTCCTTCAAGGTGAAATGATCTAGTTACTATTTGCAGTGGTAGAGGTAGGATGTATATTTGCCTTGCAAATATATTATAACTAGTATATACAGGAATTTGTTATTTTAAATGTACTTAGGATATCTTTAGGAATAAGAAAACATTAACATTTGGAATGAACAATGATTCTCCTTTTATTCCTCTTTGATTTTTTTTTCTGTACACATACGATACCCTCCCCCTCCAAGTAAGCATTATTAACGATGAGCTATGCATAATGGAGTTAGAGGCTGGTGAATAGGATATCCCAGGATTACAGTAAATTGACATCCAGGCATCTTTCTCTATCAAAAAGCAGTGAGTTTCATATGTGAGGAATGTCCAGATTTTAGTGAAGGAATCTATAGAACATTGCTTATTATTTGTCTTAGTTTTACATTTTTGACAGAGTATATGTGTATGTAATTTTGATACTCTGTAAATAAAATCATGTTTTTTATAAGGAATTAATTATTTAGTTAAAATGCTAGGGATTTAGACACAGCAATCTTTGCCCTGTATGCGATATGTATAGGTGGATGGGATGTTAGGCAACTCTGAGAAGGTCATACTTTTGTGGGTTTGTAATAGAAGTTTTTTTCTGATAATACTGTGTGTTGTGCACTGTATTTAATACAGAGTGACAAGCTGATAAGAACTCTAATTTATTCCTCTTGGTTTTTGTCCAGCACCACAGAAATTCTGTCACTGACCATTAGGTTTTCCCTTAACATTATCTATACCACAACTTGATACTGTCTACGTATGTGCCAGAATTATCTGGTTTTGTTTAATAGCAATTTAAAGGAAAATATGGCATTATGGTGTTCAGATGAAATGATAAACGGAAAAGATATGAGACATGCTATGAAAACTTTTATAATATGTACAGCTGGGGAAATTTTATTGGAAAAAGTTGCTGTTTGGTTCCCATTTGCAGTGGTGGCAATGCAAACAGTGTTCGAAATAAAAAAAAACAGTAGATGTTAGCAAGAATGTAGTCCTTCACTGCCAAAACTGATATTGTGCTATAGTAGTAGCTGGTAGCAGAAACAGATGAATAATACAGTATATTTAAAGAAAAACTCCAGTGCAATATAAGAGATTCTAATCACTTCATCTAATTGCTAATATGAGTAAGAACATAAGAATGGCCAGACCGGGTCAGACCAATGGTCCATCTAGCCCAGTATTCTATCTTGTGACAGTGGTCAGTGCAAGATGCTTCAAAGGGATTGAACAGAATAGGGCAATTATAAAGTGATTCATCCCCTGTCGTCCATTCCCAGCATCTGGCAGAAGCTTAGAGACATCCAAAGCATAGGGTTGCATCCCTGACCATCTTGGCTAATAGCTATTAATGGACCTATCCTCCATGAAGTTCTCTAATTCTTTTTTGAACCCAGTTATTGTTTTGGCCTTCACAATGAGTTCCACAGGTTAGTACACATTGCCAAAGTTTGCACAGTTTGGTCCTTATGCAAGTCCTGGATATGCAGCAGTTAGGATGAATAGCACTTATTCATATGAATAGTCCCAGTGATTTCAATATTGCAAAAGAAACCTTGAGTTAATTTGGAACTATCTAATGTCCCAGGTAAGTGTCTTCTACCCGTATGGGACTCTCAGTTGATTGAGCCAGCTGCAGAAGTGAGCTATTAAAACTGAGCTGTGACATTTTCCTTTCATAAAAACAGAAGAAAAAGATTGAAAAGAGTTCAGAAAAGCTTGGAAATCACATTAGCAAGGGCTGTTGACTCTTTACTGGACACACAGACTACAACCGCAGCCTCACTCTGCTAGGTACAAGATATTCAATTGTGGGAAGTGAATAATGTACATATACATTTCCCTTACTGTCAGAGCAGTGTGACAAATGCAAAGATTCTTGCACAGTCTTAAGGAAAGGAAACCTTTTTTTCCCCTCCAAACCATTGCAGGTTATCTAATATAAAGCTACTATAAGAAGTCACCCAGAGTGATGTCAGAAAAAAATCTGCGTGAGGAGTGGGTAGGTGTAATTTTACCAACAGTAAATGAGAAAATAAAATGGGACTTATAGTCCAAAATATCAAAGCAAAGAGGTTTTCCTCTGTTTGAGTTCATACTTTTAAGAACCAATATCACCCCCAGTCTAAATCTACGGGCTTTACACCAGGGACGAAGTTGGTAAATCCATTGACATGAATAGAGAAACACTAGGGAAAAATTTGGACGAAGACTGCTTTCTTCAGATGTATTCCCTAAAGAGAGCAAGAGTGGGGGAAACCCTTTTGTTCTTTTCCAAGCTGTGTACGGTGCTGTCATTTGCGTCCCCTGAAAGTGCTGGTACACTTGTTCCTATTTTGAAGACTGCCACGTTGCCTGATGGCTCTATTCCCTGAAATCCTTACAGTTTATGCAAAGGCATCTGGCTGTACTGGGGGAGCAAGCCTTAAACCGGCCAGCTCCTTTTAGGATTCCACTCATCTCCCTGCCCCCGTCAAAGTCACTAAAATTATTTTCTAGTCTGTCTGTTCTGGGCCTTTTTTGCCATAAATTTCAGCCCTGAACACCTCATACTAAGAAGATGGATGAGTTCGTACATATTTCTGATGTAAAACATTTGCAATGGTTTTGTTTGATTGTTTTAATTCAACCTTTACTGTCTGCAGCGCATGGTTAAAAGTGATCCTGCTGCTAAGTGCCTGTATTTTCCTTGAGCGAAACGGCTGAATTTCTGCTTTGTGGAAACTTAGGAGAATCGGATAGGTAGGAAAAACAAGGGAAACATGGCTGAAGATTTTGTTGGCAGCTTTCAGGTCTGAAAATAACTGATGAAACAAGTATTGTTTGACCTACTTCCAAAAGGGAAGAAGAGATTGTTTGAAATAAAAAGCCATAAAATGATCATCTTTCTTTGGAAGAAAAAAAATTGTGTAATCTCCAGGATTTAAAGCTGGAATTCATTGTGTAATTACTGCTGAGACCTATTGTTCACTGAAAGGCTTGACAGTTTGTGCGTTAAGCTTCTTGTGAAGGTGAATTTTCAGTGCATTTAGTAAATGTGTTTTTAGACAAGTTTTTATAACAAAAAATAACAGTGGAAAAAATGAGACCCTGCAAATCTTAAGAACATCTGCACATAGGCACCTTGCCGCTGGCATTCCTCCACCCTTGGTCCCTGGAAGCACTGCTCAAGGGAGTCCCTCTCCAAGGAACTCTGTCCAGCCATGACTGCCCTTCATGGAGATGGAAGTTGGAAATGGGGGCTCCCCTGTAAGGAGGACACTGCATGCTGAAAGTACTACATCTGTATAAAAACAACGAGGAGTCTGGTGGCACCTTAAAAACTAACAGATTTATTTGAGCATAAGCATTCAGGGATAAAAAACTTCTCTGAAGAAGTGGGTTTTTTACCCATGAAAGCTTATGCCCACATAAATTTGTTAGTCTTTAAGGTGCCACCGGACTCCTCATTGTTTTTTGGGAATCAGACTAACACGACCAACTCTCTGATACATCTGTATAATTTCCCCGGAACCCATAAAGGGATGACATGCATCCACTCTTCTTCTCACCTTACCTCTGCTCTACTCTACTTAGCATGTCCTCACACAGTTTCCATGCCTGCCATGAAACCAAACCCCACAGAGGGCCACCTGTGGATTTTGGGGATGGTTTCATAGAGGTGACTGACCCCACTCGTTCTGTGCATGCTCGTAGGGGAACATCAATATACAAAGGGGACTCTGGACTAGGGGTACACAAAATGATGCATTTTCAGTTACAGTAATCCATATTTATGGATTATAAATGTGTTTGAAATTGAGACTCAAGAACAGTAGCTAAGGGATAAAATGTCATAATGTTTGTTTTAGAAAGATTTCAAATCGTAAAAGCTTTCACTTGCAGAAAGCTGCCCAGCTACTAATAAGCCTACAGTACTGATGCAAGTATCTACGCAAGCAAGCTTTCTAGTTTACTTTGCACTTTCCCGTATACAAAACAAACAGACAGCTAATGACTGGGTAAATACAATGGGACTGTACTTTGTGCTCTGCGTGTTCTAAGCTTGAGTGTTTTGGTCTTTATTTTGTCTGTCTATTTTTATACTCTTTCACAACCACTTTTTGTAATAATGAAATATTAGTGTCCTAGTACACTATGGAGAAATAATACAGGGAATATATTATGCATACTTTTTTCAACCTGAAGCATTCTCCAGTGCTGATTATTTTTGGCTTTTATTATATTATATTAATAAAATATGAACAGCAAGGGGATTTTACACTACATGATTCTCTCATGCAGGGGCATGTGTCCAAAGCGAAAAAGGGGGGGAAATTGAGAAAAAAGCATCAATCAAATTTTGGCATATTCATTTTTTTTTTTCCTTTTCTACTTTTTTAAAATGAAAGCCTTAAGTAAACTTCTTAAATTTACAAGAGCACAGTTCTAGGTGAAAAAATGCCATTAGCTTATAGCTCTTGTCAGTTGTGTGACTTTTGTATTCATCCACAAAAACCACATTCAAGTAGTATGAAGAATCTGACTTACAAGCCACAAAAGTAAATCAGTTCAGAGTTTAAGACCAGGCTGATTCTTGGACTTCTTTGTGTTCCACTTTCCCTAGGTCTTGTAGCACATGTAAAGAAGTGGTGGTGTTTTCTTTTGCAACGTGAACAGCTAGGCTGTAAGCTGCAGAGCTGGAGTACATGATTTTGAAATCTTTTTGTAGTTCTCTTAATTTTAGCTGATGCTACTGTAGCATGATAGGCGAGAGAGTGATCCTGGGAACCATTATCCAGGAAAACAAACTTGGATCCCTGCTAAAATAATAAAACACATATTAAAGGGGAAATGTTTATACATATTTATTTGCTGTGAAAACTGAGCAATTAACTGCATATATTATGCTTAACACCTAGTACAGGTTGGTAATTTAGAAATACATATTAATAATCATAATCATAAAGAACAAAACACTAAACAAATTCAATCACTTTTGGGTCAGCTTAAAAAATTGGATGAGAGGAATGGAGTAGGTGAAACAAAAATTCAGATTATTTTGAGTCAGTCCCTCAAAGTTTTGCTAGAATAATTCATTCATATTAGTATAAGTACAGTGAAACAGACTGAGAACTGGGTAAAAGCTATAAGGAAAGAATCATCTGTGTTAGACTCAGTTTATTTAACATCTTTAATAATAATCTTGAGGGAATAAGAAGATATTTAATAAATTCTCCATTTTTAATTTTCAGAGGACAGAGGTTTTCAGACTCAGGGGCATATCAGTTAGAGGCACTTGTACAACTAGTGTAGGAAGGGTGCTGAACAAGGACTCAAAAGACATGTTTTTATTTCCTGGCTCACCCACTGATTTTCTGTCCAGTCCTACGTCTCTGGTTCTGTGATATCCTGTGTGATCTTGAACAATTCACCTAATCTACCGTGTGCCTCAACTCCACATTGATAAAATGGGGATAATACTTCCCTACTTCGACAAAAGTGTAGGATAAAAAAATCCTTTTATGATTATGAGGCACTCGGATACTGTGGTGATGAGAGCTGTATGAGTACTTAGGGAGTCAGGTAGATAGTGACAGATGCCTGGTTAGAGAAATATTTTGTTTTGTTCAAAATAGTAAGACAGTTATAGTAAGCTTTGCCAGCAAAGATTTCAGGTGATTTATGAAACAAGTTAAGTCCATTTCATTCAGAATGAGAGAGCTTGACATCAATCTCTCTCCTCAATAAAATTCTAACACCTTTTGTCTTCCTATTTATGAAAGTGTACTATCAGTTCACTTTTCAAAAGGTGTTTCATTATTATTGCCAAAGTTTCCTTGGCATCTTCTTTCATATCTTCTCTCTCATTGTCCCTGACACTCTGTCTAAAGATTCTTTTGATGCTTCTATTTCAGAAGGGCACACTCTGATATACTTTGTATTGATTGTAGAACAGTGTTGGAATTAAGGCTTTCATCCCCCCTTATTGAATTTTGTTCAATTTCTTTACAAAGTCAATTCTGTATTTTTTGCAAACACTGTTTGTGGCACTTGGAGAAGCAGTAGAATCAGATAAACGTTAAAAGGAAGTACAAACTTTTTCTCCTTTGAATTTATCTGACACATACCTACCTACTACTTTATTCATCTGGCATTTAAAATGTCTGCTGGAAAAATTGCTAATTCACTGGTGTTTGATTTGTGAGAAGTGCATTTTAATTTCAGGTTATTCAGCTGCTAACCTCCTCATTGATCTTTTTATCTTAAGGGAATGTATGCTTATAGCGTAGTTTATGAATAGCAGCTGTATTTCCCTGCCAAAGGGATAGTAAGAGGCTACGTTTTTTGTTTTCTCCATTTGTATTCATGTAGAGTTAAAAAATATCCAGAATTTTTAGGCTTCCTCTATAATTTGCTTCTCCTTTTGTGCATTCCTCAGTGTTTCTCTCAACACACAGTTTTCTCTCTGCTCTCTGTTGTGTTTAATGTTGTCTTTTCAACGGTGTAATACTGAAAATACACCTTGGCCAGCAGCTTTTCTTTATATTGGCTAAGAAAAAAATGTGGTTATGTCAGCGTAGTAATACCCACAGCCTGCTTTATACCATAAAGATGCAAATCCTCCATGAGCCCTGACTCAGCATGGATAGTGTGTTTTTTCAGTCAGAGAGAGGTGAGCAGAGCAAGAGCTGCAGGGTAGTGTGGCCATATTAAGGCATATAAGGGAGGCTTATCTACACTCTGTTGTGCAGAGCTTTTTGGAATGTCCAGGGAGGAGTGAAGAAAAAGGCAGTGAACCTGCCACTACATGGGCTCACTGATCATTTTCTTTTTCTTTCTTTCCTTCTTTCCTCCTTTCTTTTCTCCCTCCTCATGTGGGTGAACAATATTGCTGCCACAAAGACTGCTGCAGCTCTGATGCTGATGAAATAGTCTGTCAAGTAACTCTGCTGCTTTTCATGAGTTATCTTTCTCCCTCAAGCCTCCAATTCCCATGGAAACCCCCAGTACACACACTGTGAGTTGAGCTTGCAGGTGTTCACACTGCTTTACTGGCCAGGAACAGCGAACCGTGGCCACTGGGAGCTGCGAACGGCTGTACCTGTGGACAATCAGGTAAACAAAGCGTCTTGTGGCCCACCAGGGGCTTACCCTGAACAAGCTGTGAACTAAGTTTGGGAACACCTGAGCTATGGGCTACAGTAAGGATTTGGCCTCAGTATTATACCTGGCACTTTAAGCACACCAGAGACCTTGGATTGGCACAACATTTTTATTAGTTTCTTTTTAAACTTTTTGCCAATCCAGGAAATAATATGGAAGCATGGCTAGTCCCAAACCCAATATTGACTCAATGACCTCTACAAACAGTAAATCATGATGAATATCTTTTCCTACTACAGTTTGCTCTACAGAAGTTTCCTACTGCAGAAGAAAATAATTAGATCAAAAGACCTTCCACCCCTAAACAGGTAATTCAAGTTAATTCCTTCTTCTGGACCTCAAAAGGCAGGTCTACACTGCCGCATATGTCGATATAATTGCGTCGCTGAGGAGTGTAAACAAGCCACACAAGGTACAGCAACTTAAGCGATGTCCACACCAGCTAGTACTATGTCAGTGAGAGAAACTCTCCTGCTAACATAGCTTCCGCCTCTCACAGAGGTGGCTTAATTATGCCAACAGTAGAGCTCTCTCCCATCATCTTATATAGCATCTTCACCAGACATGCTACAGTGGCGCAGCAGAGTGCTTCTAGTCTAGACTAGCGGCTCTTGACTGTAAATTCTTTGGGGAAAGGATTGTATTCAGATGTGTGTCTAGCACAGTGCTAAGCACATTACTGGCACTTAACTAATAATACATGAAGTGAAAAGAGCAGATACATGCAGCAGTATATTTTTTCACTTCATCTTGCTTTTCTTTGAATCAAGCATATTGTAAAGCACCGGAAGGCTTTGTAAAATGTTTCTATAATCTTATGTCAACACCTATATTATGTTTTCAATTTTCAGGAGTTCTATGGCAAAAAGATAAAATGTCTTTCTTAAAAGATGTGGCAGTGTTCAGCCAGTAGCAATGCTAAGGAATTGTAGATAGATTTATAAATGGATTTATACACCTTTTTTTACTAGCTAGCTAAAAGGAAAGGTGCTGGATTGGAATTACAACCTCAATCAAAGTAGTAAAAGAGCATGGACATCTAAGTGTCTGATATGATCAACAAGTCTATCAGTGCTTAGATACTGTGTGAATGGGCTGCCTAGAAATACTTTAGAAACAGAAAGGCCCTATGATTTGATGCAGTGAACAGTGGTGGCCACAGGAAACTGGTTGCAATTCCCTGATCCGCAGCCACACAGCGTGGCAGAAGTTAAAGCATCAGGGGCCTACACTAACTGTCACCCCTTGCAGATCTGTAATGGATCTTCTGTCAGTGGAGAATCAGGCATAGTGGGGATCCACGTTACCATGTCCATGGAGTACAAACTAGCATAGCAGATTGGAAAATCCAGCCCACCAAAGTTTCAGTTTAAGTATTTGTTCTAAAGTGAATTTTTTGATAGATAAAACCTTACTTGTGAGCAACATTAACTAATAATAAAGGGAAATAAAGGGAAATTTCTGAAAGCATATTTGTGAAATTGATCTGTGACAGTTACGGTTCAAATTATGAAAAGCTTTAGTCACCATCTTGAGAGAGAGCAAGCCTGTGATGTACCCTGTGTTAGTGTTTCTCGCCTCTTACTCTTTCTCTCTAATGGTTTATCAAGAGCACTCATTAGCAATCAAACCAATTTCCTCTTACTTAAATAGTCTCCTGGTGATGTTTACGTGTTTCTGTGTAAGATTCACTTACTGACAGGATTTTGAAGGATACTTTTCAAAAAGTAATTGAGCCAAGTGAAGGTTGATAATTTTTGAGAGAAGGAAATAGTTTGTTTAGAACAATCGACAGGGGTTGGGGCTCAAGATGGATGCAGAGATCTATATTAGGGGATCCCTGGTTTGTACTTTGATGGAGATGTTTGCTTGTCAGGTGGTTTTTGTTTATCCATTTTTGATGTTCTTTTTCTTGGTCTCATTTTCAAATTGAACTGTTTTCTTTTCTCTCACTCAGCAGCTTTCACTTGTTTAAGCTATATTTTCAAAAGACCTTTGAAGGAAAACAGTCATCTGGCCTCATTAAAAAGAAAATATTTAAAATACACTTCCTTGAGGTCTAAGAAAAATGTGTTAATGATAAACTAGCATTTGTGTCTTAACTCAGACCATAATTACCCTTCTGTAATTATTTTGTTTTAAGGAGGTGTGAATAATCTGTGCTCATCTTGACAACACCATTTATTCTGCTAATGCCTAAAATGATTGTTACTGAAACAGGTTTGCTGAATTCAGCACAAAATATGCACAGTGTTTTGAGCCACGCAACCACTGAAAGAATATGGGCTAGACCAGTGGTTCTCAAAGTGGGTCGGCACCCCAGAGTGGATCGTGAAAGAGTTTTAATGACAGGCTTAGACTTGCTGGGCCCATAGCCAAGTCTGAGGGCTTCAGCCTTTGGCAGTAGGGCTCAAGTTACAGGCCCCCTGTCTGGGGCTGAAGCCCTTGAACTTCGGCTTTGGCCCCCCAACCTGGGGAGATGAGGTTTTGACTTTGGCTTGGGTGGGCTCAGGCTTTGGTGTCTTCCCTCCTCCAGGGACCTGTAGTAATTTTTGTTAAAAGGGGATCACAGTGCAATGAAGTTTGAGAACCCTTGGGCTTGACTGTGCATCCAAGCAATTACTAACATTGCTGGGCTACATATGTGAATAAATGCTCTCCAACAAGAGTAAATATTGCATAATTGAGCCCCATCAATGCTGGCTATGCATCAATCTGACCTCTTAAATAAAAATGTCACCTGATAATCGAGGAGGAAGAAATTACATAAGAACAGCCGTACTGGGTCAGATCCAAGGTCCATCTAGCCCAGTATCTTGTCTTCTGACAGTGGCCAATGCCAGATTCTCCTGAGGGAATGAACAGAACAGGTAATCATCAAGTGATCCATCGCCTGTTGCCCATTCCCACTTCTGGTATACACAGGCTAGGGACACCATACCTGTCTATCCGTGCTAATAGCTATGGATGAACATATTCTCCATGAATTTATCTAGTTATTTTTTTAATCCTGTTATAGTCTTGGCCTTCACAACATCCTCTGGCAAGGAGTTCCACAGGTTAACTGTGTGTTGTGTGGGAAAAATACTTTCTTTTGTTTGTTTGAAAGCTGCTGCCTATTTCATTTGGTGACTGTTAGTTCTTGTGTGATGAAAAGGAGTAAATAACACTTATTGACTTTCTCCACACCAGTCATGATTTTATAGACCTCTTATCATCTCTTGCCCCGCCAATTGTCTCTTTTCCAAGCTGAAAAGTCCCAGTCTTATTAATTTCTCCTCATACAGAAGCCGTTCCATACCCCTAATCATTTTTGTTGATCTTTCCTGAACCTTTTCCAAAAACTTGCAAACAGTGCAATGCTTGCTTAAAAAAAAACAAAAATAATGGTGGACTTGCCTGACTGTTATCCTCCAGGTCAAAAATGATGTGGGGTTTAATTTAGGAATTTAATTGGTTAATTTGATTATTTTGTAACATAGTGAACAGAAGGAAGAATATGTGTTTTGAATATTAAGAAATATTCAGACATTTTGAATCACCTGAATTCATTACTATTTCACTTCCATAGACAAAAATTTACAAGTGTGTCTATTTCCCAAAAGTTGCTGTGGTTGAATACTGTCTGAAAGTGAATTTCAAATTCTATCTGAGAGAGGGAAATTCTCAATTTAATCTGTTTTGTTGTCTAGTTGCATAAATTATCTAATTAAGGAACAGAAATGGTGCTACATGATGTATGTAATCAGCCATACACAGAAAAATTGCAAATATTCATAGTAAATGGTTTACAGGTTGTGCAACCAAGAAATTTGCTTTGAAAAAAATCTACAAATTTTGAATACATTTTGAGAATTTTCTCCTCAGCTTTAACAATTAATAAACAAGAAAATGACAACATGTTCATAAAACACATTTGTAACAAAATTATTTGCTCAGCTCTGTTCAGCTCTGCTGGTGAAGGCAAACAGCTATGTTGATACATTCATTTTTTAGGACATTGTGCTTTGAGAAAAGCAATTTATTTTTCAGTAGGCATTAGTTTCCACTTAAAGGGATAGTACTATATTTAAGAGAAGCTCAGCCTTCAGAATAATTTAAGGGAGACCTTTTAAAACGTGGTTAACATTTGGATTAACATGGTTAACATTTGAATTAGATTATGTATTCAGGCAGTCAAGAAATATAAGAGATCTACTGCAAAGTCTAGTGAGAGTTAAGAATTCCATTATGAGGAGCTACACTCAGCAAGAGCAATGAATTCTGGCAGTTTAATGTAACATGGAGCATCAAATTTAGAAATTATACAGCAGAGAGTGAGAGAGGGACGGAGAACAAGCAGCAAAAGTATGTCAGGTTGCTCAAAAAACCCCCACCATTAATCCAATTCTGAATAAGGCTCTCTTCTTTGGGAATAAACATGTCTCTACTCAAAGTTAATCAGGAATAGTTAAATTCACACCCAGTCTTATTCTTGATTAATTTTCATGTGTAGACAAGCCCTACGTGGGATGTTAACTCCAAAGCACAATAATGTCAGATTAAAGTAAGGATTAACTATTCAATTGCAGATCTTTCCAGATAGTTTGGGGAAGGAGATTGGAACAGGAGAGGTGTGTTAAGGGGGAATTGGGAGTTGCTGCAGGAATGAAATACAGAAGGAAGGAAAAAGGGGAGAGATACAAAGACAATAAAAAGGGGAGAATGAGGAAGGAAGAGAAACAAAGGACAGAAATAGCAGTAGTTCCTAAAGACAGTATACTTTCCCAGAGTGGAGATGAGTGCAATGATAAGGAGCTGAACATATAATCACAGCTATAATAAATTAATAGTTTAGTTACAATTGAAAGTTATGTTTTCCCCTTGATTTATGTGCAAGCCTCTCATTCACATCAGTTGTGCTGTGGATTGAGGAGATTATATAGTTCTAACAGTATATAGACCATAATAAAAAATGGAATTCAGCTCTCTCCACAGATTGAGTCTGATACCACCGATCCAGAACATATTCCAGTACACCATAAAGATTCTCAATGTGCTGAACACAGGTCATTTAACTGATGTGGAATGGCTTGATAATATGCCATCTTCCTCTGAAGCATGGCATGGAGGGCATTGCTGTACATTTTTTTTGTTGATTGTTTCTTGTTAAATAAATTATATCTAGCATAAATGAGTTGTTCCCTGTCCCCCCCGAACCTCTCTGCCCAATGGATGAGTAGGTCATGTTCTGAAAATGCTTTCTTTCATGCTAGTTAGGTTTTTTCATGGTGCAAATATTCTTCTGTAAGGAAAGTTAGTTGTTAAGATGCAGTGCTGGAATACAAATGTAATAGTTCTAAAAGAATAGTTAGTTGCATAACCTTATAATAGACCAGTTATGTGGATGCTCTCATATATTTTTGATTAGGCAGCTCAGGCTTTCATTGAAATGGAACTACAATACTTTAACTAGATTAAGTATGGAGAAAATAAAATTAAACCATATTTTATAGAAAAAATGAAGATTAAAATACAGTTGAAGCAACACAGTCTGAGCAAAAACTCATGAAATGTCTACAATTAAGGATTTTTTTGCACAAAATTATTCAATAATTGCATGTGACGACGTTTATTTTATCAGCATCTGGAGTATATGTAATCAGATTACAGATTATTTGCTTAGTTTTAAAGGTGAACAAGTATTTCAGCAAACTCTTAAAAGGCCAGTCATTTGTTCCTGAGATTTTTAGATTAATAGTAAATTGTAAAATTTGTGGAAATTTAAGTATACGCATTAGTTCCCTTAACAAGCACTGTGTGCAATTTAACTAATTTGTACATGTGCTATAGTTTCTAAATACTTATTTGAAAAGTTACCCCAAACTCCTAGTTCTCAAGTAAGAAACTGATGTAGACTTTTTCTGTGCAGTGGGAATCAGCTTTGTAAACATCTGCAGTCTGGCTGGAATGAGTGAGAGTCTAGATTCACCACTTGGTAAATGGCGTAGTTCTAACAGCTCATGTTCAAGTGGTATATTCAGTCTTCGTCTTAGAAAATTAAGGAGAGAAAATTATTCATTGTTCACCTCAAAATTCTAAATAAGTACAGCAAGTGGTTTAAAAAAATATGATTCACAGTTGTGAAGCACTCTAGGTTCACATTATTGGCAGCTAACCCAGTGTTCAGTCGCCACTCAAATTGAGGTATATAATCCAAAACAAAGATTCAGTTAGTTCACGTAGGCTCAGAGAAATGTCATAAAATGGTAAATCATGGGAGCCAATTTCTAACATTAAAGATAAGTTGGAAAATATTAAATGGTCAGTGTAAAAGAAATTAGGTAAATATAGTGGCAGGCAAATAAATGTGTTCATGCGAGTATGTTACACAGGCATAAACTATTGAACATTCCAGCACCACATTAGTATTTTTATACTTTTGTTTTACATTTCAGAGGTTTTTGGCGCAGAGGAGTTTCCAGGCCTGGTGCTTGGTAGGTTTTTGGCTTGATAGCTTTTATCTGTTCCTAAATGGCTTGTTTGATCTAGGGCATGTTATATTAGGTCTGCCAACATTTGCTGATTTGCTACTCTGTATTTAAAAAAAAATAAAAATTGGGCTGTGTAAGCAACTATGAAGTGACTGGAGTTATGACAGTTCTGTAGATAATAAAATAACTAATGTTCCCAGTTATATTTGTGGATTGAATAATTGAATTTCACTTTTGGCTCTTGGTTAAGTGAATCTGGACACCAAAACTCAGCAGCAACCAATGCTTAGATATTTAGCTTACCGTCATCATCCCAGTATCACTTGCTGTATGACTCATTCCCACCCTCTACCAAGGATAAGGATGTTCATGATTGTGTAAGCAGAATGCAGGTTTCTTGTAGCTGTCGCTGACGCGTATTATAATCATCCCCATTAGATTTATATTTCATATGACAGTACAGATCATAATTCTATCAGTTTTTGTAAAAGGGATTTCAAGAGAATTTGGGGTGAATTTATTGTGCTAGCTGTCATCAAATTGTAGATAAGTAATCCATGTACTTAGAAGGTCTGCCTGGAAAAAAAGGGGGTCCATAGATAGGTAAAAGCTGGTATGACAACAATAATTTAACCATTTGTTCTACCCAGCTTACACTCAAAGGGGAAATTTACGGCTGAATTTTTAGATGTAGACCCTAAATTCATATGCATTATTTTCTGCATGCATAGTCCCCTTCCCTTGTTAAGCATCTAACTACCCAATTTATACATGTAATGTTGTTTGTGCATGTTTGCAGATATTTGCACAAACTAATTTAGAGGCCAGCTGAGGACACTTAAAAATTTAGCCCTTAAACTTCTTATAGCCAGTAATTATTCAACTGTGTTGCAGTTTTGTGTTCAAAATTAATTCTGAACAAGACCAAAGCTTTACCTCTATTTCACAGAAAATCGAACTTTAGTCATTAATATAGAATCCATTCAATGTGGTTGCCACTTGAAGTTTAATGGATGGTGTATTTCTAATAAAAAATAGTACAAAACCAAAGTAGTTTTATTTGAAGTGAACACGTGATGATTGGAACATGTTTTTATTAGTTTGATTCATGATTGCTTCCAAAGAGCTGAGCAAGGAGACCAGATGGTGCCTTATGATAGTTCTGGAATGCCTGTGAGAGAGATGCAGAACCAGTTTTTCCTGTATCTATATGCAGTTTATGACATAGATTGAGAGAGAGGATGCTGATATTTGCTAATACCAATGCCAGTCCTTCTCTGTACTTGTATAGGCAAAATACCTAGAGACTTCAATGGGAGTTTTGCCTAAAGGAGGTGTGAGGGTAATAGGATTGGGCCCACAGAAATCAAAACAAAGAAGCAATTTACAGGAGAATAACAGATTAATTTTCTTTTGTAAATTTACAGTTTAGTGAGTCGTCATTTTTATAATCTCTAAGAATAAAAATCAGAAGCTTGTGTATGGTTTGAGTACAACTTGTTTCCTATTGTTTCCTATTCAAAATAACCTTCACTACATAACAATATTATAAAATTACCTTTATTGAAAGTGTCGAGGGAATAAATTTGTGTCAAATGCTAATGACAGTGGTTTACTCTATAGTGGCACAAACAGTTTCTATATGAAATTTTAAGTACTAAATACTGAGAAACAGACATGCTTCAATTTCAGCATAGTCTGTATTATAAAAAACAGATGAAAGCCTGTCTGATCTGTGTGGTGCTAAACATCAACTCTTATTGACCTAGATGCACAATGGAAATTGAGGGCAATCAACACCTAGCCACATTTTAAAAAAATGATTTTTGACAATCAGAAAACTAAAGAGCAGATCTTTACATATAAACATTTCAGAATAGTAACAAGAACATGTCTGAATGAAGTAATTTAGGTTGTTTACATTTATCATAAGTTAGGGAAAATAAGCTACCTCTATTTAAATATTATTAGTAATAATTTAACTTTTAAAAATTTATGCAGCAGAAAATACATGTTGTCATGCATGTTAATAATCATAGATAAACATATTTTTCTGCTTCCGTTACCTGGACCTAAAAGGTAATTAATTACTCCAAATTCTTTTCAAGTATAAACCAAGGTAGCAATTAGCAAATATATCAACCTTTCAAATAAGTAGTATATTAAAGCACTATTTACTGCAACAGCACTGTAATTGTGTTAATTGCTTCCACATGCTCAAGATTGTAATACCAGCTTTTGAATTTAACATTCTCTTGGTGGTTATATGATGTGAGATTCACTTTTTTACTGTAGATTTTTATGAAAAACCTCAAGTACAACATAGAAATTTTGAAAACATGTTGATCTTAATTCCTTTTTTATTGAGCTGATCTGTTTATCATTTTCAGAAGGTTGTTAAATATTTTTTCTATAGCTTTGGGGAAAGTTGTTACTTTGCAGTTTACTGCAAAATCAAAATGTATAGGTAAAAATATTCTCTTTTTTATTGATGGATTAGTACATTGCCATTTGCTTTCAGGGGGTGAAATATTTATCAAACAACTGGAAAAATGCAGTGAAAAATGTATTGAACATAAAATATCAAATCTGGCTTGAATAAATATACATTTTGCTGCTAAAAGTCAGGATTTCCCTAAAAAAGCTGCTATTGCTTAGAAGTGTTAGCATCAAGAACAGTACTGAATAACAAAGAAGAAACTGCATGTGTTTAATTTTTTTCCAGTTAGTGTACATATTTTTAGAGTAGAAAATATTTTAGAAAATTGTAAAATAAATGTAGTATATAAATTAGAAGATATCCAGGAATTATCTCCCTCATGAAGTGGAGTCCATGGTATTCTCAAACAGTTATTCATTTGCTTCAGGTGAAGATGAAATAGAAATCCAAACTACTCTACCTTGCATGTAGTTAGTAAGCTGATCCCTGTGTATAAAATCCTGGGTTTATATAAATGTACCTGTAAATGAATTTGTTTTCAACTTTCACTTTTTGTGATATTAATCTTCTTGAATCCTAAAACATCAGACTCGAGTTATCTGAACAGGGAAGCAAAAATACCAGTATTGGTGAAATCGAAAAGGAATACAAAGAACAGCTTTTGGATGTAAAAGTCCAAGGACAACGTCGATGGTGTTGCTGGAAAAAAAAAAAAAAAGTGAAAGCTACATGCTTTTGTTGGAGAGCTGAAATAGATGAATCCTGAAGTATTTTATGATTGACTGCTGCTCTAAATGCAGCCAAACTTTTACTGTTCAGCATTGTCGCAGAAAATAAGTTATCTGCAAGCCCAAGTTTCTGTAATTAAATCCTGGAAGGCCCCTTCGGTGTCTAGCACTGACTGGTGTATTATTCAACAGAAACAAGCATCACATTTCCTTTATGAAATATGCAAGCAGAAGTATGGCATATCAGTCTCTTTACCCAATACGTTTTTAACAGTTGTCTCTCTTAAAATTAAACTGTATTGAAAACATGTACAAATACTTGTGCTTGAAAGCCACTGTATATTATGGCTAGATTGCATTGAAAGTGTCTGCAGCCTTGCTACCCCAGAAACTCTGGGATATGTAGCTAACATGCTGATTTATTCAGAAGAAGGTTGGCTCCTCCCTACAAATCAGCAAACTCTGTGCCTTAAAATTTAATCCTTGTGTTGGACTGGCCCTAGGGATAGTACCTGGGGGATAATTTATTCCTCTGCAGCCATTACCTCCAACAATAGATATATTCCATTGGAATAATGAAAGTGCTGAGCAGTTCAGGGAGGCGGGAGACAGAACTTTCATGGGTACTTGACTTGCACTATAAATAAGAGTGACCACAGGCATTCCCACTTTCAGAACTGACATCATTTCTTCACCGTAGCTTTCCATACAACACACTGTCTCCTTAACACAAATATACATTCCCCAAAACTGTAAAAGCCCTGTAAATGTAAAAGCCCACATATGTGACAGGTGATTACCTGGAAAAAGCACAGCTGCTTGCCAGGATGCTGTACTCTTTCCTTCCTCATATGCAGTTTCTCAGCCTATTGAGCTAGGGGTTTCTCTTCAAAATGGCCTGAGGCTTGATGTATGATGTGACTCCATTGTAGTCTATTGCTAGCCAGCTCTTCTCTGTTCATAGATTCAAATCTTCTTAAAATACACTTTCAGGGTGTCCTTGTAGCATTTCCTCTGTCCCCCTATGGGTCCTCAACCATGACTAAATTGAGAAGACCAGTATCAGCCACCCACACACAATGGTCAGCCAAGCAAACTTGACATTTCGTAATCGTCACCTCAAAACTGGTGATGTTAGCTGCAGAGAGAATGCTGACATTGGTGTGACGATCTTCCCATCTGATACAGAGAATCTTCCTAAGGCAGCGCTGTGGTACCACCCTAGATGATTAAGATGGCTTTGGTATGTCACCCATATCACCGCACCCATAAAGAAAAGCGTGGATGACTACTGCATTGTAGAGCGAAAGCTAAGCCCTGGTCTACACTAAGGGGGCAGGGATTGACCTAAGATATGCAACTTCAGCTACGGGAATAGCATACCTGAAGTCGACGTATTTAGATCGCATATCGCAGCATCTTCATGGCTGAGTCAACTGCTGCCACTCCCCCATTGACTCTACCTGCGCCTCTCATGGTGGTGGAGTTCTGGAGTCGACAGGAGAGTGCAGTGGTGGAGTTCCGGAGAGCGGCGGGAGACTAGATGTGATAAATCAACCCCTGAAAGATCAATCGCTACCTGCTGATCCGGTGGGTACTGTAGACCTACCCTGAGTTTCTCTCTCTCTCAATAAAGACCAACTTTCCAAAGGATACACTGGCACAATGGATCCGATGTTCAATCTCCACAACATGGTTGTCTGGGAGAGTTGGCTACTAAAGTAAGGGAAATGTGCAGTTTTTTCCAGAGGGTTACCACCTATTACAGTTTGTGGGAGAATAGGGGCAGGCGGTGGAGCACCTTAGTCTTCCCAATGTTGAGGGAAATTCCCAAGATATGCTAGGCACTGAGAAGAGATCTAGGGTGGATTGCACGTGAGCCTCAGTGTGTGTGAGGATAGCACAGTCATCAGCATACCATAGGACATTAATAACAGCCCTGGTGACTTTAATTTTAGAATGAAGACATTGCATATTGAAGAGCTGACCATTCATGCAATACTCAATCCCAATTCCAGAAGAAAGGCAGTCATGAATAAGAATCAAGATTATGGCAAGACAGAGGGGAAAAAAGGGTCCATACCTAAGCATTCTGTAATAGAACCTCTTGCTCACCTCCCATCTTCTGAGGAAGTTTGGCAAGGCATCACTCAGACTAGAAACAACAAGAAGCTAGGCCCAGCTGGCATCCCCATGGAGGTCCTCAAAGCGTGGGGAATAGCACTCATGCAAAAATTTCATCAACTTCTTGTTAGAATTTGTGTTAATGAAGAAATTCTACCTAACCTAAAGAATGCCAATATTGTGACCATTTTTAAGAAAGGGGACAAGTCAAGTTGTGGAATTATAGAGGTATTGCCATCCTCTACAGTGCCTGGAAGATCTTTGCTCACATCCTTTTGAACTGTTTCCTCCCTCTTGCTGAAGAGGTCCTTCCAGAATCCCAATGTGGTTTCAGACTTTCTCAGTGCTTCACCGACATGATTTTTGTTGCATAATATCCAAGAGACATGTAGAGAACAACACCAGCTGTTGTTTATGGCTGTTATTGATCTGACAAAGGCCTTTTTCATAATGCTTCACAATTGATGGAATTAAAGTGCTGTCTAGGTCTGGTTGTCCGTGAAGTTCACTCGGGTTCTCAGGCTACTTCATGAGGGGACGACTGCCACCATCCTCTGTAATGGGTTGGAGATGGACCCGTTCACCATCCATACCGGTGTTAAACAGGGTGTTGTTATTGCCCCAAATAAATTATACCCTGGAAGGAGCATTGTTCGATATACTGTACATTAGTCTCACTGGACTTATTCTCCTCTAGGAAGAATGCAGGGAGAGGCGTAATTACAGTAGTGCAACAGGCTGCCAGTGGGTGTTCTTGGGGTGATGCCCCCCTCGCCGCCCCCCACCATATAATACTCTCAGTCCCAACTGGCAGAAGTGAAAAAACAGAGATCAGCATACCTGAACTTCTGTCACACACAACAGCATATAATACTATACACTGGGTCAGTAAGTGAGCCCTGCATACTCAAAATATTTAAAAGACGCCCATACAAACATGGCTCCTAATAAAGAGAATAAACAACTCAGTGTTTAAAACTGCAAGTACATCAGCAACACTGTAAACATATATGTAAAGGCACCATTTTAGCTGATGCTGTAGTAACTTAGACTGTGCTTTAAACAGTGTAAATGAAATTGAGAAGCCTAATCCCCTTTGGGGCACTCTCCTCCAATCTTTATGTAAATAATCCTTGTTTATTTCAAAGGGACTAATCATATAAGGACTTTTTATGTAAATAACGGTTGGAGGATTGGGCTGCAGCTTCACTGCTATTGTTATTTGAGCTTGATAGATCTAAGGTAGCTCAAGTGTGTCTCCTTCAAAAGGAGGCTGGGTAGCCGTCTGTCTTGGATGGTTTAGACACAACTCCTGCATCTTGGCAGGGTTTTACACTAGATGACCCTTATGGTCCCGTCTAACCCTATGATTATATACGTGCTGTAATCACACCTCTGATTGCAGTGTAGACATATCGTAAGGGCTGGTTTACACTGGGAACTTACACTGGCATATCTGTCTCTGCGGAGTGTGAAAAATCCACATCCCTGGTAGCAAGTGTTAGGTTGACAGAAGCATTTGCCATTGAGCTAGCTACTGCATCTCCGGGAAGTGGATTACTTATGCTGACAAGAGAACCCCTCCTGTCGAAGTAGATAGTGTCTATGCTAAAGCACTACAGCTGCAGCTGTGCCACTGTACTGTTTTAAATGTACATACTCTTAAGTGTGCATGCAAGACCTGGATGTCATAATCCTTTCAGAAATTTAAAAATTTAGTGAGTATTTTTATATGCAAAAGGTAGAAGAGCTCTGATTTAACTTAAACTAGTAAAGCTCTGCATTTATCAGATTTTCACATGGGATTTTAGGCTACCAGAAGGAAACATCTGTTTCTATCCACTGTGTACAAAATCATCTGCAGTTTAGGAGCATAAAAAATTCCGGCGGATAGAATAGTCTATATATTATGGTAAATATCGTCTCTTGTTTGTTTACGTATTTACATACTTTGCTTCCTAATTAAAATGTTGTTAAATCTCTGCTGCCAACTAGATTCAATTTCTACGAAAGCACTAACTCCCAATAGAAGACTGATTTGTTTAGTGTATTGAGTGGATTAATCTAAAACATCATGTACTTTTAGAAACCTCTCTGTGGATTATCAGGGTTCCTGAAGACATAGCACACTAAAGGACATAGGGTGTCCCAAGCACCATCCAGTGACAATTGTTACTCCTATTATCCACCCCTGTATAATCCTCAGACACATTTAACAAAGTCTGATACATGTTAACCCGAATAGACAATTTTATAAAAGAAAATTACACTAAATTTACTGAATGCAGCAATCTAGAAGTTTGAAAGGTCCAAAGCCTTTTTGCAATCTATAAACTGCAAATATATTAAACTTAAGTTTAATGCAGTTGGCAGTTGATCAGGACACACAGAAGAATGAAGTACACAGGGATGGTGGATTTTCAAGTGTCAGGCTGTAACTTTTTTTTAACTTTTAACTCTAATGGAGGTGCAAACCACCCAAATTACTAGGCATTTATTTGGGTACAGTGTGGCTACATAAATGGCTACATGTCAAATAACCCATATTTAGGGATGGCCTCTTCAGCAACTCAAGGCTTCAGCCCACATCTGGATTTTTCTCTCCTTCTCCACTCCCCCATTAAGGGGGATGAGAGTACATGTGAAGGGTGCATCAGTTTGTAAACATTTAAGATAAATCTTCATAGTGTTATAGAGATAAGGGGTCTCTGCAGAGAGGGGCTGCACTTTTAAGGGGGCCTCAGGCCAACCAGCTTTGTTCAGTTCTGAAAAGGGGGTCAGGTGATCCCAATAAAGGGCTGAGGAAGCTCCGCTAGAGAAGAGATGCAGAAGGGAAATTGGTTTCTGTGATTGTGGAGGAGTGGAGTCGGGTTAGCCAGTCTGCCTGCCTCCAGACCACTGCAGCCTTTGCTGGTCACAGGAACAGCTTTGTTCTCTGCAACTTTGTGAGCTTCTTGTTTAATAAACTCTGTCCTGAGGGAAGGGCTGAAATAAGATCTGGACATGGCATTTAATCCTTCATGGCCAGCAGTTCTACATTCCTCTAGGACAATAGGGTCCAGCAGTTATCTCCCAGATCTCATGCTTACCTCTGGAATCTGGCACCTCTGAGCCTCTCACTCGCACTGGGCACTGGCTGCAAGTTGTGTAGAAACTACAAACAACCAACTTTTAAATCCTGTCTTTAATGCTTATTAACCTAAAGCCATGCCTCCACAATGCTACCGGGGAGCTGAAAAACCCACTGGCCACATTGTCAAACTTTCCCAAGGAAAATATTTGTTGCTGCTGTCAGACTGATGATTGTTCAGATTGGCCATATGTTCGAAACACAGTTCAAACTATACCTCCACTACAGTGCTGGGACAATGGGGCAGTAACAGCAGCAGAGCAGCTGCTGCTTGCCTGAGGACTTTGCACACAGGAAGGGGAGGGGCAAGAGAGGCAGTTAGCTCTTCTCCCTCTCCACCACCCAAGCAACCAGTGACAGCTAGTAGGGGTGAAGAATTTTCTCCTCTTCCCTTGACTCTCTTCCCAACTATCTGTTCTGGACCTGAATGGGGGGAGTGGGGATAGGAAAGGCTCAGAAACAGACAAGTCTGTCCTTCCCTTCCCGCCTCTTCTGAGGACCCCAGGTATGTCTTTCCACAGCTGGTCAAATCAAGCATCCACCAGCAGGGATGTGGGGAAGGCATTTCACCAGTGGTAACAATGCCACTAATCTAATGGCATCCTTTATAATGCTGTAACGATGGGAGCCTAATGTCAGAAATGGCATAGAAATTGCTACTTAAGACTTAGTACATGTATAAATTATCCTAAAGTCATGTGGTCAATAAACAAAGTATTTAGGCATCTAAGATAGATTCAATTTATAAGCTACATTCCATGATACCGTAACTTTTCATATCATTGTTATTGAAGAATAAAATTCAGAAGTTTTAAGTGTATTCCCTTTAGCATAAATAATTTTACACTTTCCTTAATAAAAAATAACCCATGACATAACCTCCAAATTTTCTTTATTTTTCATTGTAATCAGCGTATACTCTTATTTTGTTTTGTCCTGTTGTTTAACAGATTTATTAGCTGCCCACCGCCACAGGAGTCTACCACAATTTACATAATTAAAATCATACACTCTGATATGGTCTGAAGTTACCCACCAAACAAGAAAGAATCTCCAGAAAAGGAAAAGCCAGATGCATAGAAATGTAAGGCTGGAAGGGACCTTTAGAGTTTAGTCCAGCCCCCTGCACTGGGGAAGGGCCAAATATACTTAGATGTTCTGTGACATGTGTTTGTCTAACCTGGTCTTCAAAACCTGTAATGACATTGATTCCATAATTTCCCTTGGAAACCTATTCTAGTGCTTAACTACACTTACAATCAGCTTCCTTAAAAAGAAACAAAGAAGATATCATAGCATAGATGTGAGAAGAGCAGTTAAATAGCAGTAAATAAGAGCTAAGATTTCAGGAATTCAGGCATATATTTCAATTTTACAGGAATAAAATAAAGAGAAAAGGGCCTTGAAACTGTTTGTATTAAAACAGTAAACGGAGGAAAATCCATCAGAAAGTAGCTGGTAACTACAACTGGAAGCATTTTACATGCTAAGAAAATGACAAAGCTACAATTTGAACTTCAGCATGCTGGTTTGCCAGACTCTGTATCAACATTACCCATTGTTTTGTTTGGTCAACGGGTCTTCCAGGCTGCAGTTGTTTATTAACCACTAAATGCTAAGCTTTCCTTTGTCCCTGTACTTAGCAGTGACCACTCAAATAAGTAGAAGTGTCATGAAAAAATATATATCCTGTTCACAGAAACCCCCTATTCCTCCACAACATTCAAAATAATATTGATTTTACCCTGGACCAGAAAATGTGCTCATTGCAGCTGTCAGTACTGAACGGAAACACTAAGTTTTAAAGAAATGCCTGAATTCTTTATAAGCTTGTTTCCCCATGGCTTGTGAATACACTTCTCAAGAGGACCCCCCACTCACTCTCTTTCTCTCTCTGTTTATGTACATCAGGGGTAGGCAACCTATGATACGGGTGCCGAAGGCAGCACGCGAGCTGATTTTCAGTGGCACTCACACTGCTCAAGTTCTGGGGGGCTCTGCATTTTAATTTAATTTTAAATGAAGCATCTTAAACATTTTAAAAACCTTATTTACTTTACATACAACAATAGTTTCGTTATATTATAGACTTCTAGAAAGAGACCTTCTAAAAATGTTAAAATGTATTACGGGCATACGAAACCTTAAATTAGAGTGAATAAATGAAGACTCAGCACATCACTTCTGAAAGGTTGCCGACTCCTGATGTACATGTTTATACATAGTTAAGGTCAATAATAATGTCAATACTGGATACTTAGGACAAGATTTTCTATTGAAGTAAACTGATGTAGCTTAATTGAAGTCAATGGAGCTATGCCGACCAGCTGAGGATCTTTTTCCTTTGTTAATTGTTAGCAAGCTCTGCTGGAAGTTGTTGACTGTATTTCTGTTGGCTGTTTTATGCAAAATCTAGAACTGCCTCACTCAGAATGGATGTGCAAGAAAAACCCTACAGCAGTCTACAGATTTGTGGTGTGAAAGCCTTAAGAAAACAGAGTTACATGTAGGAAATTACCCATTCTTTCTATATGTGGCTCTTATTTTTAATCGTGTAGGTGGTTTATTCTCTCTTGATGGATCTGAACTGCCTGCCAAAAGCATGCAGAGACTTGATTTCTGCTGCTGTAGTACCCCTCTGCAGATTTGTCAAACTGTTGCTGTCAGCATTAGCTTCTCCTTAAACTTCATGTTACATACATTTGTCCTGCTTCTCTCAGCAATTTTGTGAAGATCATCCATTCAGCTGGACATAGCATGGTGGTCTGATGATTGAGAGAGGTTCTGACATATGGAGTAGCTAAAGCAGCAGTTTTCCATAATGGGCAACCATTGTTTAAAATGTTTGTTTGTATTTTGTGGTTGCACAGCTGGAAGACAACATTGTTATTAATGCACCTAATCCCTGACTCTGTTATTGATGGTGACTTTATGGGACAGGAACTCTGATCATAACAGTGGGTTTGGCCACAAATAGGGGAAATGAACCTAAATAAAAGCTGCGAGTTCCAGGGAATCTTTAGTTGGTTTCTCTCTTTATGCTTCTGATCATATATCACATTTCCTTATGGTCACAAACAGTTTGAGTTTTTGCTACTGTGTAATTTCAGTACTCGGAAATTACATGAAATGAGAAACTTAATGTATTTTAAAAAATATTTAATATTGAAAAAGCAATTGCCATTCAGAAGCAAATGTTTAAAAAGCATCCTATTTTAATGAAATATCTATTGAATATTTGCATTTCCTTTTCTATCCCTGATAATTATCAGTTAAGTTGTTACAGTTAAACCTTTAAAAAAATTTAATCTACTGCTTGCCTATGTCTTTCACTGACATCAAAATTCTGTGTTTGTGGTAACATTCAGTGTCGTGCAACACAGTACCATATAAGAGAGGATTATTCCATCAAATAATTTGATGGCAATTATTTGAATACACTGAGCAGGAGCAGCATCCTAATTTAAATAATGGGAAACATTCTGTTAAAATACAAACTCCTTGTTGTTTACAGTTATGTAAGAAAAATAATGTCTCAGCTTATTCAACAATAATGTCTCGGTTTAAATAATGTCTGTTTATTCAAGTATACTTTTAAACATTTCCTCAACTGAAGTGTGGACTTTAAATTAAATTTCTGTAAATTAACACCTCAGAAGTCCTTATTTATACTCATAGACTTTAAGGTCAAAAGGGACCATTATGATCATCTAGTCTGACCCCTAACTGTTGTGCTATAATCTGTTCTTGTTCATTCCTAGTGAAGTGTCTTCTCAGTTCTCTCGACATACATCTAACAGGAGAAAATAAATCCACTTGGCAACTCAGGGTTTGAAGGAATAGGAAGGAGAGGAGGCTAAGTCTTTTTAAGAATATATGGTCAAAGAATGTGGCAGATATGGAAATATCTGATTAATTCATTACTCTTGATCAGATGGTAGTTGTCAACATGAGGTAAAACACCTCATGAGGTTATGTTGCCCTCCTTTTTGCAATATTATCAACAGAAATTTTTGTATCTCATTCTATTTGAATATGCGACAACTTCAGGTTTTAAATGACACTGTAGAAAATAGAAGAAAATGGTCCCAGTTGTTTCATAACAATTAGGGTAGCTGCATGGATATTCCACATTTTAATCAGCTTGTTCATTACCAATATTCTTTAGGTGATTGATAACATTTTTTGTGGAAGGTTACATAAAAAGACTTACTTATGGTTTTGGCTGAATGTCAGACTGATTTTATTAAAGGGCCAGAAATCAGAATTGTATAATTGATTTAACATACATAAAGTTCAGATCATTATCTCTTAACTCTGAAATAAGTTTTTGAAACAGTAACTCACAGTTTAAAACAAAATTGCATACTTAAGCTTGTTTCAGCAAATACTTCAGTGGGACTCAGTGCAGAAAGTGAATCACATCTGTAGGTCTTTGCAGGTTTGTGGCCTTAGTTACTCAGTGGCTCCTAACATCCATATTTAGGCACCTTCAACTTTGATTAATATCCATGGACTTTGCTGTGCACCGAACACGTATGAAAACCAGGCACCTTATTTAAATTTCTGTATAAGGTACAGTGATAGAATGTTAAATTGTGTAGAGCAGGGGTAGGCGACCTATGGCACGGGTGCTGAAGGTGGCACACGAGCTGATTTTCAGTGGCACTCACACTGCCCAGGTCCTGGCCACTGGTCTGGGGGGCTCTGCATTTTAATTAATTTTAAATGAAGATTCTTGTACATTTTAAATACCTTATTTACTTTACATATAACAATATATGTAACAATATAACAATAGTTTAGTTGTATGTTATAGACTTATAGAAAGAGACCTAAAACATTAAATGTATTACTGGCATGCTAAACCTTTAATTAGAGTGAATAAATGAAGACTCGGTACACCACATCTGAAAGGTTGCTGACCCCTGGTGTAGAGAATCTTATGAAGTACATTATAAAGAAGATATTTCAGTTGCATATGTAATTTGTTTGTATAGTAGCCAAGTTTTCATCATACCTTTTTAAAAAAATGAATATAATACTACAGAAGCATTAATATTTTGCTAGATGTGTTGCAAACAGCTTATATGAATGGAACAATAAGCTTTAATGCTCTTCAATGTATATTTTTACAATGGAGCAGCTATGCAACATATTGTCTGGGAAAATAATTTGGAGTTGTAGGAAAAAGTGGTTAAAAATGTCAGAAAAGTGCATATCAAGTAGAAGGAAGAAAAGCCACTCCTTATGGGAAAGTCCTGCATAATTCAATAACAATTGATAACCTTGCTGTAGAATTTTTATATTAATTTATAGCATTCTCTAGTAAGAATAGAAGTCTCTGTTAAATTCTGTACATTAGTGTGCACATTCTATATACAAGTTTTAACTTTCTATCAAATTTGACATGTTTTTTAGGGTAATTTGCTATAGAATCTTATTTCGTTTCTGTAAAACTCTGTCGCTTTCATCTCCATTAAATTTTATAGGATTCTTCAATCTGAGTTGACTCCTCATTACAGAGATTAGAATAAAAATCATAATAGTTAATTTACTATTGCATAACGTATATTTCATGTGAGATTTTCTTTAGCTTTCTGTGTTGGAATATTCCAGCCAATTGTTCTGAAAAGTCAAGAAAATTAATTTGAAGTACATAAATTAAACAGTACATAGTTGTAGTGGAAACCTGAAGAAATATGCTCTCAGTTTAAAGATAAACATATAAACAATTTTTATAAGGATACTTTAAAAAGAGTCTATTTTTCATTCTTTGTCATTTCTGAATGCATTTTATGGAAGTTATATTTTTAAAAAAATGTTATGGAAAAACACCAACAGATAACTCCCCAACTTCTTCATAGCCAGACACATCTATGCATAGAGGGTTTCCTCCATACATGGATTTCCATCGGGCAGTTTGGACCCTTTTTTGAGAGGCTAAATGCCTTAATAACCAGTGAAAAATGGCTAGCCGTGAAAAATGTTTGTTTGGCTATACTCAATTTACAAAATAATTTAGGTTTGCATGTTTTGTGACAATTGATCAGCATGGTGTGTTGTCAGAAAACACGTCTTATTAGAACAAAATGAGAAACATATTGTCCAAAATTACATCCTAAACCTAACTAGAAGTACTTCTCCTTAGAATATTGTTAGCATGTGATGAGTGAAGTGTTACTCTCCCTAGGAAGGGTATGAACTGTGGGATATGTAGATTGACAAGGTGCTTCATTGCAGGGAAGCCTGATCTGTATAGACAGCTGTGAAAATAAACATGTCATTCACTAGCTATTAAAACTCTAAACGCAAGTTCTTTCTCAGCTGCCACATTTAACTTAATCAGAAAATGTTTTTGAAAGATTTTAAAATAGGATTGTGGGCCCTGCTTGGCTATAATATTAAATACAAAATTCTGAGTTTAATTATTAATACAATATCCTCTCTGTAATTAAAAAGAGCAGGAAGGGGTAAGATCCTCACCATAAAAAGTAAGTAAATATGTATCGTGCTGTTCAGCCATGAGAAAAAATGGTGGTAAATAAGCTGCCAATTATTCAAATATTTACACGTGAGTAATGTATGCAGGCTAGTTGTCCAGTGAATTTGTTCATCTGCTTAAAGTAAAGCACATGCATAACTGTTTTCAGTGTCCAGGCCTAAGTAGATGTGGTTAGAAATACCCACTGAAGAAATAAAAACAAAATAAAACAAATCTCTGCTATACTTTGTCAGGCTTGGCCCAAAGCCACGTGAAGTTATCATATTTGTCTTCAGTGGGTTTTGTATATAAGTCTATAAAGTGTATGTAGATCCTGGTAATGATTCTTACATAAGTAGTACTAAGGCAATACTACAGTGTATGAAAATGTGCAGCAACCTTTAAGGCCCTTAAACCCAATACATATGCAGACATTTCATATATACTTAAACATCCACTGATGCAGTTAGCTTTTGCCATACTGATTTTACCATATTTTTGCGGACTGCAAATTAAAAATTCTGCACAGTATTAATGTTCTCTTCCTGCCCACACCATCAGGAGCATGCTTTGGCTTTGCTATGTCTCTTTAAATATTTCTTCAGGCTGCTGCCCTACTTTTTGGAGTTTGCAGATCTGTTGATGTTCTTCTCTGTAGGTTGAGTTTCGTGTTGTAAATTGGAATGGTTCTGTGACATATAGGCCATTTTAGTACGTGTATGGAATTTGGAGGCTAGCATTGTAGCAAATGGCTATGATTTTCAATAGATAAACCATGCAAGACCTTAGTAACCATGAGTAATGGTATTAGATCACAGACACAGAGAGAAAAAGTGTCACTTTGTACTAAATAAATTTATGAGTAACAGTTATGAGTTCAAGTTAGTAATCCTAGTGCTTTGATACCAGTGGGTACAGCTGAGGGAGAAGATATGCACTCCTGACATTCAGGTTCCCTTTTTTGCTTATAAATACATCTATGTATTGTAATTTGTCCCTTTTTTTCTTCTGCCACTATTGTCAATAACTTATTTCTTGAGCTCCATCAGCATTCTCACATTTTACGAAAGATTGATCCCAAAGAACCTTAAAAGAAGACTGATGGGTTGGGATCACAGAAACCCCCTTAGAAGCTGCCACCCTATATGCCAAGGCTATTCCTGCCTCTGTTTTCCTTCCCAAACAGCTTAGGACCTCAGTACCCTGTCTGGTTTGAGTCAGACTTACTAGCTTGCTTCAAAACCAGACCCAGGTCTGAGCCACGTCCCCCAGCAGCTATGGGCTTGCCTGGAAACAGGTTAAGAAGTACTCCTGCTTTTAGCGCTTAGACGCTCAACTCCCAGTGGGGTCCAAACCCTGAATAAATCCGTTTTACTTTGTTTAAAGCTTATACAGGGCAAACTCATAGATTGTTCACCCTCTCTAACAACGATAGAGAGATGTGTACAGCTGTTTGCTCCTTCCCCCAGGTACCAACTCGTACTCCAAGTTAATTAATAAGTAAAAGGTGATATTAATAAAGACAGGAAGTAGGATTTAAGTGGTTCCAAGTAGTAACAGAGAGAACAAAGTGAATCACCAAATATAATAAAATAGAACACGCAGATCTATCACTAATACAATAAAAAGCCTCACCCTCAGATGTTTCAGTGAATTTCTTATTTCAGACTAATGTCCCTTGTAGTCTGGGTCCAGCAATCACTCACACAACCACTGCAGTCATTGTATTCTGTTCCAGTTTCCTTCAGGTATCCTTGGGGGAGTGGAGAGGCTGTTCCTTGAGCCAGCTGAAGACCAAAAGGAGGGGTCGCCACAAGACTTTCTCGTGTGGGTGGAGACCCCCTCCTCCTTCCTATGCAGAGTCCAGTTGTAAAATGGAGTTTCAGAGCCACATGTCTGAGCAAGACTCAGTTCATTACCAGCCAGGCAACATTTCTGGGGAAGCCCGGGTGTGGACTGGCATCTACAAAGTTCGTTAGCTTGATTGGTTCTTGATGGGCATTTACTGAGAATAGTTTTTTCTCAGACAGCTGCCCAGCTGCTTTCCAAAGTCTATTTACAACTAGCCAAGCACATAGCCAATATTCATATCTTTGAATACAAAACTGACACAAACATACAAATACAATGAAAAAGTTTTAAAAAGTGGAAGTCAAATCCTACTGAGGTAGCATAAGCACTGCCAAATTAAGTGTAAAAATGTAATAAGAAAAGCCAAAATGGAATTTGAAGAACAGCCAGCCAGAAACTCAAAAGGCAATAATAAAATGTTTTTTAAATACGTCAGAAGCAGGAAGCCTGCTAAACAACCAGTGGGGCCCCTGGATGATAGAGATACAAAAAAGTCATTGCAGAGAAACTAAATGAATTCTTTGCTTCGGTCTTCACAGCTGAGAACGTTAGCGAGATTCCCAAGCCTAAACCGTCTTTTGTAGGTGATAAATCTGAGGAATTGTCACAGATTGAAGTGTCACAAGAGGAGGTTTTGGAACTAATTGATAAACTTAACTGTAACAAGTCACCGGGACCAGACAGCATTCACCCAAGAGTTCTGAGAGAACTCAAATGTGAAATTGCGGAACTATTAACTAGGGTTTGTAACCTGTCATTTAAATCGGCTTCTATACCCAATGACTAGAAGATAGCTGATGTAACGCCAATATTTAAAAAGGGCTGTAGAGGTGATCCTGGCAATTACAGACCGGTAAGTCTAACGTCCGAACCGGGCAAATTAGTTGAAACAATAGTTAAGAATAAAATTGTCAGGCACATAGAAGAACATAAATTGTTGGGCAAAAGTCAGCATGGTTTCTGTAAAGGGAAATCATGTCTTACTACTCTGTTAGAGTTCTTTGAAGGGGTCAACAAACATGTGGACAAGGGGGATCCAGTGGATGTAGTGTACTTAGATTTCCAGAAAGCCTTTGACAAGGTCCCTCACCAAAGGCTCTTAGGTAAAGTAAGTTGCCATGGGATAAGAGGGAAGATCCTTTCATGGATTGAGAACTGGTTAAAAGACAGGGAACAAAGGGTAGGAATAAATGGTAAATTTTCAGAATGGAGAGGGGTAACTAGTGGTGTTCCCCAAAGGTCAGTCGTAGGACCAATCCTATTCAACTTATTCATCAATGATTTGGAGGAAGGGGTAAACAGTGAGGTGGCACAGTTTGCAGATGATACTAAACTGCTCAAAATAGTTAAGACCCAGACTGTGAAGAACTTCAAAAAGATCTTACGAAACTAAATGATTGGGCAACAAAATGGCAAATGAAATTTAATGTGGATAAATGTAAAGTAATGCACTTTGGAAAAAATAACCCCAACTATATGTACAATATGATGGGGGCTAATTTAGCTACAACTAATCAAGAAAAAGATCTTGGAGTCATCGTGGACAGTTCTCTGAAGATGTCCATGCAGTGTGCAGCGGCAGTCAAAAAAGCAAACAGAATGTTAGGAATCATTTAAAAAGGGATAGAGAATAAGACGGAGAATATCTTATTGCCCTTATACAAATCCATGATGCGTCCACATCTTGAGTACTGTGTACAAATGTGGTCTCCTCATTGCAAAAAGGATATACTGGCACTGGAAAAGGTTCAGAGAAGGGCAACTAAAATGATTAGGGGATTGGAAAGGGTCCCATATGAGGAGAGATTAAAGAGGCTAGGACTTTTTAGCTTGGAAAAGAGGAGACTAAGAAGGGGATATGATAGAAGTATATAAAATTATGAGTGGCATGGAGAAAGTGAATAAGGAAAAGTTATTTACTTATTCCCATAATAGAAAAACTGGGGGCCACCCATTGAAATTAGTGGGCAGTAGGTTTAAAACAAATAAAAGGAAGTTCTTCACACAGCGCATGGTCAACCTGTGGAACTCCTTGCCTGAGGTGGCTGTGAAGGCTAGGACTATAACAGAGTTTAAAAGAGAACTGGATAAATTCCTGGAGGTTAAGTCCATTAATGGCTATTGGCCAGGATGGATAAGGAATGGTGTCCCTAGCCTCTGTTTGTCAGAGGGGGTGATGGATGGCAGGAGAGAGATCACTTGATCTTTACTTGTTAAGTTCACTCACTCCGGGGCACCTGGCATTGGCCACTGTCGGTAGACAGGATACTGGGCTAGATAGACCTTTGGTCTGACCCAGTACAGCCTTTCTTATGTTTTTATGTTCTTATGAACAGATCCAGTGGATCATTACCTTTATAGAGATATGTTACATGGCATATGTAGCAAAAGCATATTCCAGTCATGTCATACATATATTTATAAGCATCCCCCCATAAAGTCTTATGGGGTATACCATCACAAAGACTTCAGATAGACAGTATACATGATTTGAGAGATAGACTTTAGATGGTATCCAGATCTGGCGAAGTGCTGAAGGGCCAACAGTCAATTCTAGGTATTATTTGTGTAGAGCTGTCTCTGGGAAGTGGCCATCAGCAGGGTAAGCATTCATCCTCCAGAGAAATACCTTAGGGCAATGGTGATTTTTTAAAAAATGTAAGAGCTGCTTCTGGCATTTTGGGATCCAGTTGCATCCTCATATTAGTAAAAGTGATAGAGTTCTGTGGCACCTTAAAGACAGACTAAAGTTAGTCTTTAAGATGCCACAGGACTCTGTCACTTCTGCCATTCCAGAGTAACACAGCTAACTCTCTGATTCTTGACCTTGTATTAGTGTTCTGGGGACGCTCCATGCAGGTTACCTCTGTACTGTGCAATAGATTTTGTTGAGAGGAATCATGCTCCATATCATACAAACTGTAAACTTGCCAGGGCAAAACTTCATTGTTTCTGCCAGTGAAACATTTTGGGGGTAAAAATCATTCAAGCCTACCCTTCGGCAAATTTATCTAGAGGTATATATTAATTGTATATCATTTGTATAATTGTATATCAACTGAGCATGTTGGCCATTTTATTGTCAAAATAGTTATGACAACATTTTCTACATGCAAAAGTGGGGGTGGGGTATGAGGAAAGAGAGAGTTTTTCATTGGTTTGTTTTTATGACAAGGAAAGGGAATTTGACATGCCCAGAAAAGGTTTCACTTTTTCACAGACATCATGGCAAATGAGGGGTTGCTAACATTTATCAATTTTTGTACAGCTATACTCCCAAGATGTCTAGCTTCCCATTCTTACTAACCAAGAAGCCTATTCCACTGACTTCAAATAAGAGTCATAGAGTCTAAGGCCAGAAGGGACTACCAGATCATCTTGTACAACCTCTCGTGTATTACAGGGTTTAAAAAACTATGTCACTCCTGTATTATGGTATCCTAGAAAGTATAGCATGCAAAAGCCTATTGGGTTCATGCCATTACTAGTGCAGGATTGTTTCCTGCAGGACATTTCCCTACTGCTTCATCCAGTCTAGTTTTAAATATCTCAAAGGATAAGGTTCCCACCACGCTCCTTTGGAGACTGATAAAACAGTCTGTTTTATCAATCAGTTACAAAGTATTTCCTAAATTTATCCTACAATTTCATCCCAGGTAGCCCTATCTACCTCTCTGACATTTACACCATTCAAATATTTGTAGACTCTTACTATATCCTCTTGCTTCTTTTAGTCATTATTTAGACAAGCTAAGTTATACATATTTTTCTTCTTTCTTTTCCTTAGAATTTTATTCCTCCAGTCTCCTTCACTATTTTTACTGCTCTTCTGTTTGTCTACATCTTCCTGGTAACGAGGTACCCAGATATGGACACAATATTCAAAGTGCTAGACTCTTGCAAAGTACTAATATATATGAGAAAGAATGTTTTAATGTTTTGGAATGCTTACCTGAGCTGTCTTAATTGCTGCTTTTTGTGGGCATTCATTAGTATTTTGTTTTCCTCCATTGTGTCTCTTTTTCCAACTTTTCGTGTTTAAGTACGACGTTTCCTTTTTGCCACCAAAGGATCTCACGAGCTGCATGGGAAGTGGGACAGATCCACCCACACGTGAGGGTTCATTCTGAGGGAGAGCCAGTGCTGATGATCAGCATGTCCCACAGTGCCCTGAAGGGTGTGACACATGCAAAAGGATCAGAAATTTTGCATCAATTTTTAAACATTAGTTATCGTCCATGTGCTTAGTTATCCTGCTGCTGGTCCACTGCCTTGCTTCTGTGCTATTTTAGATCAGCTGCTTCGTGAGCCAGCACTTCCAACTGGTTATTTACAGGAATAGGTAGTTCAGGAATCTGGGCATGTAGCATGAAAGAGATGCCATTTGAATAGAAGACTGAGTGGAAGCCAGGAAAAAAGGATTGTTTTAAAAAGCCAGGACAGTGACAGTCTGTTTCAAAGATGGACCATCCAGTTAAAAAACAGATGGGAGGCTAAAGATAGCTCTTAAAAGTATTATTGTTTCAGGTTCAAATTTAATACAGGCAGTCCTCTGACTTACGACACAATTGGTTCCTGAAAATTGTATTGTACATTGAAACATTGTAACTCGGATCCGCAGTACACTCTGTTGCGGGACTAAGCATCGTTAAGTCTAAACCAATTGTCATAAGTCGCATCAGGGAGTCAGTTCAGAAATGTTGTAAGTGCCGTTCGTCGTAAGTCAAAATTGTAAAGTCGAGGACTGCCTGTAATACTGATGGCTGCAGAAATAAATTTCCAAAACTGATTGGCTTTTCCTGTGTTCCTACAAATTTTCCAGCTAGTAGCTTGATGATCTGTTCCTGCTTTATTATGGGATTTATGTATGAGGGACCTCATCTATTATGAACAGAAAGATAAGATTTGTTTCCAGATCATCTATGCTTTTGAATTTACATTATTACATTACATATTTTGTGATGAGCTGTATCTTGCCCCCCAGTACAGCCAAACCTTCCCAGATACCATCCCATGCCACTTACCCAATTTCCCACAAGCCCCAGACCAGCATACGTGCTGTTTCTGAAGGAAGTGCAGGATTCTTACAGGCAGTGAGATGTTTGAATGCCTGACCCCTCTGAGAGAGTAAACTACTGCCCTTTTCTTTTCCTTTTTTGTTAAGAACACAAGGAAATTAAGTTCAGGAAGAATAAGTCAATTTAATGTTAAGATGGAGAATTTTGACAAAATTTTGCTCAAAAGTTAATTCTAAGAACACAAAAACCTATGGTAGTAACATAGGAATTGAGATACTCAATCTGACCAGTACTCTACCTAGCCCAGTATCCTGTCCTGCTTGACAGGAAGACACAAAAGGCTCCATAGTGGACAATTATGTAATAGCCTTCCTCTGAGAGAGACTTCTTTGTAATCCTAGTCAGTTAGCATTTGGATTATGCAGTTAAACACGAGGATTTATATCTCTAACTCTTAATTATTGCTATCTATTTACATATTATCTAGTGTACGACTGTGGGTGTTCTCATTATTCATATAAATTACATTACACTGTTTTGTGGTGTTCCATGTTCTGCCACCCAGTATGGCCAATCTTTTTTGACAACTAATGCCCTCTTGGTCTCAGAATCTTGTGGCAATGAGTTCCATGGGTTAATTTTCTGTTCATGGAAAAACAAGTATTTTTAGCTTTAAACTTGTTGTCTTTCAATTGCATTGATTGTCCCCTTGTTCTTGTGTTATGTGAGAAAGTAAATAGGAGTGCCTATTTTATGCGGAGTGTCCAGCAAGAGCGGGAATCCGAGATTTGGCTCAGGAGCAATTTAGAACAGACTAGAGTCTGCTCTAAAGTTTGCCTGTGGTGTATGCTAGTTGGGAGTTGTTGGAGTTCATCATCATCTGGCCACTCTCCCTAACCACACCTTGCTGTCTCCAACATACTCCTCTTCACCTTTTTTTCTCTGAAGACTGTGAGGATGGTGGCATAGGAGCAGTTATAGTGATTGTGCACCTACTGGAAAATCCCTTGTGCTAGGATATCACCATAACTTTATTCATGCTATTACAGGTAGCAGAAATACTTCTGATGGAGTTTAAATGCTTTTTGACAAATCACTGCAAATTCCCTCTGTTGAAAAAAAAAATATGATTCCTAGGACTATCAGGAATAGGTTTTCAATAAGTATTTGAAGTTAGTTGTTGCCAAGCAAATATTAGTTTTCTCCTCCAAAAATACCATAACTTAAAGGAAATAATTTGCACAAGTACAGTACATACACAGCTGATGGAACAAGTGGCCATTCATAAGAATATAACTATATACACGTACAAGTAGTCAAAGCAAATTCCATTTACCAACTCACAGCAGCTGGTGCTTTCAGCTGTAAGGAAAGGTTTTGTGCTGCAAACTTTGAGACACTTCAACCTCTTTGGAAATCTGAAATATTTCCCATTTTTCTTATTTTGAAGGTAAACTGTTTAAACAAAAGAATTTTGATATATAGAGCAAGAATTTAAAAGATAAAATATTAAAATATCTGACTTTTATTAATTTGTGTTTGCATGACTTAAAAGTAATTTGCATTTTATCAGCTAAGTCTTTAGAATGCTGAAAATTCCTTAGAAATCTTTTTTTATTGGATTTATTTCTTCTGCAGGAATCTTTCACATAGAAAAGAAATTTCTTCAAGTATAATGCGTCACAACAAATGAGATTCAGCTCATTGTTAGGTCACTAAATGGCCTGTGATAAGTTAAATTGAGGAATTCTAGGTTAAGTGAGTGCAGAAGCGAGTGATGCCATTTCAGCAGAGAAATGTGGGATGCAAAAGTTTGTTCTTCAACTCTGCACATATGTGATTTATGAAAAAAATATATTTGAAAATACCATAAAACAGTGACTCTCTAGAGCAAATTTGACTTTTCTCGGTGAAAGGTTTTTGGACTCCAGTAGCCTTTTCAAATCTATAGATCTGACCTAACTAAACTCCCAAATCCAATACGCACAAACTTCAAAAAAGTTGAGAACTGGTCCTGTCCTTTGCAGCCAGTCCCTATCTGTCTAATGAGTCAAATGAAATTTATAGATCTGAACAGGCTGCCATCTGCTCCTTCCAAATTTAACAATTTGGACCATCTACTAAAAAAAAACAAAAAACCACCTCTTCAAAAAAACCAACAGAAATATTGTTTTACTTACAATATAACGGATCTTGGCATCGTGGTTATTGTGGTTCCTGTAGTATACATATCAGAAAACATCTAATAGTAGAAGAGATTAGAAAAATATTGCCATACTCTCCTTCTGCATGCCCCTTCTTAAAATTAATTTTTGCTTTGTAACTAACAAAAAGTGAGTTCCTACAGTTAAAAAAAAAATTGTTACAGAGCCGTCAAGATATACCATCCGGTAACTGAGCAGTTATGTGCTCTTACTGTAATCTTTGTGCTGCCGACCTCCGTCTCCACTCCTGTGTATTTATTCTTCTCACTTGTATCACAGCTAAAATGTATAGTATAATCATTTTGAGGTAAGGACCTTGGTTTTTACTTATTCTATAAAGTGCCTTGCACACTGCTGAGTGCTGTAAAATAATAACTGAGAGCAAGAATGTGCCTACTGGGACACAGTTACAACAATAACATGGAGTTTAAAAAAACTTCAAATACTGAGGTAACTTTAAAAACTGAAAATATTTCTGTATTGTCTGCTATTGTTTATATATAGCAAGAAAGGATGAGAAATGGATCATAAACACATGGATAAAGGTGGGGAAAGGAAAAGAGTAAAAGACAGAGAAGTGGGATATTAAAGGAAAAAACCATCTCCCTTTGTGTGTCTTCTCTTTCTTTCCTGCTCTTCCTTTAACTGAGTAATGCATAGTTTGCTACTCATAGAACCAGTCACCATTTCCCAGAAGTCTGGAAAGCAACCCAGTATCAATTTGCAGCCAAGTATTTCCATATGTAACTCTGTATATCAGTAACACTGGATGGTGCAAATTGCCTGCCAGGTAAGGCACTGTGGGAACATTTCTAAATAGTCTTTAGTTAATAGCCAGATGCATATAAGTATTTAGTCCAATTTGTGAAGTTGTTGGGAAGAACTGTAGTGATTTTAATCTCTTGCAGGTTGGAAAGAGGTAGGGAATATTCATATTCAACATAATGTATTTCAAAGCATGTATTAGTTTAATTTGTGTTTGCATGAAACAGACTTTTGTCATGTTTCTCAAATCAAATCTCTTTGCAAATATCTATAACTTCTAATATGTTATTCAACATCTCTGTCCAATAACAGTGGCCCCAATTCAACAAGGCACTCAACTCGTGCTTAACTTTAAACACTTGAGTAGTCCCATTGACTTCAATTTGATTACTCACAGGGTTTAAAGTTAGAAATGGGTTTATGCATGTTGCTGAATCAGGACCCAAATCTGCAGTAATCTTTGTGAAAATTTTAGCAGCATGCTAAAAATGTATAATAGTGGTGGAGAAAAATCAAAAAGTCAGATTATCTGACTACAAATAGAAAACAAATTTAGAATATAATCATGCAAAGTTTAGCAAATTCTTGCATTTACCATTTGTAAAGATAGGGCACAGTTTTGTTCTGAAGTGCTTGGTTAGAGTGATTGCTTTGTAAATTTTGAGAATGGATTTTCAAAGGGATTTCTGCTCCTAAATCTCTGAGTCACTTTTGAAACTCTCCTTAAATATATCTAACTGGCCACATAGTTAAGATTAGAGAGCCTGGGTAGCTAAAATACCTTTATAGTGTGACTAGATATTCTTCTATTAAGCTATTGAGTGAAATCTTGGCCCGATTTAAAGTCAATGGCAGAACACCCAATTACTTCATTGTAGGGAGTGTTTTCATGTCTTAGCTGGACACTTTTCATATGTATCCCTGCCATTTTTTTAATGTTAATTCTCAGCCACATATGTTCCTTTTTAAACATTTCCTCAAAGGAGAGGATGATATGTTTTTATTTTTAAAAGTGTGAAGAAGTTTTGCATCATTATAATACCAAATAGCTACGTGGCTCTCTTCCAAACATATTTTCAGAAGTACCTACACTGAATCATAAGCGAGGTATCTACTTCACCTCACAAAAGTATTGCATTTCTAATACTGAACATTTAGATCTGTCTTTTCCTAAGCACTTTTCTTTCAGAAGGTATCAAGTTTCTGAAATTGTTCATTGTAGAGATACCTAACGCCTTAGAATTGTGCACAGAAATTCTTTGGAACAAAGTTTGTTCTCTCATGCTCCAAGGTAAATATGGAATAACTCTACTAACGTCAAAATGAGATCTGTTATATTCCTATGAGCGTGGAAGGATGAGAGTGGGGGAAGCTCTGTGCATGTATTCAGTGTACCAGTTTCCTAACAGGATTGTAAAATAGGCTTTTGCACATCAGCTCTTTATAACGGTGTAGCAAGCGGCAACTCACCTGCGGTGCCTTCTGCTGGTCGTCCAGGGACTTAGCTCTGTCCAGCATCCAGAGTGCCCTCTACAGGTTGTAGTCCCGCTTGCACTGGCCTGTGTCCCTCCCTGGACGGGGTGCCCTCTTCCCTAGGATGCTGCGCCCTTGCAGTACCCCTACAGACCTCAGGGTCTCCCCTCCCTGGGGAATCCCCACTCCCTATCCCCACCTTGCCTCAGTCTAGGCAACTGCCAGTCATCTCTTGCCCCCATTCACTGGGGCAGACTGCAGTATAATTGCCACTCATTACCAGCAAGGAGGGTTGGCCTGCTGCCTCTACAACTACCCATGGATTGCCCACTGCAACCCACAGTACCCTTTGTTGGGCCGTCCCCTAGGCCCTGCAGCCTGAGGTTTTCAAGGTGGAGCTCCCGCAGCTCCTCTTGCCTTGCCCCAGCCCTGCTCCACTCTAGGTACTCTGTCAAGCTTCCCCAGCAGCCAGGCCAGTCTGCCTCTACAGACAGAGGAGACCCTATCTCTCTCTCAGGCCCCTGCCTCTCAGCCTTTTTATAAGGGCCTGCTAGTCTATTTGGGGCGTGGCCACCCAGCTGAGCCTACTCTCCCAATCAGCCTGGGAGCTTGCTTCCAGCCACAACCCATTCCTGGGCTGTTTTAAGCCCCCTTTTCCTGGAGTGGGACAGGCGCCCCACTACAAAGGGATTAGATTCCTGTGCATATTACGCTTTCAGGCCCATTTTCTGTACGGTATGGTGATACAGGTGCAAATGGTTTGGCACAACAATATGTACAACAGATGTTGCAGTGTCATGTTATACATCAAGATGCTTTAGTTATCTACAAATAGTTTTGTATGACTATACAGCTTCTGTGAACAAGAATCCATGTAAAATATGTTATTTAACATGGTCTGTCACATGGAAAGTCAAGACCATACTTTATACGGGCTTGATGGGCTGAAAGGGTAGAATATGCTGATAGACAATATAAAGAGAGATGTTCACCTTTATGAAAGACTTACTAATACTGTGTATTTACTAGTGACTTGTCCTATATACTCCTCAATGTCATCTTATATGCTTGGGTTGCAGTCAGCCAATCCATAAACTATCAGATAATCAGTTTAATAATCTGTAATCTTTTGGAAAAGTCTTATTTATTTGGCTGGGAAAAAAAGATACCATTACACATTTTCTTCCTAAAATTAGCATTACCTGGCCAGGAATCCGCTTGCAGCATAACAGACTCTTAAGACTCCCCGCCTGCTTTTGATCCTGTTCCTGTTCGTGCCACAGCCTTGCCTGAGCTCTATTCCACTCTTGTCCTTGCTCCAGCTCCATTACTGACCTGCACCGGCATCCCCTCTGCTTGCTGACCCTCAAACTCTGATTACCAGGCTTTTACCTTTGATCTGTACCTGAAGCCCGACTATGGTACTGACTTAACTTGTCCCTGGACTCTAACCACCCAGGTTTGACCCAGCTACAGTACTCATTCTGGCTTGTATAGAGATTTTGATCTCTGTTCTGACCCCAGCCTGTTCCCGTATCCAGTTCCAGAACCAGTCTTGGCTCAGTCTTGATCCTACACCTGGCTTCAACCTCTGTTCCAACCACTAGGCCTGAATACCAGGAGACAGCACCTGACAACACCAAATGTATCCCTAATTCTGTGCAGTATGATTTCATTCCCAGTTATGTGAAAATATTCTAAAACTTTCTGATCTGTTCTGAAATTATTCTTGTAAATATCTTCAGCAAATCTGTAAACTAGAAATAAATTTGAAAGCCTAGGTTGTACCAATTCCACTAAGTTTCTGTCAGTAGTAACTGACTTCATTGACATTGTTACTGACACAACTACGCATGCTACTAAGCATTAAATTTATAGTGTTTGTGGCATCAGATTCTAATTTAGCATCCAGAGAATATAAAGGTAGCTATGATTGCATAAATAATTAAAGTCACTGTAAAAGTGTTTAATATTAGCAAATAGCTCCAGTGGCCAAAGATGAGACATTAGCTGGGGAGGGCTTTGAGTTACAATAGAGAATTCCTAGGTATCTGCTGGTGAGTCTCACCCACATGCTTAGAGACTAACTGATCACCATATTTGGGGTTGGGAAGGATTTTCCCCCCAAGTTAGATGGCAGAAACCTTGGAGGTTTTTGCCATCTTCTGCAGCATCAGGTACAGGTCACTTGCTAGTTTGAACTAGTGTAAATGGTGAATTCTCTGTATCTTGAAGTCCTTAAATCAAGATTTGAGGATGGCAGTAACTCAGTCAGAGATTACAGGCATATTACAGGAGTGGGTGGGTCAGTTTCTATGGCCTGCAATGAGCAGGAGGTCAGACTAGATGATCATGATGGTCCTTTCTGGCCTTAAAGTCATGAGTCTAAGATATACTGTTGTAGAGTATATCTGGATACTGGGTCACTCTATGATTGCCTGTTCTCTTCATTCCCTCTGAAGCATCTGGCATTGGTCATGGTCTGAAGACTAGATGTTGGGCTAGATGGACATTGGTCTCACCCAGTGTGGTCATTCTTATGTTCTTAGAGGACTTTCCCACAGCATTATTTAAAATAATATATTGTAAGTATAATAATGAACATTCTTTTAAAGAAGTTTTAGGTAAGAAAATAACCAATTTGTTCTCTTCATGCATTATTTTTCATTATACCTAGTGTGGTTTTTTTATCATGCTAAAATATCACTTATTCCATGATTAACAAGAAGTGAAGTACAGAGTTCAGTACTAATCCTGCAATTAGATCCATATGGGTATGTTCCCACATGCAACTACATTGACTTCAGTGGGACTGTGCAATTGCATTGCTTCACCCACATGGATTTAATTGCAGGTTGAGACCTTATTTTCCACCTCTGAAATAGTTCATTGATAAAATACAATTTCTTATTTGTCAATGTGCAGAAGAAAACCCTCAGAGTCAGGTGCACATTTTTTTAAAAAAGCCCCAAACAACCCAAGTTCAGACACATTGTAGCTGCATCACTTTGCTTGGTTTCGATTTTTTTTTGAGCGGTGGGGGTTGGGGGGAAGGATTGTGTCAAGAGATCAAACCTCTGTCACACATCCATCGAGCACTTCTGGGACCTTTAAACATTTCTAAGCAGTGTATGTGCTCAAGATGAAAGGCTTTTACAACGCAATATAAAACTCTCACATTTTTTAAATTGCAGCATAAAGGCTGACTTTAACAGCCACTTGGGATTCTCTCCCTATAAAGAGACAATCCAAGTGGCGGTTTTGGACGTCTTAATTTTTTTTTATTTAAAATAAGATATAATAGTGATAATATTAATAGAAGTCTGCAACCACTTCATACCTAAATGTCTTGGGTTTACCACTGTCTGTCAGCAAGCAGAGACCATTACTAGAACACAAACACATTCTATTAATGATATCACTTGATTGTATTTTTCAGTATTTATTATGCAACTTTTCCAAATTATGTTTCTTCAGGCTTTAAATAGGGACACTAAACGATGGAGAATGCTTAAGGAGGACTATAAAGATTATAATACTTGAATGAATTAAAGTAAGAGCCTGAACCAAATAAAAAAGAAGGCTGGGATGGCTCTCCCTCCATGCGTAAGGGCATTTTGAAAACTAAAATTAGAATAAATTAATACTGGTTCAGGGAGATTATTAAAGTAATATAGAACCTTTCTAAGTTGTTGGTTTGAATTCAGTGTGGATCACTAATGACTGCAAGAAAGTGGTAGGGTTCTTCTGTTGAATCAACCTGTTAAGTGCTGTTGGAACCCTGCAGGTGATACTGACTGATTCCTGCTGACTCATTGTGGCAGGGATATAATGCAGGAGGAATGGCTCAAGAATGGAGGTTCTTGGGATCTAGGACAGAGAGAGCTCTTCAGGAACACCCTGAGAAGTATCTGTGTTTAGGAAGAAGGCTGAGGGTTATGTTTCTGCTCCTGCTATTCGAATTACCAGTACAAATCCTAGAAAGGGGGTAAGATGATCCTAAACACAGTCAGGGTGACAAAAGCGTGGAGGACAGCGAGAAGTAAACCCCACCTGCTCCCAACACATTCAGTAAAATTTTGTCCCCCGGCTGGTAGTGCTGCTGCAGCCTCAGAGGCAGTGCAGTGCCGAGCCACGGGTCTTCTTCCTCAGCCCAAAGAGAACCGCTGCTGTGGATTTTTGTCACTTCTTCATAGGCTGAAGAATGGCTGTTTAGTTAACTCACAAAACAAATACTGTCTGGGAAAATTTCGAGTAACAATCAGTAAATATTTTTTATACTTCACTCTCCCTGCTTGAGACCCCAAGAGGTGCCCCTGAATACAGTGTATGTGGAGCCTGTTCAGCGAAGTTTGGGAACTCCACCTGCCAGTGATCATTGTTCTTTGATGGCTGTCAGGTGAATGACGTAAGTGAGATGAGATGGTGGCCTTAGTCCAGCTTCTGCTGGGCAAGTGTTTGTAACATTGCACTAGCCTCCAGTAAAATGGAAACTGAGGGCCAGAGCTTAAATGGCCTCTGTACATATGCACAAGGTGTGGAGTAGGCTCATGAAACTGAGCCCTAAACTTCTCAGGTGGGACTGGCCACAACTTCAGGCTTGCACTGCCATGAGAGTGTGGACTTCCCCAGTCCGTGATCCTATGGCAGCTAGATATTTCAAAAGGGGAGGTAGGGTTATGGCATAGAGAGCTAGATGTCTGTGGAATGGAGTGCAGATGACCTACTCACCCTGCACATCTGGGAGCTCCTGCTGCTGTGCTGCATCTCCACTCCACCTGTGGACAGACCATTTTTGAATAGGCATTACTATGTCCCAAATAAGTACTGTTATCAGCAGTCACAGTATGGGGGACAACGACTGACTGCATATGGAGAGGACACTATCCACTCCCCTATAAAGGTTTTCCACCAGTCAGAGGTGAGGCAGAGTTGAAAGCTTGCTGTAGCTGTCTGTTGCTTAAAATAAAGGATTTTTGGTCTCTGTTACTTTCCATCTAGAACTTTTCACAACATGAATCTCACTTTATAAAGAAAATCCAACCTTAAAATGCTTAAACTCACATTATAATGAAAATAATACTAATTAGCAAGAGGTGGTGTTACCTAAATGAATCATGTAGTGGGTTACTGATATTCATATGTTCGTGCTTCTAATTGACAGTTAAAGACAAATGCATATTAAATGCATATTAAATATGGAAAGCAATGTAATTCCCTGGTACGGGGAGAAATATATCCCAATCTGAAGTTAATTTACCACTCTCAATATTGCTATTAAGACTCTAAACTCTGCAAGCTTTAAATAGTGATTTTCTTTTCCCTGCTGCTGTCCCAAAGCTCTGTACCAACAGAAGGGTCAACAGGAAAGCCAACCTGAAAGCAGATCCTAGAAAAAGCATAGTGTTTGTTTGATATTTGCCAAGTAAGCATATATCTAAACATGGACACTTCATAGGTTGACCTTTTCACTAGGAAATGCACTAGGAAATGCAATGACACTGGGTTGGATTGCATGACCTATTTTCAGTGCTTTCCTTAGGAATTGAAATTAGAGGCGATATTTGAATTTACAGGGAGGTGAGGGCCAAGGAGTTGAGACCAAGAGGGTGAAGATGAGCTGTATGGTACCATAGTAAAAACTGAAAAACCTAAGTTTTAGATTTCTAAAACAAAAACTATTATTTTCTTTAAAAAGTATTTAAATTGACTTTTTAAAAAATCATAATAATTAAAAAAGTTTAACACAGAAACTCCCCAAGATAATGACCCTTTGAGATAATAAAGATGTGAGATAATGATCTTGGCAAATATTAAGCATTTTAAAAATCTTAGCCTACTAGGAAATGTATATTTGTATAAATTTCCCAGTTACACAACTAGCATTCTGAAGCAAAGTCACTAAAACATACTAATCTAGTTGTTCCAAGAATGAGAAATTGTACTATTTCTCCTATGTATACATACGTTTTATAAAATTTCAATAAAAAGAGGGGTTGAGTTTATTGTGGCTGCCTGGTTGCTGTAAGCAAGTTTTGTACATTTTCATCGGCAAGGCAATTTGGGCTATCTATTGGCCCCACATTGTAAACATAATAAAACATCAATGAATATCACATTTGATTTTATGATGGTTATTTATCAATCATAATTAGAAATGATGAGGTTGGCCAACATCACCAAAATGAATATGCTAACATTGTCACAACAAACACAGCTAGTCTTTGTTCATACTTTTCAAACCTACTATGCTTTTTCAGGTACAAATGTTTTATCCGATATATGCTTTTAAAGAGTGTATTAATGTTTCAATTTCAATTCAAATTTCCATCCAACAATTAATGGAAATTTTTTTCCAACTAGAAATTTTTAAAACAATTAGATCTAGTTGGAAAACAATTAAATTGGCAACACAGCTAACTAGTTGACCACTAGGAAGGAGTAATGGGGGAGTTCAGAAGGGGTAGGAAAATCCTTTTCCTCTTACATTTTCTATTTCCAGCTGCTTTGAAAGAAGATGCTACCATACAATTGCATGTGAGTAATACGGAGAAATGGACTGTTCTGCAATTCACTTGTGTTACAGGTATCTCCTATCCATGCCATCATGCATGGTGAAGGGTGACCTTATATAAACCTAGGCAGATAGCTCACTCTTGGGTTGCAGAGTGCAAAACAATCCAGCAATCTGAGAAAATGTCTAGCATCCCACTATTGAGAAACATGGGTGTTTGACAGGAATTGATGATGTGGGTCCAGTGGAACCTACACAGCCCAAGCCCAGAAATCTACACAGCAATGCCTGTGGCACAGGTCAGTCATGGGTGTCTAGTTGCTGTGTAGACATACCCTCAGAACAAAGATGATTTTTATTTACAGATTGTGCGTTTGACTTTGTGCTGAGCATATGCAAGTCCATGGATTTCAGTGCCAGATGCAACTGCTCAGCGCTTCTTGGAAGAAGGCCCTAATAACAAATAATACTGGCTTTTAGATTATTTGATTTGCTTTATATGTTTAAATGTGGCATGGGAAGTATAAACTCTTATTTCTTTGTTCCTGAAATATGTTGCTTCCTGGCAGCATCTCTGATAGATATATAATAGATGTGCTAAATTTAATCTGCATGCAGTTAACATAAAGTATATCTATAAAATGTATCTAACATTAATACCAATTGTTATTTTAATATAAGCCGCTAAGAAGAAAGGGAAGCTTTACTTCTGTTGTCTGGGCTGTACCTATGCTGTGGAATAAATAGAATGTTTGAGTTTTCAGGAGTGTCACTCTGGCATAGCTCACCAGAACTTAATTTGTGAAGCATGGCTTCTGAAAATAAAGGCCTTACTAACTTTCTTCCTTATTTCTGTTAACAGGAAGAGTGCTTCTTGAATCTAGAGGCTCCAATTTCAAGAGTATGTGGCTATGACACTCCTTTCCCTCATATCTTTGAACCTTTCTACATCCCAGACAAATGGAAATGCTATGATGCGCTTCGAAAAATGATTAATTATTGATAAAATGATTGATGAAGCCTACAAGCATTCTAACCAGAGTAAGTGGAAGATTTAAAGGTTAAAGTATTAGTCATTTTTAATGCCAGAATTGGCTGTTGCTGCTTATGGTCATGGTTCAGAAAGGTACTTAATCCCCTGCCTAACTTTAAGCATATAAGTAGCCCCACTGAAGACAGTGCTCATAGTGGAGCACATGTTTGAGTACCTTGCTGAATCAAAATATAAAATTCTTTGCATTCTGAGAAGTGTGATTGATTAAGAACAAATGTTGATTGAAAAAAATCTATATTGCTTCAAATATTTCACATATGAAAGCCCATTCTCTTTGAACTTTAAAACATCCTATGGCTCATGGTGGGTTCAGATCTGTGAAATACGGATCATTTTCAACTCATGTTGACTTTAGTGGGAGATGAAAGTTCTTCACACTCTACAGGTTTGACCCTGCGTACAGTGCACTGAAGACATGAATTTTCTCCAGTCTTATATTTTACTTCAAAGATACTTGTAAGCCTATTATCTAAAGTTTATTCTACAAATAATAACCAAATACTGCATTTTCTGTATAATTTTTTCAACTACTTTGCCCACTCATCCAGTGAGATTTCAGCTGTTTGCAAAATCCTGCAAGCAAGAAAGTACTTTATCAAGTGGTATTTCTTTCCATTACTTGTCTTTCATAGACTCAGACTTTAAGGTTAGAAGGGACCATTATGATCAGCTAGTCTGACCTCCTGCACAGCACAGGCCATGGAATCTCACCCACCCACTCCTGCAATGAATTTCTAACCTATGTCTGAGCTATTGAAGTCCTCAAATCATGGTTTAAAGACTTCAAGGTGCAGGGAATCCTCCAGAAAATGACCCGTGCCCCACACTACAGAGGAAGGGGAAAATCCCCAGGGCCTCTGCCAATCTGCCCTGAAGGAAAATTCCTTCCCTACCCCAAATATGGTGATCAGCTAAACCCTGAGCGTGTGGGCAAGACTCACCAGCCAGACACCCAGGAAAGAATTCTGTGTAGTAACTCAGATCCCACCCCATCTAACATCGCATCACAGGCCATTGGACATATTTACCGCTAATAAATTATTAGGATGTTAAAAAAACATTCCTAGTCTTAAATTTCTTTTCAGTGTAATAGCAAAAATCTGTTCTCTTCCTTCATAAACATACATAGTGTTAACTGTTCATTGGCCAACAAAGTCTTGAGAAGAAGCTGAAAATGACTATAATAGATCTTCTGTATTTACTGGCTCATGTTATGATGTAAATCTGTTTTAAGCAAGTATCGACTTACTATGGGTTTCAATGACACTGTAAAATAGTAGCATTATAGTTGCTGTATTTAGATGTACAATGGGAGGCAGTTGCTGGGATCCATACTTCATGGGTCTCATCTTTCTAACATAAAAGGAAATTAGAAAATAGCATAATCCAAAGGTACTTTATATATTGTGGAATTCCTTTTGCTCTCATTGAAGTCAGTGGGAGTTTTACTATCAACTTGAGTGGCAGCAGGATTATGCCTTATACTGGGGACCCATTCTTGTGTTCATATTCCCAGTATATGGCTGTGATCTCATGCAAATATCCATCAGAAGAAACCCTGTGGATGATGTAATGTTCTTACCTCAAAGTCTTGAGCTGTTATACAGCTTCACCAATGCATAGTATGTGTACACCTGCTGCTGTCAGCATTAGGACAGGCCTTAATGCTTGAGACAACTACTAAGAGAGGAACTACCATTCTCCTTCGAGAGATGTCCATGTGGGTGCTCCATTCCAGGTATTGGTGCGTCCCTTGGAGATTTTTGCAGCAGTACTAGTAGTGGCCGCGCATGCACTCGGCCTCCCCACTCTAAGTGTACCTTAATACAGTACGCATGTGCGGCCGGTCTCCTCAGTTCTTTCTCTGGCCTAAGACGGAGCTCAGCAGACTCGCTAAGAACTTTCTTCCTCTCATTACTATTACCCTTCTAGTTAGTTAGTTTAGTGTTAGTTTGTTGTTAGTTGTAGTTAGCTACCTTTTTCTCTTTGTTTTTTTTGAAAAAAAACCAAAAAAAACCCCCTTTTTCTCTGTTCCTGTTAGCCGCAGCTGCTTCTGACATGCCTGGCTACTCAGGCTTTAAGCACTGCGCTACCTACAAGGAGCTGTTCCCTCTCTCTGACGGCCACTCAAAATGTATCAGATGTTTGGGAGAGACCCACGTTCTCCAAAAATGTGGCCATTGTGCTAAAATTAGCTCCAGGGCACAGAAGGACAGGTTGCTCAGACTCAGAATGTTCCTCCTGCAGAAATCATTGGGGTTAGCTTCAGACCCAGGTGTTGAACCTGCCTCCAGTGCCTGCCAGAGCCACCACCCCCGCCCCGCCCTGCCTCAAAGAGGCACAAGAAAACATCAAAAAGGGGGCACTTTCTCTCATTGAAAAAGGACACCCTGTGGAACAAAACGTCTCTGGGCAGGTCTACCATTTCCCTCCTGGTGTTTTCCTGCTTAAGCACATTTGACGCGCCGGGCTCCTTTGGCACTGTGCAAAACCCCCCTGCGGCTGCAACGGCAGCACAAAAATCTGGTGCTGAGGCTTCAGGCTTCCAGCTGCCTGCCTCTAATCTGGCACCGTTCGGCACCGCAGCGGACGTGGTGCTGACATATCGTGACATGCCTGACCCCCTGCAGGCTGATACTGATCTCCTAGCAGCTTCTCCAGCACTGGCACTGGCTACTTATATAGCCACCATACTATGCCATATGAAATTCCATAGAATTTCTGTATACTTTAAAAGTAAGGACATCCTACGTTAGCTGAGATTTCATTGTGGTACTCGTGGTTAAGTGCTTTTTTTTTTTATAATGCCAACCACTGATAGGAAATTATCCCTTGTGTTTTATCTGTACTGAAGTTAATTTGTCCAATTAGATGTCCCTTTTATTTGACACCACTATTGTACATTTAATCAAACTGTCTCTAGAGAACTGTGTCTCTGTGATTGTCTGAATGAATAATTTTATTATTCTGCACATGCTTGCAACGTCAGGGAGGTTATCAGTGGAGCATGGTCAGTTGTCTCTGATCTGTTCTTATTTAGGGGAAAAAAACATCTCCTATGACAGAGGAGAAGGAAATCCAGAAGACTGACCTGGGGATGTAAAAGTGGGGTCTGCAGCATCTCATCTCTAACCCTGCATAGGATGGGGATCAGGAGAGTCTGTGCAGGGAGGCTGTGGGAGGGAGGTAGACATGGGTACTACATGTGTGCCACTTTTGTCCTCTGGAAACCAGCATGCAACAGTCTATAAAGTTAATGTAGACTGAACCTGAATTAACTTTTGGATGTGTCCCTTCCCCCATCTTCCAGTTTGTACTGTGGACCCCACCACACAAAAACTGTCAGAGGGGACTACTGAGGCATCTGGTAGTACTTCAATTGGCATTGCTGTGTAGCTAGGCTCACTGAGATGAGGGGAAAGCCACAAGGCGAGGAGGTCCAGGAGGCAACATGGAGACACAGGCTAGCACTGACTTCCCGCTGATTTCAGAAGATCTGCAGGTTACGGGGTCCATAACCCCTAGTCATGCTGTTGGGGAGTCAAAATTGGTTTTGTCCCTCACAGAATGATCTGCTCGAAATGGGCGATGGGAAACCATGAAGTGTCATGTCCTCTTTGCAGGCTATTCAGTGTATATGTAATGGAGAGACATGGGTCTAGGAAATTTTGAGAGGGGTCTCATTAAATTCTTTGCATAGTTTTTTTAAATCACTGTGTCTGGGATTCTGTATTATTGTATGCATCCAGGTTTGGCCTATTCACAACTCATGCATCCTATCAGCTTATAATCATTTAGGGATATGCAGTATTTAGTTTTTTACAGCAAATATTTGGCTTCTTAAAAATAAATTGATGCATGTTACTGTTGCCTGTGTAGGTTGCGCTGAATTGTTATTGCTGTGCCTTTATTTCCAGTTCTAAAATTTTTTTCCTTGTTTAGTTAATATTTTTAGAAATTAATCTACTTGTTAGAGGCATTAATTACAAAAGATCCATGTTCAGCCATCTGCTCCACAGAGTTCAGATGGAAGGATAATGTGTTTTTATCTTTAGTGCTGTGAAAATGAAAGGATGATTGTAGCATTTGCTGGCTTTCTTTACTCTGCGTAATACTCATTGGTGAGGTGGTTTGTTGATCCAGAATTTTGAAGTTAGTATGTTGCAAAGCTATTTCTATCTAAGAAGCACAGTGACCTCATAACTATCTTCTAAGATCCTGGAGATGGTCTTAGAGTTCATGGGGTCCCAATCAGAGCAGAGCCATATGTTTCTAGAATATCAGACCATGAGTTGTCTCCTTTTCCTCCTGTTGCTGGGAAGACAGAAGGGATCTACAGGTGCGTATTTCTGTTTCCTCTGATTATACCGCCAGAGTGGAGTGTAGGGCTGGCCTGTTAGCTGCAGCGCTGGCATAGGTTTTAGGATCCCAAGTAGCCACTTACTTTGGTTGTGCTTGTGAACAACTCCTCGATGTGCAGCAAGTAATTTTCGTGTTTCCCACCTGTGATCAAGCCTTTTGTTGGACACTCGTATCCATTACTTTTAAGCACCCTGCAAAAACGGTTAATTAATCAAGTTACATTGCTTTGTATCTCTCTAACTTGTTATTTGTATTGATGTTTTCAATATACATCTCTATCACATAGTATTCAGAGAAGGAATAACATATAAATCCAGCCTTCTCTATTCACAGGACTAAGCATTTCTGACTCGCAGGTAATTGTGAATGTTTTGCTGAAAAACAAGGGCGCCTGTCCTGCAGCTGCCTGAGCACAGGTTTACCCTGCTCCCAATGGGGCTGCACATAGGCACTTGGATTCGCTTGCAGCATTGTGCCTCAGTCTAGTCAGAATCTCTGAACTGGAGACCGAAATAGTTCATTTCTAAGAGTAGCCTCTCTGCCCTGTGCCACGTTTTTTCCCCCCTGACTGGTTGCAGATGTGTTGACAATATAGCACACATACACTGTCATGTTTCTTGATGTTGATGTTTGTCATGGCTTTCCTTTTCATAGACGAGTTGATAATACAACATTGTATGACTCCTCAATGAAAGACAGGAAGCATAAAGTTTCCATATAACTAAGGCAGACCTTTAAACAGCTTCTTGGCTGCTAGTGAGCTCACATTAGATATGTCACTGTTAAAATCTATAGCTCTAAATGTTAGCTTCCAGGTGTGCAGCTGTGATTCAAATAACACTTAGTACTAGGAAAGCAATGAAAATGGAAAGAGGGAATGAGATGAACATGAATTTGTATTTCCTGTATCACTGGTATGGTTAGTGGCTATTCATAAAAAAGCCAACACATATTAGAAAGTACCCTTGTGTGACACTGTCAGGGGCAGTTATAATACACAGATGGCAGAGATGTCATCAGACCATTCCAAATGGCCTCCCTTTGGCCATGCACAACTTTGTATTCTACAGGACTATGTATTATATTCTACATATTGTATTCTACAAGACTGTTTTTCTGTCTGTTGCCAAGATCTACATTTTAAGACTCTTTCCCTAACAGATGGAGATTCATCTGTATGAGATAAATATGTACTTTATCTACACCTCTTACACATTGGTATGTTTGTGTATACACTGTGATAGTGTAGGTGGTGCTAGTAGTTACTCCTATTTAAGAAGTTACCTAACACTTTCCATCTGCCATTCCCTATTTTCAGTTATAATTTTGCCAGACTTAAACCATTCAAATTCCTTGGCTTTTTGTACCTCATGCTGATTTTTAAAATTTCAGCAAAAAATGGCTGTTCCTGAGAAAGAAGTTGGGGGAAATTGATAGTTTTGCCAATGTTTAACTTTCCTCCCAACTATTTCTCTGAAGAGTTCTCATGCTTCATTGGTTTGGCATAGGGACCTAAAATTTAGATGGGTAATAATCCTAGGGCCAGTAAGGTGCCTTTTGCTGTGCCTGTGAAAATCTGTCCAGATTTTGGTGAATTATAAACCTCTGAAAATTGCTATTTGCACATGCTGCTAAAATCTCTAGACATTCCATCTGCACTAATCATGCTGTGGCCCCACAACTCCCTGTGTGTTCGCTACAGTGAGTAGCTCCTCAGAGCTCCTACTTGCTCCCAGTTCCACTCAGCTTCCTACACGGAAGGCACAGCTAGAACTCCAGATGGTGCTGAAGCAGCAGGGCTTCCTGCTTCCTTTGTGTGAGGTGTGCTGGACTCAGAGACGGGAGGAGAGGTACTATCGACTGGTATTCTGTGCACTTCAAAGTACTTATTTATGGGTCCTGGCTTCACATCCCATTTTACAGAGGAAGTATGTGAGAGGTTACACAAGGTCACTTCTGGCACATTAAAAATAAAACCCAGGTGTCTAATATAGCAGGAACAAGTCTCACCCACTTAACTACACTGCCTTTCAAAGTGAAAGTACCAGATTCATGTGTTTGGCTGTGCTGCCTATAACCACTAGCACACACTCCTCTGGAGTCTGGAATAGAACCCAGAAGTCCTGATTCACAACATCCCAATACGCTACTGGCAAAGTATGTTTGGCATCCTCCACTAGTGTCTGGTCCACAAAACAGATAACAGCATGCTATTCCTGCCAATGTTTTCTTTAAGCTAATGGAGATCTGTGCTCTTCTAAATGTGTTGAGTTCAGACTTTGTAGATGACCCATCGAGGGGGAAGAGGGGAGTTCAACATGGTTCCAGATGGAATTTCAGTTTACTTTTTTTAAGAAACCTAGGGAATTACATACAAAATATTACAGTAAAATTCTTTCATGACATGATTATGTACTATTTTTTCTACAAGACACCTTCCTCATCAGAACTGCATGACTAGGGCGGAGATTCACAAGCAGAGGAAGGGCATTCTTTTGCTTTAAGGCACTGGAATGGGATCTAGGAGAACTTAACCTGCCATAGACTACCCAGCCAAGACTGTATAATGATTCATATGCATAAATGGTCCAAATTACTGTTGCATGGTCAACCTTAATTCTGTTATTTCCTAACTTTGACCCTTTGCAACTTTAATATTTTTTAATGTAGTTTTCTATATGTAATAAATATATTCATATTGTTAACTCACAGTTTAGATGCCTATAACATTTTATCTATTTTGTGCAGTGTTATGAAATAAAAGTAGCCCTGAAGTTAAATGTTCCTGGACAACATTTACTGTTGGACTGCATAATTGGAATAAATTGGAGCAAAAGATATTGTTAGTTGTGTTTAGGTAGTCTCCTGCCACCAGTAAGGTACAAGCGAGTTTAATCGAAATTTATACATGATATGAGTAAAGGGAAATCATCTTTTATACCCTGCATGTAGCATTATACATGAAATGAAAGAACGAGATTGTGGTTTGGGGAGATATGGATATTACTTTCGCCCTAAATGTGTATAATTTATTTTATCTTCTACTTTTGCAGAGATGGGAGGAAAAACAAGACTATACAGAAGCCTTCTTTAGAACTCTTGGCAGTTATTCAGATCTGTGTGTTCTGAAGTCCTATAGCAGATTGTCTTCTCTGAAGTAAACTCATCCTGAATGTCTTCTTGGCTAATCTTCAAAAGCTCAAATTTTCCCCTAATTATGAAATTAATGATGGACAGGTGATTGCTGTAATAAATAGTTTCAGATGTATTAAACAAATAAATTCCAGATGTAGTATGAACTTTATTCACTTTGCAATGCTTCACAAGGCTATATCTTTAAATGACTTCACTGTGTAAATATTATGTGGGATTTTATTCAATAAAACATATTGTACTCATGTGGTCTCTCTTTGCTTTTTCTGTTTTGGGGAAAGTCCAAAGAAATGCTTATTTGGTAACTATACATTTTTAAACAAAAATAATGTTGAAGCAGCAAAACTGATCTGTGTGTCAAAATGGACAGTCGTTGCACGCTTTTTGACACTGGGGCCAGATGGGGAGTGCAGGACTTGGGAAATGTGGGATCAATTCCCTCCCTCCGACCCCCACAGACTTCTCTTGTGACCTTGGGTTCTCTGTGCCTCAGTTCCCTATCTGTAAAAATTATGATAGTCGCACTTTCTTACTTCGTAGAGGTGTTGAGAATAAATGCATTAAAGAAGGTGACGCATTTTGAGATCTACTGATGAAAAGTGCTGTGTATGAAGTTGGGATTATTTTCATTATTTTATTATCTGACCACTGTCATTGTCATTTTTCATCACTGAAATGGTCTCCAATAAGAAGATCCTAAAGTACTGATTGCTCTCCTCTCTCTTCCAAATTAATTAAAATGTGCAGTGCCAGAGGAGCTACTGATACTAATACAGCTACTGATACTGTATGCTTTTATAGCTGATGGGTTTCATTGCTAAATATCTCTTTTAGTGTCCTTGTGTTTCAATTATTTTCACCTCTGGCTGTAGGATATATTCTGATGGTGAATAAACAATGTTAAGTCATCAAAAAAAGGGTAATCATCGGGTCTCTTCCAAACTGAAATGGATAGTGGGAGAAGAAGCTGTGCAGGTGCCATTTTCTGTTAGGGTAATAAATAGACCTACAGTATGATGGAAAGGATTTTACAGTATAATCTATCAATGCTCACCTCTCTATTGTGCAATGTCTCCAAAATCAGACCTCCATATGTAACCTGAAGGGTACTGGTCATCCCTAAGAGCAAAAAGAATTCAGACCCTCTGGATGTCTTGTGCGATTTTGTAATATTCAGTTTTGCCCAGATTTTTGTTGGTCATGACTTTCATGTCCTCATCAAGCTGGGGGCAGGGCTTAGACAAGCCGAGGAAGAATGGGGATCCATTGCTATGAGGATTCTCTCAGTAGATGGCTGTTAAGGGGTTGCAGAGCCTATTATGGCGTCATGGCATCGAACCAGAACGGATACCTCCTGCAAAACCTTTGTTCATCTGCCTGCCACCTGCCTTAAGTGCCACATAAGTAATTCACAGACCTTATTTTGGCCCTCTGTATAGGGGGTGAATTTCATCAAGTCCTCATGCTAAAAATTCGATATTCTTTTTAAATGGATGCAAATGTCCAGTTAATTGAACTTCTTGTAGGCAGGGAGTTCCAAATACTCAAAATAAAACTTATGCGTTATCAGAAGGGAGAAAGTGCTTCTCTACAGTGAACAGCTCAGGGGAATTTCCAACATGACTGAAAGAATAAGGTAAATTACACAAGAGCAAGGATGACCCTGTGAAGGTATAGCACTGGATATCAGAAGACTTGGGGTGTATTCCCAACTTCCTGAAGACCTTGGGTAAATCATTTAGTCCCTGATCCAGCTCCAGTGAAGTCAAAGGGAGTCTTAACTATTAGGCCAACATTTTCAAACTGGGGAGCAAAACCCATATTTCCTCCATTTATGCACCTAAATAAGTGGCTTGGTTTTTTCAGAGTTGCTGAGTACCTACAAGCATGATGGCAATTGTGAGCTCTGAGGATCACAACAGTAATCTCTATATGTGTCATTTCTTCATCTGTAAAATCAGACAATGCCTGCTTCACAGCAGAGTTGAGGCAAATTATTAATGTTTGAAGGGCTTTGAGATCCTCAGGTGGAAGGTGCTAAAGATGATACAGCTATTCAGGTCCTAACATCTGATTTTATGCCATTTATTACGCTCTTAATTCACACCTTCACTGCACAGTCCCACATGGCCCTGCTGGAATTAGTAAGGGAGGAAGAAATCATTCTGATGTGATAAACCCTAAAATGAAACCCATTAACATGTTTTTAATCCTCCATTAAGATGGCATTCTATTAGTCATCTTTTTATGAAAGCTATTAATGGGATGTATTCATTTTTTGTATGAAACTTAAACATGCACTAATCATTCTCTATTTCATATAGTGTTTTACTCCTTAAGGAAGTTATTTCTGATTTTTTTTATTAACCCAAAACTTACTATAAAAATCCGCTGTCTAAAATTTCTATCATAAATAGAAAATGTCATTTTTTCTATGCATTTCCTTTACAATTGTTCTAATAGTATGTATCAAGAGTTTTCAAATACACATACATTACCACAGTAATATATACTTTGTTAGCAAACAGTATTAATGCTGTTTATATTTAATATTATTTGCGAACAAGCATATTGTAAGTATGAAATCAATTAACCATTTTAAACAGTTTTATTCTCTGTGGTTTTATTTATTTAAAGTTTATTGTGTGAAAGTTAAAAGAGATAATAATCCAAAATACACAGAAAATAAATTTGTTCTTAACATTTCTTTCAGTGTCCTTTCCCGCACCCTCCCACCTCAACTCTGTATTTTTAGTGAATGATTGGTGTGGGATTTTAATAATGAGAATCTTGTGCTCCATTGTTTTCTCCATTTTTGGATAACTGGCGTATTTCTATATGGTATAAATGATTGTTATTGTGTGTTAGAATATATGCTGCTCTCAAAATCCTGCCTAGATGGCAGTGTGCAGCCATCTAACCTACATTGAAGGATGAGTGCCGTTAAAAGTATATGTACTACTAAACATGCTCAGTCATGGACTGAAAGGGAGGATGTATACTGTATATGCAAATAAAACACGTCACACTAAATCCGTCAACAAGAAATCTGATGTCAAATAAATCCGGGTTATTAGCTGTCACTTTCTTCTAAATGTTTGAGGTGAAAGTAAGATTTTTAGAGCAATCAAAAAATCTTATTCATTTCAGCATTCAGCGGGGGAATCCATTTACTTCCCATCTCATCCACTTACATAATCTAAATTGTCCTATACTTTTTAACCTACAAACATTAGTACATACCAGATGCAAGAACTAAAAAGAAGAGGACTCTCTCATGATTTACACAAAGCAACAGGCCTTTTACTGACTATGTATCCAGAACAAAACCTAGGAAACTGCTGTCATTCTTTCTGCTCTTTGTCCAAAAATGACCAATTTAATACACATTACCATGAGGTACTAAAATCCAGAATGTAACTCCAAAGATATTGTTATGATATACCCTGAGTTTATAATAGCATTACATTGTGTTTTTATTTATAAACTATTTTAGATTCCCATTGTTAGAGATATTTAAAACTAGTCTGGGTACCACTAGTAACTTTTTAAAAGAACTGAGGTGGATCCTGAGGGATGGACCAGAATAGAAATAAGAAATTACAATACCCATGTAGCTGCATAAACCCACTAATTCCAGACTAAGGAGCTGATACACTCATATCTACCTATCTAACTAGGTTAAGACAGTGGTACAAGAGCAACTTCAGTGGGGCGCCTTAGAATGACAGCTATATACTCATTACTAAAGATCTAATTCAACACCCATTGAAATCAATTGGAGTCTCTCCTTTGGAGCTGAAGGAGCCCAAAGTGTTTGCAGGATTGAACATAAAATATATGGAGCTTATTAGCTACAAAGGCCAAATAGCTTCATAAGAAGCGTGGTGTCCACCGTGCAGGGGTATATTGTGGAAGGTCAGCACTAGACAAATAACACCAGGTGCACGAACTGAAAGATTCAGTTGGGAAAGCTCATGGGGATCATTATCTGGGTGACTCAGAGAGCCCAATGAGCATGATGTATTCAATACAAAATAAACTGATGCTGTTTTTAAGCTCTCTCAGCTTAATAGATCTGAAATAAGGATATAATTCCTCTGCAGCTCCATTTCTGCTTAGGTGTTCTTAATTTCAGTTATTTTCAGTAAGACACACATCTGACCAAAATATAACCAAGAGTTGCCATTAACCAGGTTTCAGATAACCAAGGCTGATTATACATTTTCTTCCGAGTTTATATGAGGTTCATTAATACAGCCCTAAATTTTCAAATTCAAGCACTCAACATTCAGGTAAGTACAAAAGGTGTCTCATTCATCATTAAGTGTGACTCTGGTATGTATGAAGGAGAGGAAAGGTAGTCTTGTGGCAAAATGCACTGGACTACCTGAAGAGATTTGGGTTCTAACACAGACTTTAGGTGTGACCTTGAGCAAGCCGTTTAAGATGAAATCCTGACTTCACTGAAGTCAATGGAAAAACTCTGTCTACACAGATTGTAAGGTCACTGGGGCTTAGATTCGCTTACTGTGTGTACAGCCAAATAAAGCCCCAGTCCCTGTTATTGTTTCCCTTGTTAAAAATAAACCTTAACATGTTACTCTGAATTAATTTCCAGTATTAATATATTTGCATGGTAAATTCTTCTTGAGTTTACAACTTGAATATTGAATGAATACTAGAGTTGTTTTGGTTATTGGGATTTACTGCTGTTTTTTGCTGATATAAATTTAGAAATTATTAGTTGGCCAACCTAATTGTATTCAGTTTGATTTAAGAATTGGTGTTTATTCATGTGAATGTAGGCCGGTGTGTTCTAAACATTTAGGCTCTTGGAGCTATGGGTGTGATTCCCAGCACACATAGACATACTCATGCTACTCTCATTGAGCTAGAATGCTAAAAAAGAGTATAGCCACAGTAGCATGGGCAGCAGCTAGTGGAAGGATGTACTAGCTGCCCCACAAGATCCAAGCAGGTTTGTATTTGGGGTGCCTAGCCAATGCTGTTGCTTCCTGCTGCTGGCACTATTGCAGCTTCACTGCCATTGTTAGCATGCTAGCTTAATGAGAGGTAGTGTCAGTATGTCTACATGAGCTGGGAATTACATCTAGGGTGACCAGACAGCAAATGTAAAAAACTGGGACAGAAGGTGTGTGTGTGGGGGGGAGGGTAATAGGAACCTATTTAAGAAAAAGACCCCAAAATTGGGACTGTCCCTATAAAAGCAGGACATCTGGTCACCCTAATTACACCACTAGCTCCAAGTGCAGACATAACCTTAGAGCACTATGACAGCAGTTTTTAAACAAGACTGCCCACTGATTTCAATACAGCCAATAAGATACTTCTATGCAATCCTGAAATTATTTCTGTTTACTTGTACTTTGTGTAACACTTCATTTACTTGCAACGCAGCGCTCGTTGAAATCATGAAGTGTGAATTTATTGTGCCAGTGTGCTGCACAATTCTCTTGTAGCTAATAAGAAGTTTAGTGCATCCAGGCCAGATGTTTCTCATTTTCTGCACTCTAGAAGAAATGGAAAAGGAGGACAGACCCAGATATGGAAGCCAGGAAAAGGTATTTCCACTGTTGAGATTTCTGTTCTCTCTCCTTACATCATGGAAGAGGGATATATTTTGCCCTCCTTCACCCCATGACGCACTGTACCCTGGAGAATAAGACATTGCTGGATTGGGGAATCCTTTTTATGCCTTCCAATGAGAGGCCAATAGAGAGAGCAACAGGCAAGGAATCTTCATCCATCTCTTGAAAAAGGCCAGAGCAGGGGGGTGCGAAACAAGGGATATTTTGCTTCTTCCCATACAGCCCTAAGAAAAGAATTTGGAATTTCAGTAGAAAAAGGGGCACAAAGATGGAGATCTAACCTTCCACTCAGGTGGCTGAGAATAAATGTAGCAGTCCGGCCCTGGAGTTGTCTCCAGTGTCTCTGGCCAGCCCAAGCAGAGATATTTGTGCATTGATTACTGCTCCTTTCCCATTTCAAATTAATGCAGTTCTGCAATGATGGCAGCGGACTCCAAAGACAGGCAATGAAGAGCCACAGTTCTCCAAAAAGCATTCCCCATTGTAAAAGGGATTGAACTGTATTAGAATTTAGGCAAAAGAATTGTGCCTTTCAGCTATTGTGTGGGTGCAACTGAGAGGCAGGCATGAAGCATAATGCCAGGAAAGGTGCTGCTTTTCCACAAACGGTTGAAAGAAGGAACTCCAGAGTTTTGCAATAGTAGCCTTTGTTGAGGCAAGCCATGGCAGCCCATGCAAATCTCCAGTCAACTTGCAGACCATCCAGTGTTCTTACTATGACCCAGGAAACAGTTCAGTATTTACACATTGAACAGTTCAATACTCGACACAATCAGCAAGAGACATAGGAAAATTGGCTAATGCAAGAACTAGGATTGTTTGATCCTAACCAGCTGGGAGACCTCGGTTTCTCTGGGTCCCTGCTTTCATGTCTGGATGAAAAGACCTGGATGGCTTTTGTTCACTATTGTTTAGGTGAGACTGTTGTGAGAGCATCATTTATCGTGGTCTCCTGCACCTGTGCCACACACCAGTGTATGCTTTTGTCACCTGCATTCTGCATCAGCTGATTACCTGTTCAAGATTACAGCTACCTCTTATAAGGTATATGGCTTTCAATCTAGTGTGACCATGGGGCTTATATGACCTTTTGCTATAATGTCTGCTGGAATGTCCGTTCACATGGGTGCCCTCTAAGCAGAAAAGGGAGAGCAATGAGGCACTAGAACAGAGTAGTTGGTGATTGTTGCAAAGTACATATTTGAGTGGCTTATTGCTATTAGAATGTGGTTTATTAATTTTGCATTTTGTTCAATGAAAAACATAATGTGTGAGAGGTAGGTCAGGGAGTGGGAGGGAAGAGTGTAATGCAAATATCATTCCCCTCTAGCAAGTATCTCATCATAAAAGGATAAAGAAAAATAATAAATTAAGATTTCTCTTGTTGAAATTGTAGATTTCTTGTTGAACAGATTTTTTCGATGTCTCTGATTTCATAAGGTTCTCTTCCCCAGAAGCTTAGAAGTCAGCTCAGCAGCAGTTTTTGGTCATATATATGCACTATAAACGTATGTACACTGAGTAGTCCTTGGGGAAGAAGCACTGTACCATTGCCAGGTTAGTCTACAGTGGAGAACTTATGGCTATGCACTATTCAGTAGGAGTTTTGCATTCGCTTGAGTGGGGGCAGAATCAAGCCCTTAGATACTATGGTAGTATATGCTATGCACAACCCTAATATAGATTAGAATAGGTTTGTCCCATTTTGGCTCCACCTGCTTAGTGGAAATCAAACACAGTCTAGTAAAAGTAGTGAAATGATTAAAATTTCTGCTCAAGTTCAACAGTTTGGTATCACAGTTGATGACAGCTGAGTTAGTCATTTGTTGAAGTCCTGACTGAGGTTAATAGAGTTATCCTAGGGATGAATTTGGCTCCTTATATTTGAAGTTTAGGGGCAAGGAAAGTAATATTGTTTGAAAAGAATTTAGCTGAGATTTCTGAGTGATAACTAGCTCTTTGTTTTAGGTGTTTCGTGTTGATATGTTCTTAACATCCATCAATATTCTTAGAAATATTTCTATATACTTCTACAAACTCCCATTATTGTACCATTATCATAAGTGGGTCTTTTGGATTTACTGATGATTTTTTTTAATCGCTGCCTGTAGTAAAATTAAAGTTTTTTTAGTTCTTTTATTACTTATTGATGAAACTCTCTAATCCTTTTATTAACCCTGGGTACCATGCTGAGCAGGACTCTGAAATCTCTTGGATGAACTGAGTTATGGATGCTAAGAATTTCAATTAGTTGCTGGGATACCTTAAAGCCTTACTCTGTTTCTTAGAATTAAAGTGTCAGCTTTATTATTCTCTGTACAGTAGGCCTGGAGAATGTCAGAGTTTCCAAGTTAATCACCTTGTTAGTACCTTGGATGTGAAGCATGGCCAGGGTATTTACAATTTGCAATAAAATGGACATATTGACTTGGTTGCCATCAACAAGTACCATAGTGATAGTGCCTGGATCAGTGTGTGACTTCTGAACGTTTAATATTAAATAAGAAATTCATGGTTCCAACTGTGAGCAACTTACTCAAGGACCATTAAATAGGAATTTTTGCCTGAGTAAAGAGTTCAGGATTGGGCCATTGCCATGAGCCTAATGCTGTACTCCACTGAGCATGGACAAAACATGTGCTTTGGCCTTAACTTTCTTGCTAACGTATTACGTTTCATTATTGGCACATTATCTTCACATGGTCCCCATGCATTAAACAGACTAGACCACTTAAGATTTCAGGCTGTCATTTCTACATAAAGACAACTTTTCATTCCAGCTCAGTGTAACTGTGGAGGTGGCAGCCATTTCAAATTCTCCAGTGAATTTTCTGTCCTGTTGTTGCAATCAGACATGAGTGCCCACACTGGAAATGTGGCACTTGGCTCTGAAATGGAGATTCCCCTTTTTTTAGTAATTCAGCAGCTGTGCCACTAATGAAACAGATCAATGTTGGTTATGCATCATATGTTTTTGAGGCAGTGTCCAAATTTCACGTTAAAACTGGGAAGATCATTGATGACACTGGACTCAATTGAGAGTCAAAGCAGAACAATGTATGGTTATGTATATACTCTTCATTTTTGACCAAAGAATTTAGTAACCAATTTAGAACATTGCATTTATAATACAAGACCCAGCCAACTGAAGTAGAGATAATGTATAAAGCATATCTATAGTAAGATTATTACTGACTCTCTATGTGTGTGTGTGCGCGTGTGTGTAATAGATATAGAGAGAAAACATATTCTCAGTATACCAGGTATTCCATTATTTAAACATCCTGGGCCAAATTTATCCCTGGTCTAAATACATTGAAGGCATTGTCTATAGTTAACATAGTAAGTCAGCTTGGCACGGTCCCATTATTTGAAATGAGATGTTCAGCACAAGGAGGTGACAAAACATGGGAAACCCTGTAAATCATAAAGCTATTAAATCTAGCTATTATCAACCCCAGGACTTGCAACAAAAGCTGTTTTATTCAGACAGGGAAGTGCATTTAGGCGTAACTTTAAATAATACGTCTGAAGAAGCCTCTCAAATGCTATATAATTTGAGATAATTAAATGTAGTTATTTCATCGTACTGCCATTTACCACTTTGCCGCTTATGCCTACAATTTTGATAGTCATCATGCATTTGAATGGTTTATTTCAGTGAAAGCTAACCCACATTTGTAGGGTGCAGATTGTAATTATCTTATTTCAAAACTCAGACACAATCCTCTCGATGGTCCGTTTGGCTAGTCAGCGCAAATCTTGGGCTGAGAAAAGTTCAGAGCACTTCAACCACAGATGCGTACAGGTGAATTAAAAAATGATGCTAAAGTAGTATGGAGCCCAGGCCCCTCAGTTGGGTTTGTATTTTAAGGGATTTGTTCATCAATTTCCATGTTTGCTTTGCTGATTCTGCCCCTGCATAACTATGACTCTGCCTCTTGACTATGAAGTTATGAGGATTATGTGATTCCGTGAGGAAGAATTATTTTGATCAGCCTAAATAGAGAAGAAAAAGTCCTGGAAACCAGACTCTGTCCTGGCAGTTGTACTCAAAACAAAGAGCAAAGAGTAAGAATCCAATTATCACGGGCTGAGATGCAGTGACTGATCCAAGGAACAAGCAGTTAGAGGCAGGGACAGATTCTCTACCCTGCTTCACCCCCCTTGGGTTGATAAGGAAGCACAAAGTGAGCGGAGATGGCCCAGATCCACCTCGCTGGGCATTCCCCTGATGTAGGGAATAGTCAGCACTTACCAGTAGTATAGTGTTAAAAAACAACCTCAGTGGATAACCTAACCTAAACTAAACTTCATATTCCCCAAATGAGGAGACTTTTACACCAGGCTTCCAGCAGTCCTGTGACGGAGTGTATCTGGCCCTTCGTGTCTCCCTGCTGGAGATCCTGAGGTCCTATTATAACTTGCTCCAGGCAGGAGCAGCAAAGGTGGGTCCTCCAGGCCTGGCTAGAAAGGCAGCACAGAAACAGCCAATCAGAATCCAGAAAGCACAGATAAAAGTTGCTGCAGGACCTGAGCAGGTCAGTTCCTGGCTGGGCCAGAGGGGCAAGGAAAGAAGTGTGCGCCTTTCTGGCCAAAGGGGTTTCGACCAGCGGATGCATTTGCTAAATCTAGGCGTGAGAGGCCCTAAGAGCTCTAACACTAAGGTAATGACAGGAGGTAAATGAACTGGGTGGGAAGAGGCCCAGGGAAAGTGGCAGCAACTAAGTGAAAGAACTGAAGGAAGTGGTACATGGTGGCTGTGTATAGCGTCCCTCAGCTGGAACCTGGAGTAGTGGGTGGACCCAGGTTCTCCCACCAGCCCCTAGCAAAGTGGCCTGAGCCCCAAGAAGGGCCTGAGCAAAGGGCTGGATTTAAGGGCCAAGTGATGGGGCTGAAGACCCTGGTAAGGGCAGAGATTTTGGTGAACTCCTTGCTACCCTGCAAGGGGTTCATTTTTTACTGGGTCACTTGAGCCAACAAAGATCCACCTAATGGGGTAAATATCCTACAGGGGGTGCTAGAAGCAGGAAAAGAGATTGCAGCACCACACCCATCTGACAGGGGACACTCCGGCTTCCTGTCACTAGCCCCTGATGCAAGGAGCGGGGCTGGGAATATCTGTGAGGAAGGGGGTGGCTGGAGGATGATACACTAAACTATGCTCAGTGGGTGGTCAGCTGGTGGAAATTAGAGTAAACTCCAGGCTGTTCTAAACTGCATTGGGGCCAGGAACTGAGCAGAGAAAAGAGGTAACTAACTTACTGATGCTTCTTCCCAACATCTGCATTACAGAAGTGAAATCTTGGCAGAGCATAGAACTTGACCATTGCAGAAGGCATGGCCAGGAGAAAGGGTAGGATCTCCTATATTCAGATCTTGCTATCTGGGAGCAAATATCTTTTATTCTAGAATGATGAAAATAAAAACATACCTATTATTATTATTGTGTAATTAATTGTTTGTATTTTGGTTTTGTGTGGAGGCGACTAGGCTTTGTGCAGTCTCCAGTGCTCTCATGTGCTACATGTAGGGGAGGGGTAGCTCAGTGGTTTGAGCATTAGCCTGCTAAACCCATGGTTGTGAGTTGAATCCTTGAGGGAATCATTTAGGGATCTGGGGCAAAAATCTGTTGGATGATTTAATTGGAGATTGTTCCTGCTTTGAGCAAGGGGTTGGACTAGATGATCTCCTGAGGCTCCTTCCGACCCTGACATTCTAGGATTTCAAAGATCCTGAAGCAGAATCACACTATAGGAGTGCCTACACTGCACACCACTGGCGGGGGAGTGTCGAGTATGTGTAGCTAGATGTCACAATGAAAAGCTGAGAGAAAGTTGCTGGGAACGTTTCCTGCTGCCAGAGTGTTTTCCTACAGTGGCAAAGGCTCCAGTCACAGGAAACTGCCGGAGACTTTTCCCGCTGCCTTTTCTTGCTGCCGGAGCCTTTCCCTGCGGCAGGGAAAGGGTCTGTCAATGAGAAGACAGTGAGGCACTGCATGCTAAAAATAGCAGTGTAGATGGGGGTGGCATTGCTTGGGCATGGAGAAAGCCATGTAGGGTACATACGCATAGGTTCTGGCTTGTCTTTACTCACCTAAGCTGTGCTTCTCAGTCTACACTGCTATTGATTCTTGCGCTAGGGAGCGTGTATGCACTCTACACACTGCGGTATGGTGTGTGTAGCATTAATGTATTCTGTATGGGTGAAATCCTGGCCCAGGGAAGCTAACAAAAGTTTTGCCATTGATTTCAGTAGGGCCAGGATTTCATCTTATCTATTTAGGCTGCATAACTATGGGTGTTAATCTGCAGCACAGTAGAACATGTACTTACTGTGGGGCTAAATCCTGACCCTTGCAACGCGCCCAAATATCTGGCTTTGGCTCAGAAGGTTTCCATGGAGAGTGAGGAGGAAGGAATTGTCTTTTCGTATCCTGGAGCAGGAGCAGAATGCACTTTGACTGCAATGACGAAATAGCTCAAACTGCTGCTGTGTCCCACAGTTCATAGCAGTAAATCCATAGTCCTGCCCCATTCCTTCTCAATTCTGCTGTACAGGGATTTGCAGCAAAGCCCTGTGTGTGTGTGTGTGGGGGGGGGTGACTGACCTTTATGGAGGCAAGAGGATCTCCAAATCCCACTTTCTGGTGCCATGAAACTACATCCCTTCTGCTGCATTGGGGCCTCCACTGTTTCGGAGGCTGAGGCAGGACTTCCCAGCCACCAGGCACTTTTTGTGGACTAATCCCCACTGTGCTGGATCCCCAACGGGGATCCATAGAGACGGGGATTGTGTCAGCCACGATCTCTATGGGGAGAGGTGCACTGTGTGTGTGTGTGTGTGTGTGGCGGGGGGGGGGGGGGGGGGGGGGGGTTGGGGGGGACGGGGCCAGGCTCCCTCTGTGCCCGCTCCTGTTCCATTCCGTTCCCAGCCTGGGCCCAGCCAGTGGGGATTAGTCCACTAAAGTTAAGTGGATTAATAGTCCACTTAACTTTATGAAGTATAGCTTTTCACTTTATAGTGAAAAGCTATGCTTCATACACCTGTAGATTAGTGTTATGGGTACGTTCTATTACTCATCAAGTGCCATAAAAGTGCCTGGTGTTTTACAGAACACATACACACAGACAAGGCGCCTGTCTTAAGCAGCATGCACTCTAAGACAGTAGTTCTCAACTAGGGGTAAGCATACTCCTGGAGGTACGCAGAGGTCTTCCAGGTGATACATCAACTCATCTAGATATTTGCCTAGTTTTACAAGAGGCTACATAAAAAGCACTAGTGCAGTCTGTGCAAACTAAAATATCATACAGACAATGACTTGCTTATGCTGCTCTATATACTATACACTGAAATGTAAGTACAATATTTAAATTCTTATTGTTTTATTTTATAATTATATGGTAAAAATGATAAAGTAAGCAATTTTTCAGTAACTGTGTTCTATGATACTTCTGTATTTTTATGTCTGATTTTCTAAGCGTATGTCAACACTACCTGCTGGATTGGTGGGTAGCAATCGATCTATCGGGGACTGAGTTATCGTGTCTAGTCTAGATGCAATAAATTGATCCCCATGTGCTCTTCCATCAACTCCTGTACTCCACCGCCGCAAGAGATGCAGGCAGAGTCGACGGGAGAGCAACAGCAGTTGACTCACTGCCATGAAGACGCTGCGATAAGTCGATCTAAATATGTTGACTTCAGCTGTGCTATTCTCATAGCTGAAGTTGCCTATCTTAGGTTGATTCCTCTCCTCCCGCCCCCAGTGTAGACCAGGGCTAAGCAATCAGCTTTTAAGTGAGGCGTAACGTGAGTGTACGCAAGACAAATCATACTCCTGAAAGGGGTATAGTAGAATGGAAAGGTTGAGAGCCACTGGTCTAAGACAATAACATAGAGGTGCTGGAGGGGGAATCACTAAAGTTCTGCTGTTCATGTCAACGAACGGCTGGGATGAGTTCCCTACAGGTGTTAGAGTTCACCTTCTCCTCTGGATATGGGTAGCTCACACCCTTAAACGGTTCTTAATTCCACTCCTTGTTTTGGTGTCTGCAAGTTTGTGACCATGCTATATTTTCATGAACTCAGCGTCGTGTCCCAGGGACAGCGTATATGCATTTCTAACAAAGTTCAGCTTATACATGCAGCCTCTTTCCTTGCTTATTGTTCCAAGAAAGCATTGTTTAAATGGGAAGAGCAACAAATAGATTTCCCCAGAGTGTCTCACTCACAGAACCACACCCTGCAACCCAGGACAACAGGGTTCGTCACAGGCTAATGGAGAACATTTTTCTGTCCCTTGTTAAAACATTGGCTGCATATTGCTCAACAAACATGATATCAAGGAAAATAGACTGGGCACAAATGAGCATAGAGATTCATCGTCAAATTTTCAAAAGAGCTGAGCAGTTCTCATGGAGAATATTGGTAAGTAGCTTGGTGCTGAGCAGTTTTGTAATTGTAGCCAGTCATTTCCTGAACTACTACTTCGAGGCCGACTTGAAATTGGGTCTACGGTGAAAAGAACAAAGTACTGTCAGGCGCTACATTTGCCTGAGTGTCCCTGAAAAATTTTGTGGTTTTACAGTCATATTTTCTTATTTTTTGTAAATGTTTTTCTCACCCAAACAATGCTGAAAACTGACTGATTGTACACAATAGTTTGTAAATTGTACAAAATAAACCCACTGAAAGAAATCCTTCCCACCTAGAGCGTGTGATGTTTTTCAAGTTGACAGTGCCCCTTTAAAAGAAAAATGTGTTTAAATAAACCCCATTGGTTCTTAATAACCACCAGTTCTCAGATTTAGATACTTTTAGTGCTCGCTCTCTCTCACACTCACACAAAAATAAATTTACAGCTAAAGATAAGAAAAATGTCCATGATGATGTTACAGGGTTTGATATTTTTGTTTGGTCGTTCTCCCATGTGGTAGTCTCCGGACAGTTGGGAAGGTTTATTGTGTGTATATCTTTCTATTTTTACTTCCTCTCAAAAACATGTAATTACCACTGGAATGAACAGGGCCATCTGAGCAAAGGAAACTTCAGGCAATGCCTCTCACATACCACAGCAGCCAGTGCTCTGAGGTATGCTGTGCCAAAAGTGTTTGTAAGTAGCTGACTAGAGAGCTGAAGGTAGAGACAAGAAAACCCAACCGTGAAGTTTTAACAGGTGGTGGGTTTTTGAAATCAGGAGGGGTGGAGAAATATAATTCACAATGTAATATATAGTGGGCACAGTAAGCAGTCAAACTTGCCACTTCTCTGTGACTGTAGAACTGTGATATTTTCTGTTCAAATCATAGGAAGATATTGAAGAGAGTGCCTGAATCTAGAGTCGCAAATGACACATCTGTAAGGATGCCTAGCATTCCTGTTATTTTTCCACATAACACTGTGTGATGAGGAGCTGCAGCAGTTGAAAAACTGCAATTGCCTTCCTCTTAGTTCATAATCACGATCCAAAAAGCAGGTGTAACTGGATGTTGACAGTGGATTTCTGATCTTTGTATGAGACAATCTAAACCCTGTAAACACTGACATGTATGCTTAAATTTAGCCATGTGAATAGACCCATTCTCTTAAACAGTACTGCTAAAGTGCAAGTTAAGTAGCATGGGCAAGTCTTTGCAGCATCAGGGCCTTCATGCATTTGCAGCTTCAGTACAGTATGGAAATAAGTACAATTATCTACCATTTCCTATTTATTTCCTGTGTTTTGGTCACTAGGTTCACTACAGCATGTGAATTTTATTCAGTTGTTAGGAGGCTTAAAGTCTCAAAATCTCTACTGAGACTACAAGAAAAACATGTTCCTACTGCACAAACATGCCAAAAGTGAACAGGAAAATAGCATGAAATGCATGGGAAGATAGATGTAGTTTTACTTTGGCCGATCCCATAAGATTACAAGTTGTGTTGAAAAACCCCTCTTGCAAACAGTATTTGTGCCAAACTTTTCATTCTGAAGCTCATGACACATTTGGAAGCATTTCAAAAAAGGGGGGGAAAAATCCATGAGGGCAGCTACTCTATGGCTTTCAGGTAGAATGAAGAGTTGAATGTCATGCAGCAAATGTGATTGTACTGGTTTCCTTCAGTATAGTTTGGTTTGTTTCCATTATTGAAGTTGTATAATTCAAATCATTGTGCCAGAAACATTCAGAAGCCTTTTTCATGTTGGATTTTTATGAAATATTTTCAACCCACAAACACTGTTGAAAGTTGAGATGCGAACCGAGAAAGGCAAGGATATTAAAGTTAAAACTGATACTCGAGGCAAAATTCCACTAACATGTGGGAGCGTGAGCTGCTCTGTAACAAAAAATCTGCTACTGCACTTACACAGCATCTCTTGCATCACCTGGGACAAATTCATTAGTGCAAACATGGCGCAAGTTAGTGAGAAAATGCGTATCCATCTCAAAGGAATCTATATTGCACCAATCTGCAATTCACTGGTTAGTTACTTAACTTTAAAATTAGTCTCCCAGCTAGAAGAGGGAGTGTGCTCAGTGTGTGTCAAAGGCAAAACTCCTCTAAAGCAGACTGTAATGTAGTGATTCAAGAAACTAAAATGTGGTTTACAAGAGGATGCAAATAGAGATGCTTTCTGTACTTTCATTACCCCAGTAGACATCCCTAACTTACAGCAGTGCACACACAGCCCACAGAGTCGTCCGATATTGAGAGGACATGTCTACAGCAGGGGTTTAATGCAGAGCTTTTTGATGTGCATGTGGTAAGGTGCAGTACACAAGCCGCACTAATAGCATGCAGGTGGGTCACCTGTACTATTTTCAGTTCGTATCCTGTGAACGCATGGCTGTGGTTTGCTGTGAAATGAGGGAGTAGCATTTTGGGGGGTATCGCAGGGCTGAGCAATGTGCATCATAGGACAGCTTTCACTGAATTGTGGGAAGCAGGAGAATTCAGGAGTGTGGAGGATGGCCTTTTTTTTTCTGGGAGAACCCACTGATCTCTTGATGCCCTTGTTAATGAGGCTATGCCAGGGGTGGGCAAACTTTCTGGCCTGAGGGCAATGTCAGGGTTGCAAAATTGTACAGAGGGCCGGGTAGGGAAGACGGTGCTTCCCCTGCCCCCCATCCAACCTCCTCCCATTTCCTGCCCCTGACTGCCCCCCTCAGAATCCCTGACTGATCCATCCAACCTCCCCTGTCCCCTGACCAGCCCCTCCAGAGACCCCCTCACCACCAACCACCCCTCTGGGACCCCACCCCCTATCTAAGCCCTCAGCTCATTGTCCTCTGACTCCTCCCTCCCAAGAGGGAGGGCGGTCAGCACTCTGGGGGGCGGGGCAGCAGGGTGACCAGTGATGGTGATTCATTTACCAAGGAAGGAGTCAGACAAGAAATCTGAGCCTGGAAGTGTGCTGCCAAATCCCAGAGCTAGAAACAGTGTTGGCTTGGAACCATGTGGGATCCAGTGACTGGGTCCACTTGTAACAACTGGTGACTGTACAGTGGGGTATGAGGCCAGTTAGTAATAGTATGTACGAAGCTACTCCTCTGTCATCCCAAAGCCCTAATCAGGGCTCACTTCTAATGCAATGTCTACAACAAATTAGCCACCTGATAAAGAAACAAAAAATGTGCGTTGCTCACCTTCACTAGCAGCCTTTCCCCCTCCTGCCTCTCTAGCTCTAGACCTCTTGCCTCTGCCTGTGCTGGATCATTTGGGAAGCGGTCTGCTCAGTTTACCGCATGCCCTGCAGGAGAAAAAAGGATCTCTTTTGATCACTAGTTTGGAGCAGGTGCCCCGTCCTGCCTCATGGCATATGAGGGCAGCATGGACACTAGATCTGCTTTCTTCTGATCAACAGCTGACCGTGCACACTGCTGACTATGCGCCCAGCTCTTCTAACAGCCTCTTGGTGAGCTCAGCATCTGCTTCTTTGCTTTGTTCCTGCTGCTTACTCATCATTACACTTTTCTTTGTTCTGTTTTCTTTACCCAAAATAAACAGAGAACAACAAACCCTTTCTGACAGTTTCCAGCCTTGTCACTCCAGATCACTTCAAAATCTAGTTTACCAGTGTGTGCTTTAAGTGTAAACCTGAGTCAACCAGCATGCATGTGTAAATCCTGCTGACTATGCCACTGTGATGCTCTCCTCAGGGAATCCAGAGCTGTAAGCCACTGCATTACCCCTTGGCCTCAGCAAGTGGGACTTTGCTGCTGCTAAATGGTGTCAGCTCCTTGAAACTCCAATCTGTTTGCCTTACAACAAACTCCTTGAGACGCTGCCAGTCTTCACTTCACCTTGCAGGTAACAACCAGCGAACCCTAGTTCTCAACTACACAGGGAGCTGGATTCAACTGAAAAAAGGGGATCCCAAGGAGTTGTTTGGTTCCCCAAGCCTGAGTCTAATTTTATACTGTGTTTGGATCCTGGAGTAGCTTAGAGCAGCCTCAGGGCCACACTAAACTTAACTAGCTGCCAATGATCTCTAAGGACTGTTCTAGTTGCCAGGGTTCAACAGAATGTAGGGATTTTCTCCTTTCAGAGTCACATGCCTGTCTATACTGTTCATTGTTAATGATACCACTGAATTTCTAACAACTGCTGTCAAAAAAGGAAACTAGAACCAGCCTTGCTCCAATGCGTTCAATGGGAACAGGTGTAAGTCCATAAAAGATAACAATGGGAAAAGAGTGACCTAAAACATCTCTCAGTGATGACACTAGCTTAATATAATTTATAGAGCTAACAAATCAGCTAAGGGTTTGTCTTCACTACTGCATTATGTCAGCACCACTGCGATTTTAGCCTGTCTGGTGAAGATGCACTATATCGACAGGAGAGTACTGTTCTGTTGACATAATTACTCTACCTCAATTAGAGGTGAAAGCTATGTTGGTGGGAGATTGTCTCCCGCCATCATAGCATGGTGTAGACACTGTTTTAAATCAATATAACTTATGTCGCATGGGGGTGGGGAGGTATTTTCACACACCTGAGCGACATAACTTACATTGACTTAGGCTTTGTCTACATTATCGCTTAAGTGCAATATCTTTCCTACCAACATATTTCTTAAGAGGATGTGCGTTCCTCCTCACATTCAAGGGAGAAAAATATTCATGATGTCTGTGAATTTTTATAACATTTGTTATGCTTTCAGAGTGAAAGTCTGACCCAGTGGTTAAGGTACTAGATACCCTGTGATTTAGGAATGCTGGGTTCAATTCCCTGCTCTGCTACAAACTTCTTATGTGTCCTTGGTCAAGTCATTTTGTCTCTCTGTGCCTCAGCTGCCCATGTGTAAAAATAGGAATAACATTTCCCTTCCTCATAGGGGTGTTGAGGATAAATATATTAAAGATAGTGAGGCTACTATGGTGAAGGGAGGAGCATATAAGTACCTAAGATAAATAGATGGAGTGGGATTTTAAAAGATCCTAAGTCCAGGTCTACATACAGCAGCACAACTATGCGTGGTTGTAGTGTAGACACTTCATTCATTGACAGAAAATATTTGTTCATCCCTCTCTACAAGATGTGGTGGGTAGGTTGATGGAATAATTCTTCCTTTGACCCAGCTGTGAATCCAAGATGAAACCTGCCCTGACATGAGAAGCAAGTGGCGATAACCCTGTGGAAGCTTGTAATGTCTGACTGCTACCAGTCAATTGGGAATCAATCCAGAATGGGCAAATCTACTGTGGGGGCTGCTGTGATCCAAGTAGCCCAGGCAATCTGTGACCTTCTGCTAGCAAGGGTAGTGACTCTGGGAAATGGGCAGATCATAATGGATGGCTTTGCTGCAATGGCGTTCCCTAACTGTGGTGGGGTGATAGATGGAACGCACATCCTTATCTTGGCACCGGACCACTTTGTCCACCAGTACATACACCGCAAGTGGTCCTTCTCAATGGTGCTGCAAGCACTGGTGGATCACAAGGGACGTTTCACTGACATCAAAGTGAGATGTCTGGGAAAGGTGCATGACACTTACATCTTTAGGCACTCCAGCTGTTCGAACAGCTGCAAGAAGGGACTTTCTTCACAGACTAGAGAATTACCGTTGGGGATGTTGAAATGCCAATAGCTCTCCTTGGGGACCCTGCCTACACCTTGCTCTCATGGCTCATGAAGCTGTACACAGGCAGCCTGAACAGTAGTAAGGAGCAGTTTAACTATAGGCTGAGCAAGTGCAGAATGGTGGTAGAATGTGCCTTTGGACATTTAAAAGCTCACTGGCACTGTTTGCTGATTAGGCTAGACCTCACTGCAACCAATACTCCCATTATTATTGCTGCTTACTGTGTGCTCCATAATATCTTTGAGAGTAAGGGGGAGATTGAGACAAATCGCCCAGTGGCCAGTTTTGAACAGCCAGACATCAAAGTGACTGGAAGACCGCAGCTAGGTGCGCTGCACATCAGAGAGGCTTTGGTGTGACAGTTGTGTGTGTTGTTCCTTGATGCAAAACCGCCCCTTTGTTGAATTTACTTTCCTGTGAGCCAATCCCCTTCCCCCAACTTTGACCACAGCTGGCAAAAGAAATAAAGTCCCTATTGTTTTGAATCCATGCATTCTTTATTTATTAAAAAAAATGGAGACCACTGAAAAGGTAGCCCGGGTGGGTTGGGGGAGGTGGCACTGCTGTGTGTCCCTACTGTAGCCTCTCTCCATCATGCCCATGCGATTTTTGGGATATATATTCACACTTCTTCTTTTTGGTTGGCGTTCTACCTGCACAGATTCTTCTCTCCATACAGCAGTCAGATCCACTGTCTCCTGGAGCTTGTTTGTGATTCTGGGACTGCATGGTCACCTGTGCTGCTGAGCTTGTCACGCTGATCAAACACAGAATCATAGAATATCAGGGTTGGAAGGGACCTCAGGAGATCATCTAGTCCAACACCCTGCTCAAAGGAGGACTAATCCCCAACTAAATCATCCCAGCCAGGGCTTTGTCAAGCCTGACCTTAAAAACCTCTAAGGAAGGAGATTCCACCACCTCCTTAGGTAACCCATTCCAGTGCCTCACCACCCTCCTAGTGAAGGAAACGAAATGAACAGGAAATGAAATTCAAAAGTTCCCGGGACTTTTCGTGTGCACCTGCCTGATATATTGGAGTTGAAAGTGCTGTCCAGAGCGGTCACACTGGAGCACTCTGAGATAGCTCCTGGAAGCCAATACCGTCGAATTGCACAATGCTGCGTCTGTACTACCCCAAATTCGACCCAATATGGTTGATTTTAGCACTAATTCCCTCGTCAGGGAGGAATACAGCAGTCGATTTTAAGAGCCCTTTAGGTCAATGGAATAGGGTTGGTTATGTAGCTGTATTGCTTATAAAAGCAACCTAATGCAGCTAACTTTGACCTAATCTCTTAGTGTAGACCAGGGCTTAGTGACTTAGGAGAACAAAGTTCAATGAAAGTCAGTGATATCTGCTCCTATATCACTCAGGTGCTTTTGAAAATCCATCTGTTTAAATCTCACTCTGATGGCAAAGAAAGCCTGTTTTGTTAGTGCCTGTTCCTATGGCAGTGCAGATACAGGGAGAGAGAGGATGAATTATGAAATAGGGTTCATTTTTTAGATCTATTATTAAAGTCCTCAGAGTGGCCATACTTTGTAATGCTCTGTTCTGTGCTCGAGGCCTGAATCCTGTCCTTTAGTGCTTATTTAGTTCCTTTACATTTTTCATTGGTTCATGTGTGTGTTGGGGAGGTGGGGGCATTGTTTTTGACATGTGGTTTACTGTGCACACTGCATAGAAGGCTGGTTCCTGGCTACACGTTGACTTTAAGAATGTTTAAGAACTTTGCTTTTGCAGCCAAAGCAGGAACCCTGAAATTATTATTCTCAAAACACTCCCTCTCTTGCCAAAGGTCAGGTCAGATCAGACAGTAAACAAGGGGACTAAGTTTATCTTGCAAATGTATACTTTCTTGGCAACAGGAAGGAAAAGTGAGACAGCATTTTAGTAGCTTGACTATCGTTGTCTGCAGGTGCATGAGGCCTAACTACTGAAGAACCGCAGACAGACAGCAGTAGGAAGATAATTAAATATTTCATTAAGGGCTTGTCTACACTACACACTGGATTGGTGGGCAGCGATCAATCCAGAGGAGTTGATGTAGACACGATAAATCGACAGCTGAGCGCTCTCCCATCGACTCCGGTACTCCACCAGAACGAGAAGGGCAAGCGAAGTCGACGGGAGAGCGTCAGCTGTCAACTTGCCTGAAGACACCGTGGTAAGCAGATCTAAGTATGTGAACTTCAGCTACACTATTCACATAGCTGAAGTTGCACATCTTAGATTAACTCCGTGAGGTAGTGTAGACAAGCCCTTAGTCTATTAATGAGCCTCAGTATTGTGCCCGACGGCTTCAGTTGAACTTTCATTCATAGTTTACATTGATGAGAGTTTTGTCTCAGCAGATGTTAGGCAATGCTGAGAAATAGAGAAAATCAGAACTAAATTATTTACTAACAAAAATGTAATAAACTAGTTGTGAATATTTCTCAGCTATTTATAACAGACACATAAACACTACCAGTACTTGCTGATATTTGTGATAAAACAATTCTGCAAGTATGACTGATATTTCCCCCTCTATTCTTCTAGCCTTTCTTCTTAGTTACTTTTTAATCAGCGCCCTAGTTAGTGCTTCTTACAAGCACTCTTGGTGAGAGAATAAGGCCTACTTAAATTACTCCAATTTTGTATCATGTATCTTCATGCATCTGCATCTTGGCTTTGATGATTTGTCAAAGAACAAGTGCTGATGTGTGCTAAGTGTTACCCAGACACAAGTTTTAAGGATTTATAGACTTCAAGGGCACCAGTCAATACAACAACAACAACAAAAAAGACCAATTTTCTCTCAGTCAGCAGCCTAATGAGTTTTATCATAGTTGATGCATTATCAGCACTCTTTCTCTGAACAAAACATATATGGGCATTGTGGCTCATACTTATTTGTCTGCTTAATTTAATTACTCTTTTTTGATCACTCCTAAGTGAAAGAAGTAGCTGGAGATTGCATTCCTGACTCACTTTGTCTTGGATGTGAGCAAAGAATACATTAATTACTGTAACTCAATATTCCACTTAGCGTATACTCAACATACCGTGAGCATTCTCTCCCAGCTGAGGGCCTTCAGATCCAAGAACAGTAGCTCTGCTCCTTCAGGGAATTTTTATTAGCAGTGAGCTATCACAAAGCATCCTCTTGCCTCTAAGGGTGAGTCTATAACAAACTTCTCCCCGGAGGTGAAAGTAATGTAAAGGACTTACTGGTACATTGGAGTCCTGAGCATGGGGTGGGGCCTCAACCAGAAGGGGTGTGGCCTCAACTGGAAGAGCCCCGGGCCGTTTAATATCAAGATTTAAAGGGTCCCAGGCTCTGGCTGAGGTAGTAGCTGCTTGGAGCCTCTGTCCCTTTAAAACACTGCCAGAGCTACCAGCTGCAGAGGCAGCTGGGAGCCCCGGTGCTAGGAGGCCATTTAAAGGGTCTGAGGCTCTGGCCGCTGCTACCACAGTGGAGCCCCGGGCCCCTGAAATCGCTGCCGAGACCTGCTGCTGGAGCCCTAGGGTAGCAGAGGCGTCCGGTGGTGATTTTAAAGGGCCTGGGGCTCCCAGCCATCGCTACTGCCCTGGGCCTTTTAAATTGCTGATGGAACCCTGCCACCAGATCCCCGCCACCACGACCCCAGGACTCCAGCAGCAGGGCTCTGGCAGCAATTTAAAGGGCCCACGTCTCCGGCTGCTGCTGGGAACCCCCAGACCCTTTAAATGGCTGCCTGGGGAGGCCGGGCTGGTATGTCGTACCAGGATGCACCGACTTACTTTCACCTCTGCTTCTCCATGAAGTGCTTTACCCTGAGCACACAACCATGAAGAGCTGCTCCACTGGAACAGCATCAGATGTAATACAGACTCAGTATTTGAATGTACTGGGCCAAATAGAAGGATTTTATCCTTGTGGGAACTTCAACCAGGAACCTTTAGATTGAAAAGCATTGGTTCCTGAAGGGATCCCGCCCAAATGTCTACATTGCAATTTCACAGTCCCACGGCCCAAGCACTCTAATCCTGAGTCAGCTGACATAGGCTGTTCACAGGTGTCTAACTGATGTATGGACATACCCAATGTGAACAGCCCATGTTATGATGATTTCTTCTTAGGAGATCTGAATTGATCTGATCTGTTTTAGACACAGGCCTTAAAGTGTGTGTGTGTGTGTATTTGTTACTTTTTGAGACTGTGTGGTCTAGTCCTCAGAGCAAACAACTGGATAAGGCAGCTCACAAAAGGACTAAGTTTTCCATCATGAAGATTGTAACTGATGCTACAGTGAGAGCCTATACAAGTCCTGTCATTTAACCTGGTTCTGCAGCTTTTTTTCACCCCGACTGGGGATTCCTGGTATACATACCACAAAATTGAATTAAATTGGGGCAATTTTGTGTGTAGACAAGTCCCTTCAAACATCTCCTTTTGCTTGAAACTCTGTGTGTATCCTTCCTATTCCTGCTACATCTGTGTCTCTCCTAGGATTTCCCGTACTTCTCTGCTCCCCCTAAAACCATCTTGTCTCATAGACTGAAAATCCCCCTATCCATCCCCAACCGCTGCTTGTCCAGTTACTTTACTCCTTGGTACTTTTCTATTTTCACTGATATCTCCTCTCTTACAAGAAATTCTCTTATCCATCCTGACTCCCATTAAGGCCATCCCTATCACCTTCTCTTCTGTCTCCTGAGAGACTCCCAGTGCTCCTCTAAATCCCTCTCACAATTCCTATACAAGCCGTTCCTTTCCAGCTCCTTCTCATTCCCCTAGCTAACAAACTAAGGCTCTTTCCATATGGAGAGACTCTGGAAGGTTTTCTACTGTGTTCTTTTTTTTCTCTTCAGAAGGAATTTGTGAGTCTCATTTTTACTTGAACTCAGGTAAACCCCAAAGTAGTAGGCGGTATTTGGCGTGCTTAAAAATACAACTTTTATTTTACTTCCAGTTCACAGCATTCATCGTGTCTATAGCACATGGTTGGTGTTTCTATTTTAGTTTATTTTGAAGGTAGAATGTATTTTAGAAAATGTGGAAGAACGCCAACCCATAAAATAGTTCTTAAGTGAGTCACAAAGCATAAATAGCTCTGCTGAGAACAAAATAAAAGCTCTATACAGAGGTTAACTTGTCCTATCCTGCTCTTCAGAATTTAGCTGTTCTGTGGGAAGAGACATTTCTAATGTACTGTGAACACTTATGTTTTGAAGTAAAAAATACTATTCACAGACCCCCAAATCAGAAAAAACATCTCTATTAAGCAACACGATGAGGCATGTGCTTAAATCCTATTGACTTTAATGGGATTTAAGCACAATGTTAAGTACTTTGCTGAACAGGTGTGTACATAAGCATGTGTTTAAATGCTTTATTGAACTGAGGCCTCAATGTGTCGATGTCAGCACTTACGTAAGTCTTTGTGGATCAGGGCCTTGGGTTGCAAATCTCAATTTTGATCCTCCTAGAAAATTAATTTGTAAACAAAAGAATTTAAAGTTTCCCCTTGTTAAAATGTATTGTGTTGTTTAGTTGTGTTCCAGATAAGAAAAGCTCTTTATTCATATTATGGATATGTTTTCATCTCAAAAGATATTATTTTACTATTAAAGCACATAAGAATTTTAAATATTTAATTTCAGTCTAGTTCTTTACTTTTGTTGCAATTTTAACTCGAAGTATAGCCAAATGTATTTTTTAAAAAATTGGTTAAAAAAGTCTACAAGCATGAACTCCACAGACAGCTTAGTATAGAAAAAAATATAAAGCATCTTTAGCTAGTTTTTGCCCACAAAAATGTAACATAAGTACTTTGCATTAAAAAACATAGCAAAGTAGATTTTAGAGAGAAAAAAAGTCACTATTTATTCAGGGAACAAGGATTTTCCTGGGATTTCAACATCTGAATCCCATTCTTTAGCTATGAGAAATAAGCTGGAACATTAAAAAAAATAAACAAGACGAGGAAGACTTTGTAGCACCTTAGAGACTAACTAGTTTATTTCAGCATAAGCTTTCGTGGACTATAGCCCACCACATCCAATCATTAAAAAAGATGGCATTCACATAGTTAAAAAAAGTATGATTTATCTTTCATTACATTTATCCAGAAATAATATTAACACACAGCTGAGAATTCCAATGATACATTAATAATGTTGTGCACTGATTATGAGCTTTTATAGAACTATCAGGAAAACATTCTTTTTTTATCGAAGTCCAGATTACCTTTTCATTTGTCACTAACCCAATATCCAATCTTTGTCATGTGACGCCATATAAATGATTATAACAGTTCTAGTTACAGTAGAAGAGTCAGAGAAACAGGTGATTCTCCAACAATCTAGAACACACTTTCAGTATGTTTAATTGAGAAGAAGTTACAAGAAGTGAAAATAAAAATGTCAGCTATAACTTTTGGAATAATAGCAAACGCAGCAATGCTAAAGTCTGAATGTCTGTAGACCTAAAAACATAGGCTCTTCTTTGTGGTGACCCAGCACATGATGTTCCATATGTGTTCCAGTTTGAGGTCTAGGGCTATCATCATTGACAGAGAGATCTTTAATTTTATTATCATTCCCAACTGATGTTTTTCTCTCAATCTGTAGTGCGGTGCTATCCATTTAATATGGAGTCTAGTTTTGTTTGAAATGAGTCCCATTTCATCTGAAGGGTTTTCCTAGTGCAGCAATCATCTGCAGTGTTTGGTTAGATGTGATATATGGCAAATACTCCACATCTAACCAAATATTCCCAGGGTCTCTTTTATAAATGCAGAGGGCACTGCGGGCAAGGCTTCCATCCTCTTCCCACTTTAGCATGATAGTCATGATAAGATGAGTGGGGTGAAATATGTCTAAAACATCCTCCCTCTTTTCCCTGCTTCCTCTCTGTTGGTAGCTTGGTGGTGAAAAGAGGAAAAGAAAAAAAGCTTCTATTAAGGCTCTGGAAAATGGTAAAATCAAAAACAATGAAACAAAATTTAAAATGGCAGTGTCACAGGGTCCACACAGGGTTCTCTGTCCTCCCCTGTGCCCTGTGTTCTGGATCTTCCAATAATAAAAGTTTCCGCACCCTCTTTTGGTGTTTTCCAAGTGTTCTTTATTTACAGTGCAGATTCAGTGGTTACTGTGCCAGAAAAGTGCTCCCCTTGTCCCCCAACAGTCACTTTATCCGTTCTAGATCTAGAATCTCCAGGGCCCTGAGGCACTTTGCCCTCAGCAAGGAGACAGAGCAGCCCCCCTGTTCTCTTCCTGGCCTGCCTCCTTACTGAGTAGGGCTCAGAGCTTTTCTAGCCCTCTCTGCTCCCAGCCCCAGCTATACCCGTTTAGCCCAGCCTAGTGCTGTGAGCTAGCCCTGGTTAGGGCTCCCAGCTGGGCTCCCTGCTGGCCAGTTTCAGCCTCTGCCCCGGCCCTTCGACCAGAAAGCAGGGTTTAGCCTGCAGGGACAGGGCAGTAATGGGGTTTTTACCTTAGCCCTGCCACAGGCAGTAAAGATGAATCACCTTTGAAAGCCTGTAAGGGTGTATTAGTGAAGCATAGCTAGACTAATTTCAGTGATGTTCCTGTGGCCTGGGACATGCTCTCAGCTTGATTAATAAATGTAACCAGCTTCTTTTGTGTCCTCCATTATAAACAGAAATTCAACCCTTTCCCCCACCCCATTGCAGTCTATCTGTAAATGGAACAGATTATGTTTCCATTACTCACAGTGAATAGCACCTTGCTCTTTGGATGGTGCTGTTGAAATATATCCGACTGAGTTGCAAAATGAATCACTCAATGGAGTCTTAGCAGAATCCCACCCACAGTGGAAGCATCAAAGTTGTTGTACATTTAGGCCCTGGTCCTGCAAACATGCTCATGTTTAACTTCACTACCAGGAGTAGTCTTGTTGCAATCTATGAGGCTACTCATGGTAGTACAGTTAAGAAGGCATGAAAGTGTTTGCAGGATTGGAGCCCTGGTCAAAATAGTCCCCACTGAAAACTATCATTGTTTCAGGCACGAGGCAGATTGGGGTTGAAAGCAAAATATCTGATGTTAGCTGTAGTATTTCAAAGAAGAAAGGATGGCTGTGAAAACAGAATAAGAATCTTCGGGTATGTCTACACTGCAGTTAGACACCCACGGCTGGCCTGTGCCAGCTGACTTGGGCTCGTGGGGTTTGGGCCAAGGAGCTGTTTAATTGCAATGTTGATGTTCTGGCTTGGTCTGCAGCCCAAGGTCCCACCTCACAGGGTCCTAGAGCATGGCTCAAGTACAAGTCCAGATGTCCACACTGTAATTAAACAGCCCCACAGCCCACGTCCCGTGAGCCTACGTCAGCTGGCATGGACCAGCCACTGTTTTTTTAATTGTAGGGTAGAATACCCTTAAAGAACAAAACAGTAAAAGTGTGTTAGGGAGCTAGGTATCAGAGCAGTTAATGCCTTAGTATTCCATCTTTGGATGAAATCTTGGCTCCATTAAACTCAGTGGGAGTTTTGTCATTAACTTCAATGGGGCCAGGATTTCACCCCAGGACTGGGTTCATATTTGGCTTCCTGTCTGAAAATGATTTGGTAATTTCAATTTAGTCTCTGTGGAACACTTTTCTGTGTCAGAAAGCCAGCATACAATTAAACCCAATTTCTATGCATTTCCACCCCATACAATCAGAGAGGATATACATAGAGGAAATATGTTATTAGGGACATGCTGGCACAAAGTACTGTAGTTGAGAGCTGCAAATGGAAGCAAAATATCTAATTATTTGCAAGGAGTTATTTGCAGTTAAACCATCACATTTGTGATGTAACAGACTATGAGCAGCATGTCATTCTAGATTGTATAACAGCAAGAAGAGGACTGTTGTGCAATTTATTTGAGGCATGAAGTAAATAAATATCCTCTTCAAAATTCAGATACCATCCATGCAGGTTATTGTCTCACTTCTGTTTGTTATTCTCCTTTAAACTTGTACTGGTTATTATATATGAATGGGTATTTTTTTTTTAGTAAGCCATCTGGGGAAGGTAACAGTAATTTACCCAATTATCACTGATTTATATAATCATTCACTGTATCACTCCCCTCATAAGTACATTCCATTGAATATTGTGTATGAGGTTAGTTTAAAGCAGTGGTTTTCAAACCTTTTTTCTCAGGATCCAGTTGAAGAAAATTGTTGATGCCTGCAACCCAACGGAGCTGGGGATTAGGGGTTTGGAATATGGGAGGAGCTCAGGGCTGGGGAAGAGGGTTTGGGTGTGGGGGTGAGGGCTGCAGGATGGGGCTGAGAATGAGGAGTTGAGGAGGTAGGAGGGGGCTCTAGGCTGGGGCAGGGCATTGGGGTGGGGGTGCCGGTTCCAGGGTGGGGCTGAGATGCTCCATGGTTGGGGGGACTCAGGGCTGGAGCAAGGGATTGAGGACATGGAGTTCAGGTGTGAAGTTACCTGCAGTGGCTCCTGGTCAGCAGGTGCAGAGGCAAGCTTCCCACCTGTCCTGGCACCTCGGACAGTGCTGTGCCTGAAGCGGCCAGCAGCAGGTCCGGCTCCTAGGCGGAGGTGCGCAAGCAGCTCCACACGGCTCTCGCCTGCAGGCGCCGCCCCACCCCCAACTCTGGAGCTGATGTTCTGGGCTGGGCTTGGCTTCCTGTCTGAAAACGATTTGGTAATCTCAATTTAGTCTCTGTGGAACACTTTTCTGTATCAGAAAGCCAGCATACAATTAAACCCAATTTAACCCAACATGCGGAACCCTGTGACCCCCTTGCCTAGAAGCTGGACCCACTCCTGGCCTCTTCCGGGGCACAGCCCGGTGTTGGAGCAGGTAGGCACTAGCCTGCCTTAGCTGGGTATCACCGCCAATGGACTTTTAATGTCCCGATGGGTGGTGCTGACCAGAGTGGCCCAGTGCCTTGTATGTTGTGACCGAGTACTGGGTCGAGACCCGAACTTTGAAAAACACTGGTTTAAAGCAGACTCAACCGTACAATGCCTGTGAAGTTACTTTATAGTAACCTACTTTCTGGGGCTCCTTTCTTGCATCAACTTGTGGAATGTGTGTAAAGCTTTACTGCATATTGCAAGCTTTGGTATCATTCTGTATATGTGACCTTGGAAACAGCCAGCCAGGAAACCTTGATTACGTTTATGGGCATTTTATTGCTGTTGTAGCTATATTCCAAAAATGCCCTCTTATCCTGATGATTTCATTGTGCCCTTTCTGCTTGCCAGTGTTTTTGATTTGATTCACTGAGCAGCCATTAACTATTCAAGTACATGCAGTTTCATTCGTGCCTATCTATCTCTGAATTACCAAAGCCAATTCACAAAATCACTGTATATGTTAAAACTAGACCTTGATCCCATGTATCGCAACAGGACCAGCTCTGGGTGGTTTTCTGCCCAAGGCAGAAAACAATGTTTTCAGTGTCTCCCAGAAGTTGGTGGGGCAGACGGGCTAAGCAAAAAAAAGTGCAGTTGATTTGGCACCTCCATAAGTGGGCACCCAGGCAACTGCCCTGAAAAGCTGGGATTTTATCAGAGATACAGGCTGAATGAAATGGTTTAAGAGCCTAAATATTTTAGCATGTTCACAAGGCTACCCACAGTGTAGCACTGAAGATTATTAAACCAACCTCAAAGGGAATGCTCAAAAGTACTGGCTCATCTGAGCCTGTTAGTTGGGCAGGGGACCTGAGAACTTATCAGCTGATCACCAGTGGATTCAAAGATTCTGAGTTATGCTCAGGTACTCATGCCATTCTGTCAGAAACCTTTGGCTCAGGAGATCCTCTTGATTGGTCGTGTTTTGCTCTTTCTGCTCTCAGTCCCAATTTTAAGGGGTAGGGTTTGGTTAGAGTGCATTACACTGTGGCTATTTTCTGCCTCCCAGGGTCTATAAGTGGTCGTGGGAATCAGATAGTAAGTTAGAGAAGTGCTGAGATTGCTGTAACATACACAGGGAGCTGGGCAGGATTCCTGAATATAGGAAGTGCAAAGATAGGTTAAAGCCACATTTGTCCCCTTCCCAACCTCCAGCTCTTCCCTCAACCTCAGGAATGGAGCCAATGACAACTAGAGCCACAATATTGCTTTTCCAGAAGGTCACTGTGTTACAGTGTGATTTGTAATGCACTTGAGTATAACTCAAGAAGACGGAGTTCATCCACATCATCTCATAAAAATAAGACTATAAATCTCACTTTCTATACCTGTTTGTTTTTCAAGTCTTTCATCACTACAGTTTATTTTCTCTGCCTCTGTGCTATATTTTCGATAGCACTTTGGAGCGTTCTGAGCATTTAATTGGCAAGAACTGTTTAATTGGGAAATGTTGAGAACGTGCTCATTAGTGTAAATGTTTGGATGTGGGTGGCTGTTTAGTCCTTAGCAGGGTAATTAGACATTTTCCTTTGACTGCCTACAGGGCTTTGTTGAAAGAGAAACACTAATTGTAGAACTGGGAGACCCGTCAGCAACTCCTCATTAGTATGTCTATGTCCAGAAGCAATTTGCATTACCCAATGTAATATGCATGCTTTCAGCAAAAATTGTCTTTCCTATAAAGTCATGTGGATTGCCCTCTATAATCAACTATTTTCGTGCTACATGTGCTCTGTCACTGCAGCTTCAGGGCAGATCAGTAGAGTGAAGAAGGAAAGAAGAGGAGAGGATTCAAATACCTATGAAATGTGTGGCTAAATGTGAAAAGCCTTTGATTCAATTGAGTCTTCCCCTCTGCAATATGATCAGCTACTGAGCTATGTGCGACATAATAAAAATGAACACGAAGCCTTTGATTCAATTGAGTCTTCCCCTCTGCAGTATGGTCAGCAACTGAGCTATGTGTGACATAATAAAAATGAACACCACATGAAGGTGATGGTATTGACCTGATTGGATCTTCACAAGAAGAGGTGCAAAATTGCTAGAAAGAGTAGCGCTGGAGGCAGAGAAGTTAGGTCTAAAGATATCATATGAAAAGATAAAGACAAAAGTGGCGTTGAAGTCTGTTGAAAAGACTAAGATATTCCTACCCTTACCTGTGGAGGCATTAGAGGGTGTAGAACGCTACAAATACCTACGTAGTCTGATGACAGGGTATGCTAGAGATTTGACATAGAATTAGAGTCATGGGTACTGCTTTAGTGATCCTCAGCCACAAATGGAGAAGCAAAGGTATTACCAAACAATGTAAAATGAAATTGTTCCAGTCTCTTGTCATCGGCATGTTACTATATTCGTGCAAGATGTGGATGCTGAGGACACAAGACATTAAAAGGCTTTCTGCTTTGGAATTGAAATTGTACAGGTGATTGCTGTGCATTTGCTATATCTTGCCTATGACCAACGATTTCCTAAATTTACTGCATAACCAGAGCGACACCCGATATCATCAAGAAGATCAGTGGGAGAAAATGTGAGTTTGTGGGACATCTGGATAAGATGAGCAGAGGAAGATTTCCAGAGCAAGTTTTGTGGGGTCTGATGCTGAGAAGATGGGCTGTCCTTGGTGAATGTCGTTTATGATGTGGCTGACTAGAGCTCACAGTCCAGTATACATATGATATTACCAGTAAAGAGTAAACAACAGTAGGAAGGATAGTGGCTGGAGGAGCAGGGTTGCAATGATAAGATCATGTGATTATTCTGTTTAGCCATGTGCACAACTTGCTGGTTCTATTACATTTTATTATTATTTATTTATTTTATTGTTGCTGGTTAAGTCCCATCTTGTGAGTATTGCAGAAGGAGTGAGTCTTAGCGAGGATTTGACTCTGGGGGCAGTAGCGGATTGGCAGACAAGAAATGGGAGGTCATTCCATTGATGGGATGGAGCAGAAAATGCATAGAGACCGGTTAGAGACAATTAAAACCTGCAACAGGTGCCAGTGGCAGAATGGGGGAAGGCATGGAGGGGGCTGTGCTAAGAGAATGGGTTGACTAGGTAGGCAGGAGAAGAGTTGTGTTAAGCATTGAAATGGAGGACAATAAATTTAAACCTAGACGGGGGAGAAAGGGAAGTCAGAGCAAGGATTGTGTGGAAGATGATCAGATCAATGGGCACATTAAATAATTTGCATTCTCATCACTCTGGGACTCAACATTGGGAGGTGATTATGCCAGAGAGTCATTAGCCCGAGTCAAAACTAGGTTTCCTTCTTTAAAGTCTGGCTGGTGTGTGCATTTAAGATTCCTGTTCTGAGGGGAGGACCTGACACACCTCTGGGCCTCTCCCGCTGCCCTGAATGGAAGACTGGTCTGGACAGAACCCTAGGTTTCCTTCTCTCACCACTCTGGGGCTAACACCTCATTTCTACTTACCCCTCCCCCGACTTATAGGTTTTATTTTAATGACCATTCAGACAGGTTGTTACTATATTTCTAGCTCTCAGTTTCCTGCAGGTCATCTGCTATGAAGGATACTGCCTGGAAGCAAATATGTAAGTGCTAAAGCAATAGCAATTCCCAAGTAGCATCTTGTGTAAATGGATTTAAAGCCCACAGACAAATTCCTTTGACTCATTCTAATTCTAAGGAACATTGTGTCCAGGATGACAAAGCAGCTCCCACAGACCATCAGCAATGTAACCACATGAGAAACCCCATAGCAAAACACAGCCACTAGTGTTAACTGCCCAAGGAGCCAGATCTTCCTCAGCTTGGCCCCTGAGCCTAGTCTGATGTGGCCGGGTAATTGGTATACCCCACCACATCCCTTCTTGGATATTTACAAAAAGCATTTTAAATACTTCTCTCATTTCAGGAAAGAAATACAAGCACATTCTTGCTGTGAACATGGTGTGTATAGATATGGTTTATCCATGGCTGTAGAATGGGTGGACAGATTGTCCTGTGGTTACGGTACCGGCCTGGAACTCTGGAGGCCTGGGTTCAAATGCCAGCTCTGCTATAGGCTTTCTGAGTGACCTTGGGCAAATCGCTTAGCTGCTCTGTGCCGCGGTTGGCAACTGTAAGGTGGGGATGATGCTGATGATACTTCCCCACATTTTGGCAGGCTTAACTATAAACAAAATCACTTGCAAGTTTGAATGCTAAAGTCAATGTGAATCCAAAATGGAATATTTTAATCGAACTGTAACTAACAAAGTTCCAGAAATGTTACTGTATACAAATGACCCACTGGTTTAAGTATAAAATGAATTGTTTCTTGGCTTGCGTTTCAGCTGCTGCAAATCACAGATGAGGTAGAGAAATTTAAGTGGCTTATTCCAGGCCAATTCATAATGACTCATAGGTCAGGCTGGTCATCCTTTTCTCCCTAGCAGTACTAAACAGATACAGGCAATGTATAAATTATTAGCTAAGCTAGAATGCATGTTACTGAAACTTGGCAACCCATAGCTAGATTCACCTTAGAAAACTCTCATAGTTCACCTGGTTGTTTTTGTATTCCATCGTATGAAAATATTTATTTCACCCACATGGCCGAAGTAGTAGGACAGATGTAAGTAATTGTTAGATGTAAATAATTGTTTCCCACTTGTATGACATTGTAAGTATGGGATATGTGGCCAAGAGCCCATGAAATACTTTATAGCAACCTTTAGCTTTAAGACAAATCCATTTACTCTAACATTTCCATCTAAGATACACTTTGAATTGTTTTGTATCCTTAGTCTGGCCATAAAACAGCATTGTTCATACACAGAACCCCTGGGAAAAGGGAACCAGTGTGCCCAAGAATGGAGAAAGCCCGAGAGCAGTGTCTAAGTTCTACTCATTGATGGCATAAGGCATCTGTTTTAGCATTGGATTGTGGCTATCTGGTGCCTCATGGGTCCTCAAAGGGGCACCAGAAACCACCCTCCTCCTCTTGTAAACCTTGAGCACATGCTGACTGCAGCTGAAGTGTTATGCTGCCCTGAGTGTAAGAACTGCTGGAGGCTGGCAGTATTCACTGGCCCAAATGGGGCAAGGAGGAGAGGCCCATGGGTATGTGACTATATTAGCCAGCAGAGCGGAAGACGGACAGTGCACTCCTAAAGGATGACCAACATCTGTGCTGTGTTTCTCCCTGCATGCCTGAGAGCTCTCACGGAATTCCCCCTAGAGCACTGAACCTCAGAACTGTCGTTTAATGCCAAAATTTGTGGCATTGACATTTAGTTGAGCCTTATTTCAAATATTTGCACAGTTAATACAACATTAACACATCCAGTTCACAATGACCCACTCAGCATGTAAATAATTATTTTTTTTGCAAATCCTGAAGATATTCATCCTGTCTGGGAGAAGTGCCATGGGATCTTTAATGCCCACTGTTGCACTATATAGAGCAGTGCAAAAATAAGTGCTTCATCAAATTTTTCACGCTGTTTTGTTTCATGCAATTTCACTTTTTCTTAAATGTCATCTTGATTACAATTTCAGTAAAATAGCCTTTTCACCCACTGATGTATCATTTCCCCTCCAAAATGAAAAAGCACCATGAGAAAATATATGTTGCATATATGAAGAAAAATACGATTTTCACTCCCAAACCATGCCTAGTCGTGCTTTAAAATAGGCACATTCTAACTGGAAAATGGGACATGTATTGCTTTAACTAAATGCCAAGAACTGATTATGCACTTAATCAGAGGGAAGAATGCCACCAATTGAATCACTGTCACTATCACTATCACCACTTCCTGGAGTCCCATGGGCTTTCCTTGGAGGTCTCCCAAATAAATATTAACTGTGAAAACACAGGAACACAGAGGCTGCCAGAATGGAGTACACAGTGATCCCCTTAGTTCAGTATTATGTCTCTGACTCTCTACAGTGTCATATACTTCAGAGGGAGGTGCCAACGAGGAGAGATAGTTGTGAAATAATCTGCCCATATGGGAAGTTTCTTCCTAACTCTCTCAGTCAGAGTTTAATTTATGTCCTAAATAAAAAGAGTTAATATGCTGAATTTTTATGCTACTTAATATCAGTACAGATATTCTCATTGTCTGTATAAATGTCCAGTTGTCTTTTAATCCTATTGAGCTCATGGCCTCAGCAAGACCTAGTAACATAGCGATCTACAGGTTCATTATGCATTGTGTTTAAAAGTAATATTTCATTAATGAGTTTGTGCACTGTACCTTTACATTTTGAAGAACTTTGTGTACAGTGACAGCAGCTATTTTATGCTAACTTGGTACAGAGGAGACATAAATGGTGCTCTCCCATGAAGACATGATTTTGTGCTTGTTGTTATTCTTTTCCTTTATCAGAAAGAACTTATTTCACACTGAATGTAAAAAATGAAAGCGAGAGAGAGAGTAGACTGTGAATGGATAAAGACAAGTGAGGCAAAACACTCAGATTTCAACATATCATATACAAATACTAGGCTATTTTAATCTTTGCACAGATTAAAGAGGATCAACAGCAGCTTCCAAAATCATGCCAGAGTAACACCAGACACACAAATTAGCAGCTTTGACATGAGGAAGTACCAGTTGAGGAAGGAGCACTCTTTCCTGTCAGTCAGTCCTGAATCAATTCTGTGACTCTTTTCTGGAGGAGATTTAAAACTGCGGTCTTTATCCAAACCACGAGCCATAAAGGGTCTGACTCTCTGTTGACTCAGTCTCAGGCTCTAACTATCCCATGCTACATTTTGCGAGATCACGGATTTCCTGGACTAAATTGAATTTGCATTCTGCCAAACTATGGCTACGCCAGAGAGCAATTTCAAATGGAGAAATTACTCTCCACTTTTTTCATTAAAAATTAGTGGATAGTATTGTTGGCATGGAGTGTGGTTTACATTCCATCTCAGAACTAGATACTCTGCAGTGATGGATGAGTAATCCCTCTATAGTGTAGGCATGACTAGTTGCTATGCTTGTCAGTAAGAATGTCTGACACTTCCCATTGTCAGACCCTGTTTTCAGTTGTTTCTAACTTTGCCAGAATATAACCACTGGGACTGAAATTTTTAATGCCAGGTGTCTGCCTTGGATTGATATTTTTGGGTGAGTGGGTGGGTAGGGAGGGACTAGATTTTAGACAGAATGGTTCAGCCATTTTTAAGAAAGGGTTGGGCAAAAATACCTTGTTTTACCTTATTAAAAAATTCTGGTGATATTTTCTAGAAAAGGTCCAGTGCCACCATGTTTTGGAGCAGGGACTTAAAATTTGGCAAGGAGGAGTGGCCTTTGTGTCAGCGATATGCCTTTTGTTGTTCCTATGAAAATTCTGCACAAATTTGGCCAAGTTATAACTTATAAAGTCTTTGAAAAATTGGCATTTGTACATGCTCAGTAGAGGCTGGATAAACTTCACAGTTAAGCTCCCTGAAGGTTCTGTACATCTTAGGTATTTTCCAGCCCTAGACTTTCCTGGCAACTGCTGTCAAGAACTACTGCAGGTCAGAGCATCTACACCGAGAACAGGAAACTCTCTCTGTTGTGCTTTCAATCACATCCTCTTCTCCTCCTGGGCCCAGGCAGTTCAGGTTGAGGAAGCTGCCTGATTCGAATGTAGATGAGAGAAGAGCCAGATCTGTGGAGGTGGTGGTGGTGGTTGGACAAGGAGCCTCAGGGATGGGGAGGAGTTAGGGCTGGATTCCAGGAGCAATGAGAGAGGAATACTGGGAGTTAGGGTGCTGGGGGGAAATGAAACTGACTGGGCAAGAAGTCCAGGACTGTGAGTCAGGAGGCGGGTAAGGAAATGGGAGAACTTGAAGGCAGTGGGTGGGAGAAGGGAGATTGAGAGTGGATGAGGAGCTAGGGGAAGAGACAGGGACAGGCTGTGCAAGGACGTTGGGACTGAGAACTAGTGGGGCAAAGGGCAGAAAGTAGGAGAAGAGGTGAAGCAGATCTGATGAGGAGCCAGGGTGCGGTGGGAGAACTGGCACTGGCTGGCCAAAGAGACTGGGACAAAGAACCACGGAGAAGGTTGGGTGTGGGGACACTGAGACTGGATGAGCAGCCTGGAGAGGGAGCTGGGACTGGGAGCCAGTGGGACCAGGAATGCGAAAAGGGGGTAGGCCTGAGTGGGGGCCAGTGGAGGGGAAGGACACAGATCGGACGTGGAGCTGACAAGATGGGAGGAGACTTGGGAATACCTGGGCAAGGATATTGGGTAATGTATTAATTTTGACGGAATAAAAGTACCCAAAGAATCAAGGTATTAATATAACCTTGTGACTCCCACAATAAACAAGGTTCAGGGGTTGGAATAGAGCAACCTCAGCCTGCTTAGTGCCATGGTGAGCACACCATTAAAATGCTTTTTAACTTTTTATTAAAGATACAGAAAAGACAGGTAAAGAGTTAAAGCATTTGAAAGGTGAAGTATGAAATAAGGATTTCATTTAAATAGTTTCCCTTGTTTCCTTTCCCATTCGCTGGAGAGAGTGTTTAGAAGGAATCTCCTACCCCTGATCTGCCAGTCTTTTCAATGGCATTAAAGATGGTAATAACTGTCCTTTTGGAGGAAAAGAAAATAAGTTAGTTGAGCTGGGCTGGAGCTGTTGTTGTCATTATTGTTGTTGTTAAAACCCAATCCCATGTCCTAGAAGACAAACACACATTAAAGGGGAGAGAAAAGAAAAGCAAAGATAGAAAATGCAGCTTCTGTCTCTGGTGTGGACTCTCACTTGCAACCTCGCTCCCGGAAAAACAGACACAGCACATGGACATGTCAGGCACTTTGAGACCCGGAAAACACCAGCATCGGGTGGTTTAGGACAGGGGTCTCCAAACTATGGCCCAGGGGCTGGATCCGGCCCACGGCTTCGATTTGTTCGGCCCTCCACCTCAGCAGGCACGTCAAGTAGGCACGTGGAGAAGCTGTCACTGTCCCTCCCTTCCCCCCGCTAGCTGCTGCTTCCAGTCCCATGTGCAAAGGCGTGAATGCCCCCACGGCAGTGGCCGGAGGAGCAAAGGGGGGGATTTTGCATATATTTGCATGTATTGAATTTTTTCACAGTTGCTTCGGCCCGCGAAGCCCCTTCAAAAATTTAATATGGCCCTCGTCTCATAAAGTTTGGAGACCCCTGGTTTAGGGCATTGCTTTTAGCTGCCTTTCTGGTCACAGGCTTAAAGCAGTGTTGAAAAATATGCAGTCATGGCCAGCTAAGCTAAGCCACTTATTAGACAGAAGGAACAAAAAGAGGGATAGGAAAGAGAAGAGAGAAGGTGAGAAAGGAAAAGGACACACAAGAGGGGTAGGAGTGTGTGTGTGTGTGTGCGTGTGTGTGTGTGTGTGTTTGTGTGAGACTGGAGCTTAGTGGAGATGGCAACATCATCTAGCTCCCTCTCCCTGGCCCAGTCTGGTCAGGATTTCTCTCAGGGTCAGGAGGACAAGGCCCGAGAGTGTTACAGTAGATGCTGGGGTCCCAGTGGAAGTGGGAGCCATGATGGTGAACTCACTCTTTCCTGTTCTCCTGTCTTGTAGTTGGCCAGCATTCATGTCTGTCACACTTTCAGGGTAACTGCTGCTGTATTCTCCTCTCCATGGTCCACTCCCGGAGTGCTCAGTCAGGTTTCGGGTCTCCAGCTGTCACCACTCTCTGAGTAGAAACCCTTGTACCACTCCCTTCTGACTGGAGGTTTTAAGGCTGCACAGTCCCTTGCTATCCACTGTGATGCCTTAGCAAGCCAGTCCTGCCTCTGGCCACCTCTGTGCATTGCTTTCTGATGGTGTTTTTACCAGTGATACAGCTCTTCCAAGTAAGTACTTTTATTGATAGGGGGAAGGGATTGCAGAGAGAACATATGAAGACCAATAAACAGATTTCAACAGTCACTAAACATACCAGAAATCACCATCTCCCTCCTGGGAAGCCATGTAGTCCCAGACCTCAGCAGTCCAGAGAGGCCCAGGCCACTTCCAACTTTTGAGGCCCCCTAGCCATAATAAAAAATGATGATGCATGAAAACAAAATAAGGCACCAAAAAAAGAGAGAGACATAATTTGAATATTTTTTGATTTTTTATTTAGCAAATGCTTTTCTAGCCTTTTTCTGTTCAAATGCAAAAAACAAGCAAAAAATCTAGATTTTGTGCAATGTCACAGTTGATATTAAGCTTGCTGAGCCCATTCAAACGCTCATAGTTGAAGGGTGATAGTTCTTTACCTGCTTTGACATGTTGAAGGTGCGTTCACCTGAAGCCACTGATGCAGGCAAACTGACAAAAATACTCAATGCAATTGTGATCTTAGGAAACACCCCAGAGAGTCCAAGTTTGAGTATTTCTTGAAGCAATTCCTTTGGCTTGCAATCCAGTTTAAAGTTCGTAGAATACATTCGTTTGAGGAAGATGACCTCTTATTGAGATCTTTTGAGGTTTCTTTGTTGTACAACTGAAATTGTTCAACTGTAGAAAGTAGATCTTCATTACTCAGTCTATTGAACTGCCAAAGAAACTCTAAAAGGGTACAAATTAGTTGCAGTGACTCAAATTGATGTGTAAGACCTGATTGAATAGAATCAATGATTCAGTAGGTAAATTGTGATTGGTGGAGAACTCAGATGAAATGCCAATATTCTGTGCTACTAATCTGGACTCAGTCAGGATCGCATCCCATTGTTCATGAATCTGTTGAATGTCATTGATAAGACTTTCAATTTTATCCCTCTTACCATCGTGTAGCACTGTGTGCTTCAGTTACATATTAGTTTGGTGGATCATTCTAAGTAGCTTCATTGACAAAGATGACATCAGAATATATTCAAATTTGGACATGTGTTTTTGAACAGACTGAAGTTCAGGTCGAGCCTGTGCAGCGAGACTGAGATATTCAAGCTCGTTTAAAGTCTTTCTCACCGAATTCAAATGCTGTGCAACTTGCTGAGCACCATCAATCTGTGCAGGTCATCTAGTTTTGGATATCTCATGCAATGAAACAGGAAGATATTGCTTCAGAATTTTTCACCTTTGTGGACTGCTACTGAAGAGATTGTACATTTGCTGAACAGTTCCAAAATAAGTAATTTCCTCCTTGCATGATTCAGCACATCAACACTTATAAGGTTTAGTGTGTGGTTTCCACAGCTAGAGAAAATACAGTTTGAATTATGCTTAAGGAGAACTGCTTGCACAACTTTGTACTTCCCAGCCATATTACATAAGAACAGAAAAATGGCTGGGTTCAGACCAAAGGTCCATCCAGCCCAGTATCCTATCTATTGACAGTGGCCGATGCCAGGTGCCTCAGAGTGAATGTACCTAACAGGTAATGATCAAGTGGTCTCTCTCCTGCCATCCATCACCCCACTCTGACAAACAGAGGCGAGGGACACCATTCCTTACCCATCCTGGCTAATAGGCATTAATGGACTTAACCTGCATGAATTTATCCAGTTCTCTTAAATCCTGTTATAGACCTAGCCTTCACAGTCTCCTCAGGCAAGGAGTACAACAGGTTGACTGTGCGCTGTGTAAAGAAGAACTTCCTTTTATTTGTTTTAAACCTTCTGCCCATTAATTTCATTTGGTGGCCCCTAGTTCTTATATTATGGGAACAAGTAAATAACTTTTCCTTATTCACTTTTTCCATACTACTCATGGTTTTATTAGATCCATTTTTATATTTATTATATTAAAATTATATTATTTGTATATTTATTATATTAGATACATTGTCATAGGCTTGACCAATGCAGACTTAAAAAAATTTAACTTGAAACCTTCTAATATTACTAGTAATTGAGCAGCAATTTCTTTTCTAGTTTTTCTTGTGAAATTATCAAACAAAATAAACCTTTCTTTAACTGAAATTTTTGAGCTGTCTACAATCTTCACATATCAAATAACCATAATAGTCTGTTCCTTGTGAGAACAATCTGGAGTGGCATCAACAATGACTAAAAAATACTTGGCATTTCAAATCTCATCAAGAATTGTTTGTATGAATGGCCCACATACCTCAATAAACTTGTTTTGTATGCATGTGGAAAGATAATGGATGTGCATGTGCTTTTGACTCTCTTGCAGTTCTCAAACACATTTAACATTCTTTGATAAAAGTGGGTCATATTTGCTGAGGAGCTGAACTATGCCTAGAAATTTTCCATTTGCATTCTTACCAGTATGTTGAATGGAACCAAAGAAAGCCAATCCCTGCTCAGAAAAAAAGAGGATGACATTCAGGATTTGCTCAAGAAGTTTTTTTCCCAGTTATTAGTTTCTGTAGAGAGTTCAGTCAAGAGTAAATTCTCAACTGAACTTTCAGCTGATGTTGCCCTATTGGCTGATTTCCATGCAACACAGTTTTCTTTGTGTGCTGTTAGACTCTCATGTGATGATATTCAGTCTTTCAACTTCTTCCAACCTCTGTTGATGCATTTGCAGCACTTTTGTTCAAAATGAAGCAGGATGCACAGTACAGAGATTGTTTTTCCATACTCCAGCATAACCAGTCCCTTGTGCAGGTCTCGCCATTTGGAAGTGCTTTTGCCAGCAGACGAGTAGGGAAAGCATGATTATCAGCATCTTGTGGAATGTTATGTGGAATTTCAGAACAACTAATTTGAAGAAAAGATTGCATTTGGGCAGCATTGCTCTTTTAATATTTCCAGCGTCAGTCATAGTTGAACCTGTAGTACTCATGAATTGCTCCTGCTGTGTAAAATCTACATCTTCCTGTTGCTGTTGAATTTCTTGATCGCACACAAGATCTTCTGCTGCATCTGTTACTATTGGCACATCTCCTTCTTGACTAGTGTCCTCATGTTCAGGTATTGGCATTGAAATATCACCTGTTGCATTTGTGGAATTTTCATTATCTATAGCATTGTTTGTTGGGTAAGGTATGTTTTCCAGTGGTTTAAGAAATGAAGTTATTGGCTTTGAGTTCTTAGCTGCTGATTCACTCAGTTGTTTTTGCTGTCTCTTGTTTGCACCACTTTCAAATCTCCTCTTCGTAGTGATCTGTCTGGTCAATATATAGCCTAGCCACACTTGAAATATTCTGCTGTAAATAAGTTGGTTATCTACACATGACATCTAAACATGTACACATATGCTGAAGGGTACACAGATGCTGAAAAGACTTAAAATGAAGGAATACTAATTAAAGACACAAAATGAAACAGTCAGGCATGTTATAATCTTTATCACTGAATTAAAACTCAAGCATGCAAGGTATAACATAACAAGCTGAGCTGAAGACAAAGGGATGACATATATATAGTAAACACAGACATGGATACAGACAGAGTGATAATGTCAAAAAATTTCAAATGTGTGTCCTCACGAAAGTCACTACAAGATTGTCCTCACAATTTTTCTCCTTGAATCTGGGCCTTTAGACTATGAAAGCCTATGATGATGGCCAAACTACCAAGTTAGGGCTCAACCAACCAACCAGTCACCTCTTTTAGCTACCATATGAAGGTAGTCAGGCATCCTCACACATAAATAATTCCTTCATCAACTAGATGTAAAACTATAAAGATACTAAAATGTAACACACACTTTGTGTGCTTTTCAACACACACTTGATCCAGCACGAGCCACTAATGGTGGTTTATTTGTATAATCAGCTGAACTGAGAAGATGCGTTCATCATGGTCTAATCTTGTGCCCTCAGAACCGATATGTTTTTATTAATATTTATGAACATTTTTAACTCTCTAATATGATAAAATCTATATCTGTTAACAAAAAAATTATGTCATTGACCAAATCACATCTCTTATTTGCTTAAATTTGCTCCTCTAAGCTGCGAGTGTGTGTCACATTTTAGGGATGCACATAAAAACAAGTTGCAAAACTCATCACATGCCAAAAAATTAACAAGTGTCTAAATGTGAGGCTCCCTTTAAGTTTGAGGCCCAGGCCAAATGACCCTTGTGCGCCACTCCCCTGTGATTGGCCCTATATAGGCCAACATCCCCTCCAAGCTTTCAGCCAGGGTTGACACCTCCCTTTTAACAGAGAGTCATGTTTGTTTGCTGAATCAAACGGATTGGTTCAGGCTAATCATTTTAAAGCCCTTTCTTTCCCCCCACCCAGTTTCTGAAAAACCCAGCCTGAACCAGTATATCCAAACCCTTCCAGGGAATGGACACTCTTTGGAGTTGTTTAGTGTCAGTGACTTGCCTTAATAACAACTCCCCACCCCCAAGCTGTTTTTTCATTCCCAGAGGAGCTGGGGTAACCCTCCCCATGGAATAAAACACAGTCATACCCAAGCCATTCATAAATTTAAAACAACAGCCTCCCAAAGATACTGGATGGGGTTGTAATATCTGTCAGAGCGACATCTGTGTTTTCCCTCCTGAGTCTCTTTTTGAGAACCCGAAAAGGCGGCAATGGGTTGAATAGCCCATCCTCTCCTTATATTGTCCATCCATTAGGCCTAATTTCCAACACATCACCTGTGGTCTACTAGGCCCCTGTCTCACACTGTTCTTGTTGATCAAGCAAGATTTTAACAGAGTTCTTGAGTTATATCAGCAGACCTATTTGTTTGGCCTTGGTCTCTTTGTCTCTCTTTTGCCCCTTTTCTTATCAAAACGTTTGTTGCTATAAGTCAGTGTGATCTCTCATGAGCTTTCACATACTTCTCATACTGGAGTTTACAATTAGGGTAAATTTGTTGGCCCAATTATTACAGCATGACAAAGGGAGAACTAGGAATGAGTGGGGAAAGAAAATGGGACTGGGAGCGGGGACAGTAATACTGGCACTAGGAGTGCAGTGGGGAGACTGGGACTGGGATCCTGGAGGAGGTGACTAAGACTATCTTGTCAATGAGACTGGAACTAGGATGGGAAGATTGAGGAGTGGAGACTGGAGGTGCCTAGGAGAGGGGAGGTGGGAAAGAAACAGGAGTTAGGGAATTGGCCAGAAGAGGTCAAGTTTGGTTGGGGGAAGCACTAGATTAAACTCCCCTCCAGAACCTGGAATGGAACTCAGAATTCCTGAATCTAACTCTCCCTTTGCTGTCAACAAATAATCATGAATGCTATTGGTAAAGTGAATTTCAGTCCCATCTACTGCTGATCTACATCGAGGATGACAGCCTACTAGTACTATTGGTTATGCTGTTATCTCACTTGGCTGATCTCTGTGCCATGGATCTCAAGGGGTCAGCCCTGCCTGTTGACCTGGGTGGGTTGCAATATGTCACAGGATGGAATTTCTGTTTCTTCTGGACTTTTTTAAAAACCTAGGAAAATACACTTGCACACAAACTTAAAAGAATATCATTAAGGTTCCAAAGTTAAGCATTCAATAGTTGTCAGAAAACAGATTGCGCGTGCAACCTTAATTTGGCCCTCTGTGTATGCATTTTGAGACAGTCTTGAATTAGTTCTCATGCATGAGCAACGTATAGTTATATTGCTGCTATGCATGCTCTCCAGACTTGCACAGTCTTGCTTCCGATGTCTCACTTTGAACAATATACTTGAAGACACTGGGGTGAAATCCTTGCCCACTGAAGTCTCTGGCAATTGACTTCAATTGACAAGATTTCACCCCAGGTCCCAGAAAATAAATATATGAGCTTCCCTCAGTTTGAAAGGCAAATAATGAATCTGGGATATTTTCCTTCCCAATTGAAAGATGTAACTTTTATTGTGTACAGTTTGGATTAGGTCTTTATAAGAATGAGAAATCTATCATTTTGGTTGTGGTTGTATATTGACTAAACTCTCTCTTTTTTGTGTTCAGGTTGTGGGTAGGTATCGCTTGTAATTCAAAGCGTCAGACAAAGCTATAATCAGGGTGCTGTAACTATAGTCATTTTGTTATTCACACCCTGGTTCTCAATAGATAGGCAATAACTATTTTTATGCTGTATACCTAGGTTCAGCTTTATTAAAGTGTAGAACTATTGGGAGTAAAATCATGCTTGGATCTTTTCTAATATCAGGAAGAAGTTACCAAGTGTTGAAAAAATAAATGGCAGCTACACACTATGATTTACAGAATTTGTTCCTAGCATTCAGTTCTACTAAACTTGTCATAATATTCTCAGTCTTGATGCCTCATTTCCATTGCAGGAATTCAGGATAACATATTTGCTTAAGAATGCATTTTGAATGTTCATATTCTGACACATTATTGAGACATCTGTTTATCTTAGAAACACAATTCATGGGCACTCAGCCTCAATTGAATGTCTGTTGAAGCTGTAAGTTAGTGTCTCTGCTTTGGGATTCAGCTAACAGAAGAGTTTTCTGTCGCTTCTTTCCTTCTCCACATGTTTTCATGTCTAAAGTAACATACAGTGTTATACATGATTAATCCCTGCATCATTTTATCCCCACTTAAAAACATGGTATTTGCAAGTGGGACACAAGGCACAGCTCACAAAATAAATATTTCTAACTGATTTTATATCATTCTTGATGTGGAATGAATGCAAGGTAGTGTGTGCACTTGGCACTCAATGATTTTGCTCAGTCTTAATTAGGCAGTACTTATATTATTTACAGCAGTGTTTTCCAATCTTTTTATGCACTTATCTCAGGCAACTCCCGTCAGTGGCGCAGCGGGTCTAAAGCAGGCTCCCTGCCTGCCCCAGCCCCACACCGCTCCCAAAAACGGCCCTGGGGGGACACGTACATGGCTCTGCATGCTACTCCTCTTTGCAGGCACCACCCCCATAGCTCACTTTGGCCACAGCTTCCCATTCCTGGCCAATAGGAGCTGTGGGGGCAGTGCTTGCAGGCAGGGGTAGTGCATGGAGACTGCTTGCCCCTTCTCCCCCAGGCTGTGGGGGCATGCTGGCTGCTTCTGGGTGCGGTGTGGAGCCGGGGCAGCTGTGCTATGCTACCGTGGCTGGAGATCCTGATCGACTGGGAGAGTCTCTAGGATTGACCAGTCAATTGCGATCAGCCAGTTGGTGACCTCTGATTTAGAATATGTCATGAAAGTACATAACCTACTTTTTCACTAACAAGATACTCTGCACAAAAGTCTTTTTTTTCTTTTTCTTTTCTTAACAAGTGTATTAGTTATCCTCCTATTTATTTAATAATAATCATGCAGGCTAGCATGTGAACAGCACTTTCTGGTTCCTGCGCTGGCACTGTTCTACTCATGAACATTGTTCTATATTTATGCGTTTCAGATCACCTTACAATTTGTCATCTCTTGTCAACTAATAGATATGGTCCAGCTGATTTTGAAGGTGTCTTAAACAGACTAGGGCACTCTAGATAGGAGTAATGTGTTTTGCTATTAATCTAGTTAACTTCCTATAAAACCTAGTCTCTTTCATTACTCAGTGGGTATGCTTATTCTTTGTTGCTGTATGTTCTTTTTAAGTGTCTGTCATCAAGTGTAGTTTATGAAAGATTTGGTGCCCTGGGCAATAGAAACCAACTGGTTCCTTAGCACTGTAGCATTGTGTAAAGATCACTACCCAGCCAGAAAACTAAGGGACAGATCCGCCGCTGGCATAAACAGTTGTAGCTCTGTAGACGTCAGCTAAGCTGTAACGCGTTGCACATTTTGACAATCTGGCCCTAAAACTAAAAATAATTCTGTGACATAAAATCAGCATACATTAAGGACTTTAAATCTCATTCATAGATTTTAATGCCAGAAAGGATCATAGGACAGTCTAGTCTGACCTCCTGTATAACACAGGCCATATACTTTTTTCACTCAGTGATCCCAGTATTGAGTCCATAACTTGGTTCGGTTAAAGTATATTTTTCAGACACCCAGTCTTGATCTTAAAGACATAAAGAGATAGAGAATCCACCACTTCACTTAGGAGTTGCTTGCAGTGGTTCATCACAGTCACTGTTAAAAATGTGGGCATTATTTCTAATTTATTTTTGTCTGGCTTTAACTTGCAATCACTGAAAATGCTGTTGAGTGATGGAATACTGCAAAATGACCGTTTCTTCTGGCCATTCCTGAGTACAAAGCAATAATGGATTCTTCAGCCACTGTCATAACTGTTACAGAGAATTTAGAACTGAGAACAAAGTTTTGTGCTGCTCCCAGAGGTATGTAAAATATGTAAAATGCACCAAGCATTTTCAAATTCCATTGTGAATTTTGATTTTGGTTCTGTTTTTACTAAACCTCAGTCCTGCAAATTCTTGCCCCTGTATGTTTAAAGGGACTAGTGATTTTGGGTGTCTCAATTTTTTGGTGCTTAACGTGAGATGACACCTTAAAGAGGCCTGACTTTTAGAAACTGCTGAGAAAATCAGTCCCTTTTAAAGTGTCTCAAATGATATGCCTAAAATAACAAGTCACTTATGAAAATATAGGTCTTAAGCAAGCGGATAATTTTACTCATGTAGTAGTTTAGTAAGAAGTCAGTGGGGCTACTCATATGAGTAAAGATAATTGCATGCTTATGCATTTGAAGACTCAGGCCTAAACATAGCCTGTGAAAACGTGTAAAATGATTGTTTATTATTTATTCTGAAAGTTGTGCCCAAAATATGTTAGGTGCTTTCTAAACAAAGAGGAAGACGCTGCTGCTCCCCGAAAGAGCTTACACTCTTAGTCCTGGTCTACACTAGGATGGGGGAGATCGACCTAAGATATGCAACTTCAGCTACGCAAATAGCGTAACTGAGGTAGACGTATTTAGGTCGACTTACTGCGGCGTCTTCATGGTGCCGAGTCAACTGCTGCCGCTCCCCTGTAGACTATGCCTGTGCCGCTCATGGCGGTGGAGTACTGGCATTGATGGGAGAGTGCTTAGGGATCGATTTATTGCGTCTAGACTAGATGCAGTAAATTGATCCCCGATAGGTCAATCGCTACCCGTTGACCCAGCGTGTAGTGTAGACATATCCTGAAAAAGGCAAACAAGACAAATCAAACAATCAAGGCAAACTACAGATAAACAACATACAAGAAATATTTGCAGTGATGTTGGATATATTTTTCTTCTCCTCTCTGCTCTTAATCGCTCCCTTTCCTTCCGTCCAGGTGCTTTCTGGTGCCTCCTTTGCCATGGTTGCCCCAGTGTGCCAGACTTCCACTCTGTCCAACTCATGTCATGTTTCAAGCTCAGCATGAGAGTCTGCGGGAGAGTAGCAGCCAGTCAGGTAATGACCATATCAAAGGAAGTGCCCAAAGAAAGTCAAGTGGGACAAGGGCAAAGGTCCATATAGCTCCACCTGCAGGCAGTGACCATTTCTTCTGCTTGTTATTTGTCACGTTCACCCCAAAATCAAAAGAATTTGGTTTTCAAGGCTTTTCATAGACAAGTGATCATTTTCATAGAATTTTGCAAAACTAAGAACTCCCCCAAACAAACAGAGCAATCTTGCCTAGCTGCTAGAAAGGCTGAGAGAGCTCATTTTGTGACATTTTAGAACACATTTGAAATGCACCCCTTCTAGGTTCAGGCTAATGTCCTTCAGACATTTGAAGTTCATCTCTTATCTGGCCCTTGCAAAAAATGAATTCTGGGCTTGGCTGCTGTGTTTAAGAAATAAAAATTCCCTTGCTAGTCCCAGAAGCAAAGCAAATGGGCATCCTCATTGTTTGGATAGCGCAAGCTTCTATTTAGTTAGGAACAGATGCTTTTAAAATAACATTTTTCTTGAAAAATAATGATTTAAATTAAGGACAAAATGGTTAGTACAAGTCAGTCTGCCTCAGAGTCATTCCAAACACTCTGCCTCAGAGTCAGACTTTGGAAAACTCAAAGTGCCATAAGACTCTCCAGTCCCTGCAATCTAGAACTAAACTTCCCTAAGAACCATGTTTTCCATCATGAAGGAGGGAAGAATATTATTCTTAACTGAGGAATGTCTTTCCCAAGCCAGGTTAGGGGAAGCCTATTGTTCATTAGCTTAACAAATTTGAGTGTAGACTGTTCCCATTGTGTTTTGCGGATCTGATTACTTGACACTTTGTTTCTGACCCAGGGGATACACGAATAGCAGTCTGTGACAGACTGTGCTCTTCTGATCACCACTTTTACAAGATTATGATAAATTTGTACAAACTATGCCTGGTGAGGTATCAGTTGAAAACTCATAATGTAAGGAACATTATTGTCCTGGTAAAATGTGTGTAGCAACATTGCATGTAAAGTTATTTTTACTGTATGAAATTGCTGAGACATGCTCCAAATTTAGAAAAGCAGCCCAGACCAGTTCTTTAGAGACAAAAGGTTAGTCAGCACCTTAGCCAGGTGTCAACATAATCAGATGGATTATCACAGGGTTAAGCTGCCATTCTTTGGTGCGAAAAAGGGTGTGAATGAGAAATTTACATTTTCACCTACCAGCAGGTACTATACCCTGACTTTGGGTTCACAAAGTCATTTAACATTTTTTTTCTAACAAGCTCTTTACATTTTTTCCCATGCTGCCCTTTATGCATGGGGAGAGAGCCACAAGTTCATTTTATTGACCTGCTTCTTTGACTCATTGGCCTCCTTAAAACTCTTGTCTGCTGGGACACCAACAAAATGCTCAGCAATGATCAGGCAGATGGTGTGCTGGCCTCAGACCACTGCCTTTCATACAGATCAGTGTTGTCGCATTGTTACTTTGCATTCTCTATGGCTGTCTCTTGTAGACTCCTGTTGTCTATCGTTTTATACTTAGATTATAAACTCTCTTGGGCAGGGCCCATCTCTTTTGTTCTGTGTCTACATGGTGTCTAGCACAATGAGGCGCAAGCTGCTTGGTGCTCTCACCATATACATAATAGATAACAATAATTAATAAGCACGCCTATAATTTCTGTCCATCTTTTTCTCTAAATTACCTTGTCTTCACGCAGAGAGCAGAGATTACATCCAAGATCCTGGCCTTGTTTTCCTGCATTCCACAATAGGGCTGAGTCTCTTTGCAAGAGATAAGTCACAGTTTAAAAGCATCACTGCATGCTTTGCTAACTATGATACGGCTGTAGAATAAACACACTTGCAATCTGTCATGTTTGGAGTCTGGAGGTAAATGAAAAAGATAAATGCCCCATGATGAAACTGAAGTCACTGAGAAGAGACAGAGAATTGAAATGTTTTCTAAACTGCAGAGACAAGTTCAGACTGGCTTTCACGCAAGTGGCTGGAATACTCTCCTCCGTCATTATATGCTAAACTCTTCAATCTGCCCTGGCAAGAAACTACTTATGTTTTCTGCAAAGTGTTCAGAGTTAATGCCACACACACACTACACACATCTTGCTTATCTGGTGATCTGCACCCAGTAAGCACACTGAGGGAGAGTGGTGTGGGGGACAGCTATCAATGGGTAGACACTGATAAAGGAAAAATGTGCTTCCATGAGATCTGGAACAGACGGCATAAACACCAGGAAATAAATCCTGCCCAAATCTCCATTACTCCCAGTGGAATGATTCAGTGGAATGGCTGTGAATTGAATCTCAGAGTGTTATGTCCCCTATGGAAGTCTGTTACATAAAGGGGTGACCTAGCCCTGATTTATGCAGCTAGGATTTTCAAAGGAGCCCAAGGGTATTAGATATTCAACTCCTATTGAACTTCAATGAGATTTAGATGCATAATTCCCTTTCGCTCTTTTTATTAAATTCCAATCATCTCACATTATTATGATTAGACCCTCTAGTCTGGCTGATCTGTTTGCTGCACGATAGAAGGTGGGCGTGGGAGGCAGGGTACAGGTGGCTCTCTGATCCTGGAAACTGAGTCAACCCACATATAATCTAGAACAACCTTAGGGCTGCCCTAAATTATGTTCAAATATCCATGCCCCCCAGGGACCACTTCAGCAGCTGGAGAACAGCTGGGAGAGAATGGTGTTGCATAAAGCCACTATGCCATCTCTGTAACACCCAGAGATTCCCTTGTAGCCTATTAAGTCAAGTTTATAGACCCTGTGTGGTGCTGAAGTGTACAGAGTTGGTCTTATGCACCTGGCACTGCACAAAGGGAATCAGTCATTAAAATAAAGCTAGGCCCAAAAGGATGGCCAGGAAAGAAACAGAACAAAAGAAACATAAAAAAAATGCCACAAAAAGGATTAGCTAGTGAAAATGAGTATACATGTTACATAGTTCTGTGATTAGAACCTTTATTACAAGTGTATTGTTAAAGTTAACAAAATATACCCACCTAAGTGTACTCTCTGATAGGACAATTCCCTCAGAGAATTACTCCCTCCGACTTGAGCTCCATCTCCATTGATAAGTCTAATTGTCACTAAATGCTGTGTATAAATATATGACACATAAACCCAATATATATATTACAAGAACAGTATATATTACAGTATAAGATCATTATTAAGGTTGAAAAGTCAAGCCCTCAAAAGTAAGGAAAAGCCAGAATGAAGGTTACCTCTGCAACCTTAATTTAGCTACCAAAAACTAACAAGGCTCTACTGTGCATGTGTGAACTGCATTTTTTCAGAAGTTTATAACTTGGCCAGTTTTTTCTGGGAATGGCAAAAGACACTGCCCAGACACCAGGGCAACCCCCCTGCCAAATTTCAAATCCCTGGTCTAAAGTATGCCAGTGCTAGAGCTTCTCAATGAAGTGGTTACCCTTAGCTTGGCAAATTTAACTATGGGTGTACCACTTATAATCCATAAGTGCACAGACAACCTTAATTTTGTCCAGGGAGACCAGCTGTCCTGATTTTATAGGGACAGTACTTCTTTTGGTGTCTCTTTCTTATATAGGCTCCTATTACCCCTCACCCCCTGTGCTGATTTTTCATATTTGCTGTCTGGTCGCCCTAATTCTGTCACTTCCTAACTTTTAAGTGCTGGTCTTCACAACCTAAATGCATTTTTAATATAGTTTTTGTGTGTGTAATATATATAAACCTCAATGTCACTTTTCATGTTTGGGGAAATTAAGCTTTATCACAAGGGGTTTTCTGTAAATTTCCAGAAGACTTGAGTGATGCTGAATGCAACAAAGTAAACATCCTTTTAGAAAGGAGTCAAGAAGAAACATAGTCTTCACTGTCAATCTGGTGTCACTACTGATTGTCTTTTAATTTGATATTTGCAACCTGCATGGCTCATAAAAAGCAGTGAACAGCAAGGCATGAGAGTAAGAAAAACAAAATGCCTTTCTGACATGCCATAATAGAACTGGAGTTATTTCAGTAACAGCTGGAACTAACTGGATTTGCTTTCCTTGGAACCTAAAAATATGTGTTTCTCCATGGTCTAAAAAAAGAAATTAAATTGAGGCAGAAGACAACAGAGGGCGTGAGAGAGAGAGAGCAGGAGAGACCCTAGCTGGCTAGTTGTTATGGGCTAGTGGGCTACCCATAGATAAAGCGCATGGGAGAGGAAGCAGGGTCCACAGAGCCTCTACATCCCTTTTTGAACAGAGTCTTGGCTCCACCCCAAAGCATACCTGTCATCATAGCTTTACCTTAGTTATAGACTGAGTGCAGCTTACTACCTCCCCAGAGCTGCTCAGAGCCTGTGGGTCACAGTCTTCCTCATGGACCACTCCAGGGCAGCACAGGAAGCTGCTTTCCATTGCTCAGGGCAGATCATCTAGTCACTATATTATTTGGGATGCTTTTTAGGGTGGGTTTCTAGTTAAACCAACACCACCACTATTAGTTCTAACTATCTTCAAGAAAATCAGTGAGAGGAGTGAAGAAGCAGTAGATGTGTTCAAGCTTATACTTAATCCTTGGCTTCTATCGAGCTGGCTGAAAGTCTGCCTAAGTGACTGGGGAAATGAATTTCATGAGCTCAGGTTGCTCCCCCCTTGACATATGCCGGTGCCATGTAAATTGGTGTAATTGGGAGCCTATACTGGAGAGGCACTGAACAGAATAGGAAGAAGTTTGGTGGGGAAGGCTAGGGTGCAGGTGGGGCGGGGGCGTGGCAAACATTCACAGTGAACTGTCACAAAAACTGTCTGCACTACTAACTCTTTTTCACTTACACATAGAGATAGATGTGCACACACAGAATGAGAGCAATAGAAACATAAAGCTACTGATATTCAGCATTTCTGTTTGCAAAAGCCTGATGCTGTAAAGTTCTGTAGACCTGCACAGCTGAATCCGTATAGACCGGTGCCTTTAATTGTGATTGGTGATCAGATGAAAAGCATTTTAGTCTTGGGCTGAATCCTTAACTTATGCAAGAACTTGTCGGTGTTGGGTTAATTTTGCTAATTAGATGCTCAGACTCTTTCTCTCTGGATAAAACATGCCTGCAAAGAATAGGCTATTTTGTCTATGTATGTACAGTGCCTCATGTACCTGCACCCTGCTGATTTCTGTCCTGTGCTACTGAGCCTGCTGCTCATATATTTCTATCTGATGACTACTGGCACACCCTGACTTTCCTCCTCCAGAACCAGAACAGTGGCACTGACAAGGAAGTGGGAAGAGAGACTTCTTGTACTTGTTGGCAAAGGGTAAGAATACTGCAAAGATAATTGTGCCAAGTGAATGACTCAGCAGTATGAAAAGAAAATTGACTATTTATATTTCTTTGTTCTGTGACATCATATACAGGGTAATGCAGTATGAATTGTGAGCAGGGATTTCTAACGGAACTAGTGATAGGCCCAGCTTATAACATTTGCAACTGCAGGTCAACCTCCCCCAAAACGGTGAAGTTTGAGCCGTTATCATGTAGGGATCAGCCACCACATTTGGACCTGGCTTCAGATTACAAGCCCCTCCCTAATTATGTAACCCTTAGGTCTAAATAAAATCAATATAAAACCAGTTTCTTTGGCTTGGACAGAGTTCCCCAGAGTCAGAGGGTGATCAGAAGTATTCCTGATTATTAATAACCCAGTGATATCTGATGACAGAACAGAGGGCTTCTTAGACTGAGGATACACTAACTAAAGTCAGAAGGGACCATCATGATCATTCAGTCTGACCTGCACATTGCAGGCCACAGAATCTCACCCACCCACTCCTGTAATACACCCCTAACTGCTGGCCGAGTTACTGAAGTCCTCAAATAACGGTTTAAAGACTTCAAGTTCCAGAGAATCTGCCATTGACACTAGTTTAAACCTGCAAGTGACCCCTGCAGAGGAAGGCAACCTTCCCCCTGCCCTCGCTCCAAGCAACTTAGCCAATCTAATCTGGGGGGAAATTTCTTCCCAGCCCCATATATGGTAATCAGTTAGACTCTGAACTTATGGGCCAGACTCACCAGCCAGACACCTGGGAAAGAATTCTCTGTGGTAACTCAGAGCCCTCCCCATCTACAGCTCTTGGGGATTTTTGCTACTGCCAATTCTGATGGGCCACATGCCATTGTAGGCAGTCCTGTCATACCAGCCCCTTCATAAACTTACCAAGCTCAGTCTTGAAGCCAGTTAGGGTGTTTTTTGCCCCTCACTACTCCCCTGGGAAGGCTGTTCCAGAACTTCACTCCTCTGATGGTTAGAAACCTTCACCTAATTTCAAGTCTAAACTTGTTGATGCAGTTCCGGCTTGCTGGGGGAGGGGTGGCAGCATGCAGTACTGTGGAGATTCTGTGAAGTGCTGCTGCTCCTAGGGCAGCCTGGACATGCCCTTTTAAGTTACACATGCCCCCAGGGCTGTCTCAGTTACACTCCTGCTCCTGGATCAGCCAAGGATTGAGAGGGCACGAAGGTGGCTTAAAGCTACTTTATCCCTCTGGGCTGTGAGTTCTGTGCTGTGCGTTGTAGTTGCAATGACCCACTCCTGGGGTGAAATACTGGCCCCACTGAAGTCAGTGGGAGGCCTAACCTTGATGGAGCCAGAATTTCACCCTCAGAATGTTTGAGTGGAAATTCACAGTAGAATTATTAATACTTGGAGCAGCCCTGCCATGGCTTCCCAAGGCCATTGGGAGAGGGCCAGGTGTGGCGTCTGTCCAGACCATGCCTTGAATATATACAAATAGATGTATTTCTAAATACCTGCCTACTCAGGGGTTGGCTACACTTGCAGCTGTAGAGCGCTTTGGGTTAAACCAGCCTTCGGCAAGTGCACTAGGGAAAGCACCAGTCTGTCCACACTGACAGCTGCAAGTGGACTGGTGTGGCCACATTTGTGACACTTGAAGCGGCGCTGGGAGTGGTGCATTATGGGCAGCTATCCCAACATTCAAGTGGCTGCAATGTGCTTTTCAAATGCAGGGGGTGGTGTGGAATGTGACAGGGAGTTTGTTGCGTGTATGGCAGGGGAGAGAGAAAGTGTTTTGGAGCGCTGACTGTGTGTCAGCACACTGTCTTGTAAGTTCAGACCCCCCCCCCCGCTCCCCTGCCTCTCTCTCACTCACTGAAAGCAAACAACATTCCTCAGTAATGTTTGCTTTGGCTCGGAGCAGATGAACAAGCCGGCTGTCAGAAATGGAGCTTTGAAAGGGCACATCCACATTCCTGCAGCCGATTTCAGAGCGCAGAAATGCAACACCTCGTTCACACTGATGCTGGGGTGTCTCACGCAATACACATCAGACCTTATCCCTCTTGTTGAGGTGGAGTATCAGGAGCACACCAGCCGCACAGTTCGAGTGCTCTTTGTGCCTTGCCAGTGTGGACAGGAAGTGAGTTAGAGCGCACTGGGTGGCTTCAGTGCAGTATAACTTGCAAGTGTAGCCAAGCCCTCAGTGTCTGCTGCTGCTTTCCTCGCTAATACAGATTTTCTGGTGACTGTAGGTTCTAATAAATTCAAATCGCCTTTTAGTGTTAATTGCATTGTATATCTTACCATAGATTCATATAATTTTAAGTGTTTAATATTATTTATACTGCAGTAATATTATTGTCATTCACTACTGTTTGGGCCAAATTCTTTTCTGTTACTCTAGGTTAAATAGAGACTAACTCACTTAGAGTCACTGAGTTATTGCTGTAAAAAATGATATAGTCTACAAAAATGGGGGATTGGCTTGCATTTTGGTTGAATTTCTTGGACTCGTGGATGGATATTTTGTCCAACCCATGTATTTGTCAATTTCAGTTTAGATTCTACTGTAGGATTCTCCAGCACTGACAGTTTTTAAATCAAGATTGAATGTTTTCCTAAACGATATGTTCTAGGAATTATTTTAGGGAAGTTGTCTGGCCTATGTAATACAGGAGCTTAGACTAGATCAGTGGTTTTCAAACTTTTTTCTGGGGACCCAGTTGACAAAAATTGTTGATGCCCATGACCCAACGGAGCTGGGGATGAGGGGTTTGGGGTGTGGGAGGGACTCAGGGCTGGGGCAGAGGGTTGGGGTGCAGGGGTGGGAATGAGGGGTTCAGGGTGTGTGTGGGGGAGCTTTGGACTGGAGCAGGGGGTTTGGGCATGGGAGGGGGTCAGGGGTCTGGACAAGGGGTACAGGCTCTGGGGGTGGTGTAGGAATGAGGGGTTTGGGGTGCAGGAAGGGTTTCCGTGTTGCGGGGGCTCAGGGCTAGGGCAGGGGATTAGGGCATGGGGTTGGGGCACAGACTTACTTCTAGTGGCTCCCGGTCAGCAGTGCAGGTGGAATGCAGACGCAGGCTTCCCGCCTGTCTTGGCACCATGGACCACGCTGTGCCCCGGAGTGTCCTAGGTGGAGGCACGCAAACAGCTCTATGTGGCTTTCACCTGCAGACACTGCCCCCCGGCCCCGCAACTCCCATTGGCCATGAACCAACGGGAGTGCGGAGCCGTTGCTCAGGGCAGAGGCAGCACATGATGCCTAGAAGCCTGACCGGCTGCTGGCTGCTTCCAGGAAACAATGGGGCATCGAGCAGGTAGGCACTAGCCTGGCTTAGCTGGGCAGTACTGCCGACGGGACTTTTAACATCCTGAGCGGTGGGGCTGATCAGTGCAAGGCGACCCAGTGCCTTACGTGCCGCGACCCAGTCGCGACCCATGGTTTGAAAAACACTTGACTGGATGATCACAATGGTCCCTTCTTCGGGACGTGGACTCTATAAGCTGGTCAGTTTGGTAATTTTCTGTGGGTGCTTCATGGGAGGGACACTGTTTCTGAAACTGCCTTTGAATCCTTTGTTGTTGGTATTTTCTATTATCTTCTACCATTAGCTTTTCGTTTGCACCTTCAACAAAAAGAAAATTCTTCAACATATGTACAGACAGTAATAAAAGTTTAAAAATGGTATTGCTCTATAGGACTGAGGACCGCTTGCTAAGCATGGTGCTTTTAATTTTTTTGAATGAGTTCTGTGGGAAACTGTATATGATCAGATACGACTTTATAAACCCAAAGATGTAAACTTGTTTTTTTGCCTATTGTATATTTTCTTTCCGTCTCACTTTCTGCCTTCCAGAATAAACTTTCTGTGCTTTTTCTTCATGATTGTTGTCAAGTTTCTTTTCCCTTTGCATAATTTATGAGGCTCTGGATAGAAGGATTGAGCCCCAATTATAGACCATTGGCCAAGATTTTCAACAGCGGTTAAGGATTTGGGGTTCTTAATCTGACACACGTTAAAGGGATTTGATTTACAGCAGGTGCTTAGATCCAGCCCTCTGAAAAGGCTTTATGGTGTCTCAGATTGCGCAACCAAATATTGAGGTGTTGGCCTTGGTGTTCAGAGTTTGGTCAAGGCTTGTAGATCGATTCCTCTCACTGTGTCAAATGGTTCAGATACTAGAATATACATAAGTAAATACCCTTTGAAAAACAGGAGCTGGCATTTTGAAAATCCTGTGGTGGTTCTAATCCAGTAAACTGCATCCATCAGTGGACTATATGCCTGAAAACTTGGAGGACAGCAACCTGGCTCTATTTTGCACTCAGAAAATTGCCCTTACTATAGTAATATTTTGTTATGTATGCCTTCCTCCTGTCTCCATTCAGTGATCAGTTTAAGGGATAGACCTCTGTCATAAGTGTGAAGTAGCCTAGAATTAGTGTTTACCTGTAAGGGGTTAAGCTAAAGGTAACCTGAGAGATGGACAAGTGACCAATGAGAAATTCCTCAGGAGACAAAGGATTTTAAGTTTCAGTTTCTCTCTGGGTCTCTCTCTGTTCACCTCGGCTATGGGATGAACACAGCTATGTCTTTCACTGTAACTATAAGTTTCTATCAAGTACTGTAGTCAGTAAGTTTACCTTCTTTTTATCACTTGGAGGGTTCTCAGTGGTGAGTGTTAGCTGGGTGCTTCTTGATATTGTAAGCTTCAGCAGAGATATCAACAGTGGGAAAAAGTTGCCTCAGGGGAGAGGTTTGGTTTCTGAATCCTTTTGTTGATTATGGTAGATGCTGTTCTATTGATGGTTATAAGGGATGAACAGAGAGAAGACCCAGAGAGAAACTGAAACTTAAAATCCTTTGTCTCCTGAGGAATTTCTCATTGGTCAGTTGTCCATCTCTCAGGTTACCTTTAGCTTAACCCCTTACAGGTAAACATTAATTCTAGGCTATTTCATACTTATGACAACCTCAAGCAAGTGAATTAATGTTTAACCCATCCAGTGTAACTGCACATGGCCTGGGTGAAATCCTGGCCACATTGCAGTCCATGGCAAAAGTCCCATTGACTTCAGCAGCACATCCTAAGAGCCTGAGACACTTTTTAGAACTCTTACTAATTTGATGGTTTCTCCTACATAAGCACAACACATATGTTTAATCTAGATTATAGTTATTTCAGGTAGAAGAAATAGGAGAGAGCAAGAACACAATAAATCACTCGGTTACATTTCTTCTTGAACATTCTGAATCGGAGTGAGAACACAGAATGTCTGCTGCGTCATCAGAAGGCAGGAAATCACCTTTCTGTTTAATGGTGTAGTACACTGAAAAGAGAATGGCAAGATCTCCGCTGTGATCATCTAGTCTGACCTCCTTCATAACACAGGCCATAGAAATTCCCCAAAATAATTTCTAGGGCATATCCTCTAGAAAAACATCCAATCTTGATTTAGTGGTTGTCAGTGATGGCCAATTACTAAGTTGTTGCAATGATTAATTAAGCTATTTCCCTCAGATTTTATATCCTCCTGTAGCACAGAGTTCCTCAGGTTAATTATGCAGGGCCAAATATGCATGCACTCCTTGTTTCCTTTCCATGCCCCTCTCTATTCTGGTCTGATGATCCTTGGATTTGTTTGGACAGTTGGGCTGCTAATGAATGTGGGACTGCTAATATTTATCATTATTCTACATCCTATTCTTCACACAGGCTAACATCTTTGCTTTTTGCATTGCTGTCATACAATAACCAGGTATTTTCACTGAGGTGGAGGGCTGAGAAGACAGGCTAAAGATCCCTTGCATTATATTATGACATTTCACAAATAGGAGTACAGATCCTGAGAAGCATTAAGGATCCATAACTGCCACCGAGATCAAGAGGAGTTGCAGGTTCTCAGTACCTCAGTGGATCAAGCCAATGAGATGCAAGGACAGTTAATAATTCAGTTAGGCATTATATACTTTTTCTTGGAGAAATGGGAAAAGCAGAGGTTTTTATCTTGAAACAATTTCATATTCACTGAGGTTACGCATAAAGAATATCACACTGATTTAACTCTCTTCTCTTTGTATAATTCTGTCTAAATCTTAGAAATTCACCTTTCAGTGGCAGCCATAGACAGTAACACCTTCACAGTTGTGTAGCCTCCCTTGAAGGTTTTGCCTTCTTTCACACCTCACCACTCTTCAAAGGAGTGAGGAGAGAAATTAAACATCTAGATTTATTAAAGCCCTCGGGGTCTCCTCACCCGTAATATAAATGAAATTTAGACACTCAAATAAAGACATCCTTGAGGAGAATACAGTACCCTTATATTTTGAATTAAATCCTTTTTTGATATTTCTCTTCTGTAAAGTTGTGCATAGCATTTTAAAGGCTATTTTTACATTTGGAGAAAATACTTCTCATTTAAAATAACTATTTCTCAGCTGAGACCTAAATATCCATGTGACCCACATGAAAGCTGTTTCTGTTATTAATTTCTTATGTTAGAAATGTAGAATCATGAAAATTAGATTGTATGTTCTTTGGGGCAAGGACCATCTTTTTATTTTGTTTTTGTGGGATCCCAATCCTTGGTTGGGGCTTTTAGGAGCTAGGGTAATACAAATAAATAGTAATAATAATAAATAATAAAATTAGGTCGCATATTTTGATCCATATACTAAATAAATTAATCCCTTATTACAGTAAGATTTTTGCACTAGGATTTTCTGTGGTGTGTTTTATTTTTGGTCCCCTGCACACTGGGCCAATCCCAGCTTTGGTGGATCTTCACTGAAGCCACTAGCCTTCTACCAGGGTTGAATATGGCCCTTTGCGTTCCATATTTAGACCTTGGTCACTCAGGAGCTATACATATTTAAATCTCAAAGATTTAAAGAGTGGTGGAATGGAAAGAGGACCAAAAGTGGGAGCAAAATGTATGTTTTTTAGTATTGGCAGCTCTGTTGAATTATTAAATGGCCTCATCTCAATCTGATTAATTTATTGAAGAAAATCTCTCTTGATAGAGTAAAATATACAAATTATAACAACTTGTGACCAGACTAAAAGAATGAAGAGAATTAACTAAGAATACAGGCAAATCTGATTATTATGAAAGTGGGGAAAAGTACAATGAGGCCACTGTGCTTTTTAATCAGAAACATATGGCATAAAATGACCAGCTGTAGCCACCATTTGAAGTGCTCATCAAACCTCTGGGATCTGATGGAAAACAGCGCTTCCAAAATGATCAATATCATCAACCGATTTCTCACATCTTTAAAAGGTCTGGTTTGTATGGTGCAGGACTGTTTTCTTTTTCCTTCTTGTCCTTTATTGGCAGACTGAAAAGCTTTCCAAGAGCTCAAAATAATCAACATACCTTATCATAACTTATTACATTCCCAGTGCAGTAAAGTAAACATCAGGTCCCATCATGCTGTCTTTGGCAAACAAATGATTGCTTTAACTGAGCTTGTGAGGCCTTACATTGAACTCAATGACCTTTCTCTGTGTCTGTCTGTGTATGCAACACAATAACTTCTGAAACCACTTCCAAACAGTTGCAAAATTTCAGGGAATATTCTAGGTATCAGTGGCCAAAAGTCTATTGATTCTGGGGACAACTGGAATATTGAAAGAGTGAAAACGGGAGACCCATGGAGCTGCTGTTAGCTATTGATAGCACCCATTAACACCTTGCAGCTTCATAATCTTCCTGCTGATCCTTCTAATAGAGTTTAATATATTAACACTTTGAATGACAGATAGGAAATAATTGCTTTCCCTGTTGGGAGCCAAGGGGGCAGCCTGTGCGGGGAGAGGAAAGAGCAGACCCTTTCCTTCCTTTCCTAATGTCCTCCTTCCTCAAACCCTGTGCAAGGTAGAAGAGAGAGATCACCAGTCATCCACACCTCCCTTCCCACCCAGGAGAGTGGGAGGAAAGAAAGGCATTTGGAGTTGGTAGGGAAGAATGACCCACAGAACTCCTGACCTGGGGTGGAGAATGGGGGACTCTGATTTTGGGGGAAGAAGGTATCGGGCACAGGAACAGAGCCCTTGTGTAATGGGGCAAATGGTGGACCCTGCTGTGTGAGGAGGAGATGAAGGACAGGAAGGGAACATAGAACTCCTGGTTCTGGGAAGAGATTTGGGGATCTGGGAAAGGTGGAGCACACAGAGTGCCCCATCCATAGAGGGAAGAGGGTATTGAGGAAAGGGGCAATGAGGGTATACATGGAGCTGTGGAGGTAACCTTTTCAGTAGTACAGCTTCTTTAGACACAAGACAGACATATTGGCTGGAAGTTCTTTATGAAATGTATTGCTTTATTCAAAAATGTTTTTGAAATGTTGATTTTTATATAACGGTGGAAAAATGTGCTTCTCTGTAGAGAAAAATTTAAAGAAATGTGCCAATTTGTATGTTTTTTCCTGAAATATTTATGGACTTGATGTATGTTATTTCAGAAATGAGCCAATATGTCTGTCTTGTGTAGAAATATTTGTTTGAAAGCATTTATTAAAAATTAAAGATGTTGATTGAAACAATACATTGGCTTCCTAAACATTTCATTATACCAAGGGACAAAAAGTCTAAAAGGTTAAAAAAACCAAATTCCAAATGGTTTAGAAAGCCATGGCAGAAGTTAAAAATTGGAAATTAAAGCTGGCCAAATATTAACAGGCCATATTTGTGCTGATTGCTGGGAAAACAAGTGGCACTGGATTGCTATTATTTGTGAGTTCACATTATTTATTATTTGGACTAGCACCCGCTATTTGTGAAAATGTTCATGAATCATGAAAATGTAATGAATTTTAGCACAAATGAATCCCCAGCTAAACATCTGTACTGAGAGCACATTGTTACTGTTCAAGTATTTTGTTTAAAGAGTTGATCATTCATGCAGGCAATAGAAATAACACCCATGTGTGCTGGAGGACTAATCACACAACACAAACAGCAAGCAGTCAAAATGAAAATTTTGGGAACAACAGTATGCTGAAAATGGCTAGTCTATTCAGCAAATATTTACAAGTAAGAAATACTTCAGCTGTAATCAGTACTGGTTCACAAACTACTCACAATAAGAGAAAAGAGCTGGATGTGCAAGGAATATTATTCACAATGAATCAATAAATCAACCAGCCCTCATTAAGAGAAATCTTCCAATATTGTATTCAGTTGCTTGAGTATGTTGAACAAGTACCTTCATGAGGAAAATATCAGCTACTAAAGGGCTCTTTAACTTAGTGGAGCACAGCAAGAATCAATGTCTGGAAGTCAAAGTTCAACAAATTTAAATGAGAAAAAAGGTACTAATTTTTAACAGTTAGGCTGATTAATCACTGAAACAAACTACTAAGGAAGTGGTGTATTTAAATATTCAGGTCAAGACTAGAAGCCTTTTTGGAAGATATTCTTTAGTCAAGCTCAGATTATTGGCTCAATACCATGGGCAACTGGATGACATTCTATAGTCGCTGGGACTGGGAGTGGCTGCGTCACTACAAAAAATAATTTCCCCTCTGTTGATACTCTCACCTTCTTGTCAACTGTTAGGAATGGGTCACATCCACCCTAATTGAATTGGTCTCCTTAACACTGACCACCCACTTGGTAAGGCAGCTCTCATCTTTTCATGTGCTGTACATTTATACCTGCCTGCTGTATTTTCCATTCTAGGCATCTCATGAAGTGGGCTATAGCCCACGAAAGCTTATGCCCAAGTAAATGTGTTAGTCTCTAAGGTGCCACAAGGACTCCTCGTTGTTTTTGTACTGATACAGACTAACATGGCTACCCCTATGAAATCTATAGTCTCTGTTATACAGAGACTAGACTAGATGATCTGATAGTCCTCTCTGGCCTTAAAAATCTATTAATTAAAGCAGGGCATGTAGCACAATCTCAGGAACTAGTTTTAACCTTGAGCAATATTTTACCATTGTTCCATTTAAACCCCATATATCAAGCTGTATATGGAATTGCTGTGTATGAAAAATGTCTTCTACTTTAAATTGTTCTGACATATTTCCTCAGCAATCTAATTACAGTCTATACCATTCTACATCTGTGCATTTATGTTCTGAGCATATTAAATTAGTTGGAACATTCCAAAAACAATTATTTCCCACTACTGCCAGTCCCTTTTCAGACCCTTCACTTGAAGTCTTCCTGCTGTCCCAGGATCCCTTGACTTTCATTTCCCAGCTTCCCTAGATTGACTCTTCTTCCTCATCTACACCCAGTCCTGTTCCATTGGGCTCCTTTAGCTTTGCCTCCCTACCCCTTAAGATAGATTCAATTCTCACAGACTCACTGCTCTGCTGGACTTCTTCAGCTTTCTGGGCCAAAATTCAGGAAATCCAATTCCTGGAAACAGACCATCACATGCATAACAGAGATTTAAGGGTCCACATAGCCATTGAAGTCAACAGTTTTGCTGATTTCAATGGGTGGAGGATAATGGGCATAAGTCTTTCAAATCTGTTTACTATAGTCATGTCTTAGCATTTGTGATGAAATCCCAGCCCCATTGATGTGAATAGGAAAAGAATTTCAGCCTTAATCTTTTATTTGCTTCGATTTTTTTGTTTATTATATCAAATGAACTTTGCTGAGTTTTGGAAATGGTTGCTGTTATTAGATGCCGTCATTGCTAGACCATTCCTCAGTGACAACAACCAAAACTTCCCCCCCAAGAGCAGGCTGAGTAGGGATAAAAGTACCAACTGAACACTTGATCAAAGATGTGGGTACCTCAAGAGCCATGCTTAAAGAGTGATGCTAGAAGCCTGACTGGTAGTCTACTTGCAGATCCTAAGAAACCAAGAGGATAGCTAGGTTTTTGAAGATCTTGAGTTACCCCATCTGCTGCTACCACCGCCATCAACCATACTCCTCCTTGTCTGTTCTTTTGTTTGATATTAGGTCATTAATGTAGAGAAACAGTGATAAGGAACAGTCAGCATGGATTCACCAAGGACAAGTCATGCCTGACTAACCTAATTGTCTTTTACAGTGAGATAACTGGCTCTGTGGAAGAGGGGAAAGCAGTGGACATGTTATTCCTTGACTTTAGCAAAGCTTTTGATACTGTCTCCCACAGTGTTCTTGCCAGCAAATTAAAGAATCTGGGCTCAATGAATAGACTATAAGGTGGATAGAAAGCTGGCTAGATCATCTGGCTCAACAGGTAACGATCAATGGCTTGATGTCTAGTTGGCAGCTGGTATCAAGCGGAGTCCCTCAAGGGTTGGTCCTGGGGTCAGTTTTGTTCAATGTATTCGTTAATGATCTGGAGGATGGTGTGGATTGCACCTTCAGCAAGTTTGCAGATGACACTGGGAGGAGTAGTAGATACGCTGGAGGGTAGGGATAGGCAGGGGTGAAAGTGGGCTGGTACGGGCCGGTACCGGCCATATTTACCCCACATTAAAGAGCTGCCACTAGAGGCACTTACTGGAATGGGGTGGGCTGCAGCTGCCTCTGACCCCACCGCCAGCCCTTCTCCTTCCGCCTGAGGCCCCACCCCTTCTGGGGGCCAGAGCTAGCTCCAGCCCCAGACCGGTAAGTGCCTTCAACTACTTTCACTCCGGGGATAAGCTACAGTGGGACCTAGACAAACTAGAGGATTGGTCCAAAAGAAATCTGATGAGATTCAACAAGGATAAGTGCAGAGTTCTGCACTTAGGACAGAAGAATCTCACGCACTGCTACAGACTAGGGACCGAATGGCTAGGCAGCAGTTCTGCAGAAAAGGAGCTAGGGGTTACCGTGGATGAGAAGCTGAATATGAGTCAACAGTGTGCCCTTGTTGCCAAGAAGGCTAATGGCATTTTGGGATGTATAAGTAGGCGCATTGTCAGTAGATCACGGGATGTGATCATTCCCCTCTGTTTGGTATTGGTGAGGCCTCATCTGGAGTACTGTGTCCAGTTTTGGGCCCCACACTACAGGAAGGATATGGAAAAATTGGAAAGAGTCCAGTGGGGGGCAACAAAAATGATTAGGGGGCTGGAGCACTTGACTTATGAGGAGAGGCGGAGGGAACTGGTATTGTTCAGTCTGCAGAAGAGAAGAATGAGGGGGATTTGATAGCTGCTTTCAACTACCTGACAGGGTATTCCAAAGCGGATAGGTCTAGACTGTTCTTAGTGGTAGCAGATGACAGATCAAGGAGTAATGGTTTCAAGTTGCAGTGAGGAAGGTTTAGGTTGGATATTAGGAAAAACTTTTTCACTAGGAGGATGGTAGAGCACTGGAATGGGTTATTTCAGGATGTGGTGGAATCTCCTTCCTTAGAGGTTTTTAAGGTCAGGCTTGACAAAGCCCTGGCTGGGATGATTTAGTTGGTGATTGGTCCTGCTTTGAGCAGGGGGTTGGACTAGATGATCTCTTGAAGTCCCTTTCAACCTTGATATTCTATGATTCTCTATTCTACAGTGGATTCAAATAGATAAGTTACAAGACTGGGTGGTAGACAGCTAGCTTCCTGTCCTGGTTCTGTTGCTGGGCAAGTCGCTTTCTCTCTCTGTATGTCTGTTTCCCTCCCCGTTGTCCCTCTTCTGAGGTTCAACTATAAACTCTTTGGGAACAAGAACGGTCTCCTGTTAAGTCTTTGTACAGGACTTAGCACAATGGGGCTCTGGACTCATTGGGGACCTGCAGGTGCTACTGTGCTATACATAATAATTGTAAGCTGCAGTCTAAAGAAATTCAAGGAGACTGGTTGAATACATTTACTAATGTTCCATGAAAATTAATCTTATATTTTTCTAGGATATTTAATTTCCGGTGATAGCTTCAGTTAGGTTATATTATATATATATATATATATAGTGTGTGTGTGTGTGTGTGTGTGTTCATGTAAAAATGAACCCTTATGCATATTTTGAATTTCTACAAAACTAAAGTTTGTTTTCTGTGAAAATAATGAGTTTATACTAGTTATTTTTGGTGATGTTTCAGGCCAAAATAGCAGTATTACAAGCTGGAGAAAATCTTGTGGCTCACACCACAGCTAGCTTTAAATCTTATGGAGTCAATGGTACAGTCTTTGCTTTTAAAAAATAAAATAAAGTGTATTCTAGATTTGTTATTTCTGAAAACCTGGCCTGGGGTGTGGCCAACTCAAAAGGAGTCTCTTTATTCAGGCTGTGCTTTCATGAGTAGCATGAAATTAAAATCATTTTATAAACATCTACTTCAGTCACAACATTTTCCATGCAATGGAACTAATACTGTTCATTTTTTATTTTTTTTTTAGTAATGACATGTACAGTTCCCTAAACAGTGGCAGCAAATCTGAATGTTACATTTTGAGAGACTGAATTGAAAAGAAAACTTCAGTCAGTCTTTTTCTAATCCGTAGAACACAGAGAGTGTTTTCCTTTAAAAAATCAGATTAAATCTTTAAGTACAAATGTGTTTGAGAAATGAATTTTCCAATGTCAGTATTTCTAAATAGTCAGTGACTCAGATTTTACTTCATGGAGCTTGCCATTTTGTGATATTTGGAGTATTGAAGTAGTGTCTCAAATACTTCTTCATTGCCACCTTCGACACTGGGAATATGCTTCCTGAGCTATTCTGCCTGTGCCCCTACCCTCTTCTTGTTCACATATCTCTTTAAAACCTGTTTCTATCATGATGCCCAGTTTAACATAGGCAATTGTTTAAGTCATTAAGAAAAATACTGTTCTTTGCTCAATCGTACTAGGTTTACACTAGGCTTCATGGACTTCCAGTGTAATCTAATTGATGATGCTTCCTCTTCTTCCTTCCACACCTGCCTTTCTGTGTTGCTACCTGCGCCCCCATGATTGCATCCTGTTTGTAAGTTCCTCCAAGCAGAGATCCGACTTCTTTTCTCTATTGTTTGTGAAGCACCTGGTGCTTCCTTTAAAACTGAAGCAGAACGAGGGAGAGAAGAGAGGCTGGACAAAGTACTAGGCTGAAGCTCTGCAGTGAAGCAGATAGAGCCAGAGGGTCCAGATTTACAAAGGTATTTAGGTGCCTAAAGATGCAGATAGGCACCGAGGCCCAGATCATCTTGGGTGTTTAGGTGCCTGGCTCCCATTTATTTTGAGGGGAATTAGGTGCCTAACTACCTTTAAGGATTTGGCCTTAGATTCCTTTGTACATCTGGCCCAAAGTGGCTTTGGGGATTATTCTGTTTTCTTTATTCTGATTAAATGCCCTCTTTGGTCCTGGAAGAAAGTGACTCTCTGATTCTTTACCACTGTCACATAATGAGGAGTGATCCAGCTCCTGTTTTTGTCAAGATCAGAACTTTCATCCACTTGTGTTGAAGCAGGCTGGGGTCCCTTATGAGGTCATTTGGGGCTAGACTGAGCATTTGCTCCTACTTCTGTGTAAGGGCCAGTGTGAAGCTGCATCACTTCGGTGGGACACCTTGAAAGGAGCTGTGTCTCAGAAAGGCATATTTTCCCTTAATCCTTATTAAGGGTGGCAGATTAAGGCATTAGGCTCAGACTTGGGAGATCAGGATTCAATTCCTGGCTTTGCCACAGACTTCCTGTGTGATCATGGGCAAATCTCTCTGCCTCAATGCTCCATCTGTAAAATGGCAATATTAGTACTTCCCTGCCTCACAGGGTTGTTGGGAGGATAAACACATTAAAGAATGTGAGGTGCTTTGAGATCTCCCCATGAAAAGTGCTGAATTTGAACTAGATATTATTAATATCCTCATGGGCTGACTGAGCTGTGCTTGTTGGTGAACTGGGTGAGACTCCTCCTAATTCCCCACTTCCCTCTACTCACCTTCACAGGGGTGGGGGTAAACAGCCAGTGTAGAGTCCCTACTTTCTTCCCCACACCTTAAGTAGAGATGCAGGAAGGCCGTGTTAAGGGTGTATTTTGGGAGTTCTCATCTTTTATGTCTCTTCATAGCTAGGTAGCACAATCTAGCTCAGAGATAACAAGCCTTACCGTAGTGTGGATTCAGCATCAGAATTATAAAATAACCTTTGACTATAACCTTATGGACAAATTCACCTCACCAGTGTCTCTATGTTTATAGTTAGGTTAGGGATTTGATTGTTTCAGAGTGAAACAATATCAACAATAAAATGGGAGTGAAAATCTCTCTTTCGTAAAAAGAACAAAATAATGTTATCAGCTTGTCCAAAACTATTTGCTTTCGAGCTTTGGCAGCACATGATGATAATGCTATCGTCACAGTCTGGGTTGGAAAGAACCCTCTTGACATTTGTTGAGTTTGAATTGATGAATGAGATTTCTGTTTATGAGAAAGAAAGGGCATTGGAAAAGAGAATGTCAAGGAGTATAGGTAGTAAGTGGAGAAAGGGTTTTTCTTCACTGTAGACTGAAAACAGAAAATAAAGTCTGGATCAATATTTCATCCATGGGGGGACAACGTTAAACCATTAATATCCCATTTCGCTTCCAACCAGAGTGATTGACACCATCTCTTTGTTTATGTTCTTTAGCCAGGCTTCCGAGTTGCTGATCATAGAAGAGCTACTTAAACCACATTTCTCATCCACTTAGTTCAAATGGATGAAATGACAGACTTATTTTCTACTTAATTGCTCCTCTGCCTCTCATATAATTTGCCCTATATACAGTACAATTCCTGCACTATAAATTCAGTAGGCAGAAAATACTTCACTAATGAAAAAACAATGATAAAATATACAAAAGAGAGGGGGAATGAATTCATAATTTTGTTTCCTCTGCCTGCACTAATGTATCTCATGGCTTTTTTCACCTTTTATGGTTCCAGTCTTGTTTGACTTATTTCTTTATCTATGCTTATTGCCAGTTTGCTGGCATTCCTCACCAGTCCACTGTTTTTTTTTATCACCTCTTTTCTCATAGGCTTTTTATTAGATTAAATTTAAAGACTGTATTTTTTTATGTTTAACTTTCTGTTTATTCATTCTTCCCCCTCTTGTATATTTTATCATTGCCTTTTCATTAGTGAAGTATTTTCTGCCTACTGAATTTTCTGGTCTGTGCAGCTCCCTATTTTCCTTATGCATTTGCTCTGAGTTTTCTTCTCTCTCTTCATTCTAGCATTGCCTTTCCACAGAATTTCTCAATAAAGTCTCCTGGTCAAAATGTTATCGCTAGCATTTTCAACTTTGATTGTATTTAAGAGATCTATTTTCCTCCTCCCTTTTTACTATATGCATGATGACCCAGTTTTTTTTCCTTATTCTGCAGCCACAGAATAGGCATTGTTCATTATGGAACAACAAGGAAGTTTATCTTACAATATATTGCAAAATAGAGCCAGAATTTCAAAAGGTTGTTAGAGTCTATTATTCTTGCTCATTTGCGTCATCATTCCATGACTCTGTTTGATCTGTTATTGCCATCCACTCATGTACCACCTAATTGCTTTGGGCTGATGTGTCTTTATTGTTCATAAAACAACTAAAAAGAGCTGAGCTGAGAACAACCAGCAGAAAAAGCCTCCCTAAAGGCAAAGAGAGAAGGGGTGCATTAGGATGCTTGAGAGACTTACAGTACCCCCTGTTCAGTGTGAGTCTTATATCACTCTGCATATTAATCTGTTCCAGTGTCCTGGTACATGAGCTGTCTCTTTAGTTCAAGTTGTAAGGTTCATGCTTTTAGGTATGAGGATCTCCAGTCTATCCTTAATGATGACCAGGGTGATGGCTGTTACATATATATGCTCTAGGCCATGTATCTGCTCTCATATTCACCAGTGTAAGGCCTTGATCCTGCAAATGGATCAGCGGAGGTGGATCTCTGCTCTTTCACAGAACCCCACTGAAGTAAAATCCAGTATGTTCTTATAGCATCATGGTTATCCTGTTTTTGCCAAGCTTTAAGGCAAATTGATTTGCCTAAGATTTAGAGTAACTCCACTGAAATCAATGTTGTTATTCAAGATTTATACCAGAGTAGCTGAAAGAAGAAATTGGCCCTGTATTTCCAGATCATATAAGTTACTTTATCCTATTTTGGATTGGTACAGTGCCACTTTTCAAGTCTCAAAACCAAATTATATTTATTTCCTTCCTTGGTTCTGGGTTTGGACTTTCCACTTTTCTAATCCTTAGTTTGAAATATTTGTCTAATATATTCATATTTATTTCCAGGCATTCAGCCTACTTTTGTCCTGGCCTCTGCATCTATTTTTCCTCCTCTGTTTTAGTCCAACATAAACGGCTCCCTTTCAGCACACACAGTACCCTGCTATTTATTTAAGATTGAAATAAGGCAAGAGAGTCATTTTCTCATGCAATTTCAAGGGCATCTCCAATTCTGTGGCACCTCCTCCTGGCCACTTTCTATGTCAAGCCCAACTGTGGTCTTCAGCAAAAGAAGGTAGATTGTGTGGCTAATGTAGCATTTTCTACAACCCACAACAAATTGGACTAATCACAGACTACATTTTAAAAACTGTGTGACAGCAGCTTTTAAGAAATATCTTGACCATCATTACCAACAAGAGATACAATATTGCAATAAAATAATTTTAGAGTGAATTTTTGTTTAGCCCAATTTTGCTGTTCTAGGCAAGTGGCCATCCTTGTACTATGAGAGATCAACAACAATGAAAAATACAGAGGCAAAGGGAAGAAGGATTCTTTGCAGGCTACTATCCAACCAGAGTGCCAATTTTTAAACAATGAAACATCGCTATGCATTAATAGTACTACCAACACAATGGACACAGGCTAGTGCTAGGGGTGAAAGAGGTGGCAGATGCCAGCTTTCATATTTCCAACTAATGACTGATTTTTATGGTTTGATGCTGATGATTGTCTGTGTTTTTGGTGTCAGAATGGTTATGATGGTTTAAATTTATGAGGCCAAATCCTCTTAAGCCCTGGACAATCACATTGAAGATAATAGGTTGTAGAAGGTATAAGTCAGTGAAGAATTTGGTTCCTTGGATGGAATGGCCTTCCGTCCTGAGTTAGTACTGAAGTCACCTCTCACCATTAAAGAAAAAAAAGACTTGATTCTACTTCCCTTAAATTCAATGGGGGGTATTACCATTGATTTTAGTGGGAATAGGATTGGGCCTGCATAAGGTGTTGAAGATCTATCTATCAATCCTATACTTATATGGCTCTCATAATCATCAAGGGACAGATTTTCAAAGGTGTTTGGGATTTTCAAAAGTATATAGGCACTGACCTCCCAGGTATCTAAATACGATTGAAAATTTGACCCTGAATGGCTCCCACAGATTCCTAATTGTGCAGTCATCTCTTCAACATGTATGTCTCAAGGTTCATAGCAGTTTTAGCGAATCTTCTAAAATCTCTAAAACAGCTCGTGTGCATATTATATGCATGCATGTGCACAAGACAGTAGTTAAATTTGAACTCTGCAGCTTCCCTGAGATTCAGCTAGACTTTCTTAAAAATATTGAAACTAACTGCAGTATAGATTTCCCCCACTTTCATATGTTTAGCAGACTAAGGCCGAGTCTACACTAAAAAGTTAAGTCAAAGGATGCTGCCTTAAGTCATCCTGTTAATGTATATGTCTACACTACCGGGTCCTTTATGCTGACCAAGTCGCCTCTAATGTCAACTTCTGTAATCCAACTCTGTGAGAGGCGTAGCACTTAATTCAATTTGCATAGGTAGACTGCAAGGTAGTGCAGATGCAGCATTGTATAATTAGACTTAATTGGCCTCTAGGTGGAGTTCCACAATGCTCATCTGAATAGACGTGTGCACAGGGTGTGCCGGGTGAGCCCAGGCACACCCTGTCTCCAAAAAAAAGTGGCTTTCAGTGCAGAGTGCGGCACCTTTAAAAAATTAATAAATAAAATTCCCTGGGTGCACATACTAATGAAATGTGCTGCACATGCCTATGCTCATCTGTGACCGCTCTGGACATCATTCTCAACTCTGCCACACTGCAGCCAGGTACACAGGAAACAGCTTTTCCCCTGCTAAAGCCCCGGAAATTTTTAATTTCCCATTTCCTGTTTGATCAGCATTGGCAGCATGCCAGCTTGAGCACAGCTGATCATGGAGATTACTTGCCCCGAACATGCTCCATCCTGGTCTGCAGAGGAGGTGATGAATCTCGTCGCTGTGTGGGGAGAAGAGTCTGTGAAGGCAGAGCTCCGATCCAGCAGAAGAAACACAGATATCTATGCAAAGATTGCTCCTGGAATGGAGGAGAAGGGCTACACGAGGGGGGACACAGCAGTGCCGTGTGAAAATAAAAGAACTTTGCCAGGCGTGCCAGAAGGTAAGGGAGGCAAACAGTCATTCTGGTGCTGAACCCCACACATGCCGGTTCAACAATGGGCTGTATGTGATTCCCGGGGGTGACCCTGCCAGCACCCCCACAAGCAACATGGACACCACACGGGCATGTGAATCTAGAGACAAGAAGGAGGATGATATGTTGGCTGATGAGGAGAATGGGAGACAGGTGAGTAGTGGATCCATTCTTCCAGAGATCCAGGATATTTTTTTAACCCTGGGGTCCTGTGGCTGACCATGAAGCTGGGGAAGGCACTTCTGGTGAGTAAACAGTTATAGTCAAAGTCCAGTTAAACTTTATTGGGCACACACATTCAGTGATATTTCATGTTTACTGTGATGAAAAAACAAGGTGCTGTGGTTCTCTGTTTACAAGAAGCCGCTCCAGCTACGCAGAAGGTAGCTCCTGTAAAAGGCTGTTTATGTGGACTGGGATAGCCTGGGAATCCTCCATGGATATCTCTAGGAAACTTTCCTGGAGGTACTCTGTAATCCTTTGCAGAAGATTTCTGGGCAGGGCAGTCTTATTTCTTCTCCTGTGGTAGGACACTTTCCCATGCAACTCCTGAATTAATTCTGCTGGCATCATTGTGGTACATAGAATAGCAGCATAAGGAGTGGATCTATACCCAGACGCTTACAGCATCTCCTTTCTTTCCATCTCTGTTACCCTCAGGAGACTGATATCACATATGGTCGCCTAGGAGAAATGGGGAAAGTTCTCATTAAAAGTGCTTTTACAAGAAAAAAAAAAATAAGGGCATGTATACTCCCTCCTTCCCCACACACCATTCCGGCTAACTAAACCACGTGGCTGCTAATGTGCCTTTACTGTGGTTGACATAGGTCGGCAAGTAGTTTAAAGTGACTGATTAGGGGACTAGGGCCCTACATGAGAAATTCCGCAATTTGGGAGTGAAAACGTTCCTCCCCATCGCCCCATTTGTAAACAGCTTCCCGTGGTGCTATAGGGAAGTGCCATTGTTTGACTAGCTACATCTGCTCCTGACATGAGCTTGCCATAAACTTCATTAAATTTGTGGTCACCCATGACCTGGGGGAGCCTACTCACCATGGCTGGAGCAGCAAAAGAGCACAGTGAATGGGTACAGATTCTGATTATGTTATGGCTTACACCTAGTATAATAAGGGTTGGGGTTTTTTAATGAAAACGGCCTTGCTATGGAAAATTTTATTCATGTACGGCTCCTTTATTTTTTCCCATGACTGACAGCTGGAAATGTGTCCTCTGGTGTGTCATCAACACCTGAAAGCAGACTTTTCCTGATTAGAAGGAGGAGAAAGAGAATGCAAGAGGACATGTTCACTGAGATAACGAATGCTCCTGGGACAGCTGACACAGAGCGGAGAGCATGGAGGATTTCACTGTCCATGAAGTTAGACATGGGCATGGAGAGCAGGAAAGCTTCCAATGAGCAAGAACATACGGCACAGGATGAGATGCTTTGGATTATGAGGGACCACTCAGGTGTCTGATTGAACTGCAGGAACAGAAGCAGGAGGGTACACGCAGTCCCTCTGCAACCCTGTGGACAACCAGCCAGCATCGCCTGGCACAGAATCACCCTCCCCCAAGCATTCCCTGAGGAGTGGGTGAAAAGTCCATTATCCCTTTCACTTAACTCAGGGAGAGGGTAAAAGGAACAAAAGGTGCCCATTCACAGACCTTTGGTAGTCTGGAACGTGGTGTGATGTTACACAGTTGAAAATGTTTCTCCTAACCCTAAGCCCTTTCCCCCAAGATTACCTTTCCCCCCGATCTCCCTCTTTACTTATGTTTGCTAAATAAAGTAAATGGATTTGATAAATAAATGTTCTTTATTGAGTAGAAGCAGTGGGCTTGGGTTGGGGGATTGGATTTCCAGGGATGGTGATACAAGGCACGTGAAGGTTTGAGAAAGCACAATGCAGACAAGCAGCTCACATTACTGTGACTCATTGAAACGGCTTTTCCAGGCTTCACAGCTGTATAGCACCCCTTGCTTTACTCTTCTTATTGCCCTAGTGTCTAGCTCAAAAATGGCTGCCATGAGATCTGCCTCAACTGCTCACCCCTGTGGAAAATTTCCCCCCTTTTTTCATAGATATTATGGAGCACACATCAGGTCCAACCTTGTTAGTAAACTTCTCTAGCGCTCTTTCATATGACCAAAGGCACATTCAGCCACCATTCTGCACTTGCTGAGCCTATAATTGAACCATTCCTACTGCCGTCCAGATGGCTGGTGTGTGGCTTCATGAGCCAGGGGTAGGTTAGGTCCCCTGGGATAACTATAGGCATCTCAATGTTGTCAATGTATTTGTGGTCTGGAAAGAAAGTCCTGGATTGCAGCTTTTTGAATGGACCCAAATTTCTAAAGATGCGTCATAAACCTTTCCTGACTAGCCTACAGTGATGTCGGTGAAACGCCCCGTGTGAGTCACCAGCGCTTGCAACACCATTGAAAAGTATCCCTTTTGGTTTATGTATTCTTTGGCAAGGTGGTCTGGTGCCAAGATGGGGATACGTGTGCCGTCTATCACCCCCCTGCAATTAGGAAATTCTATCATGACAAAACCATCCATTATGTCCTGCACATTTCCCAGACTCATTACCTTCATAGCAGAAATCAATTAATGGACCTGCATGCTTGGAGCACAGCAGCTCCCACAGTTTACTTACCTACTCCATATTGGTTCCCCGCTGAGCGGTAACTCTCTGGCATTGCAAGCTTCTAAATACTGATCACCACTCGCTTCTCCACTCTCAGAGCAGCTCTTGTTTTTATTTTGCTGGACTATAGGGCAAGGGAAAGTACTGCAAAAAGTTCCTGGAAGGTGGCCTTCTGCATTCGAAAGTTTGGCGGCCACTGCTCATCGTCCAATACCTGCAAAACAATGCAGTCCCACCAGTCAGTGCTCGTTTCATGGGACCAGAAATGGTGCTCAACAGAGTGCAGCTGCTCTGTGATTGCCAACAACACCTGTGAATTGTTTTCTTCAATAGCTTGCAGCAGGGCTGCTTGCAGGACATTGCTATGCTCCACATGGTGGATCCTACTTCGGCTCTGAAAATACTGCAGGAGAGGGCACGAGGCATTTGAAATGTTCACAGCGAGAGTGCATGACTGAGCAGGCTCCACGCTTTTGGGGTTATGGCACACGTGCAGCAGTTTTAAGGCACGAAAACCAGTGGGTTGTTTGCCATTGAGCACAGTGCATCATGGGATGCCAACACAATGTTCCCATTCGCCCTTGTGACAATGTTTTGATCCCACTGAGGCATTGCACAAACTTCCAAAAACATGCTGTGGCAAGTTGCACTTTGGGATAGTTACCCACAATGCACTGCTTGGTGCATCGATGAAGGCTTTGCTGGTGAGGACGCACCCCATCAAGACAAGGAGCATGGTGTGACCACGCACAATCAACTTCATCAATTTGGAGGCTTGAGGTCAAATTAGATAAAGTCGACTTAGGGTATGGTTACACTTACAAAATTACAGCGCTATTGCTTATAGCGCTCGCCTTATACAGCAATAATAATAGCGCTATTGTATGTCCACACTGAGATGCTCCAGCGCTATAGCATGGCCACATTTGCGGCAGTTAATACGGCATTAAGAGCAGCGCATTAGGGCAGGTATCCCACAGTACACCTCTTCCTGATCTGGCGCAATGGCTTGTGGGAGGGGGGGCGTCACTTGCGGGGCATTCTATATCCTGTTTGAACTACCCATGATGCTTTTTGGCATATCCCAGCAATCCCTGTGTTTCCTTCCACCTCCGGCGCCATCTTTCAAGGGTTTCAGCAAGGTACGCTCCGTCTTCCATTGTCGAGTGCTGCAATGAATCCAGAACTGCTGAGGGACATGCTGACGACTGTCGCCAGCACATCTCTGTGTGCAGTGGAGTTATTCCTTGACATGCAGGATGACAGTGATGATTCTGAAGACGAGATCGAAGCGGTGAATGCATTCGACACAAAGCTGCTTGTCTCATTAACGGACATGCTCACGGCTGTTGAACGCCGCTTCTGGGCACGGGAAACGAGCACAGAGTGGTGGGATCGCATCGTCATGCAAGTCTGGGACGACGAGCAGTGGCTGCAAAACTTTCGAATGAGAAAAGCCACTTTCATGGGACTGTGTGCTGAACTCGCCCCCGCCCTGCGGCGCAAGGACACCAGACTGAGAGCTGCCCTCCCGGTGGAGAAGCGGGTGGCTATCGCGATCTGGAAGCTGGCTACCCCAGACAGCTACCGATCGGTGGCCAACCAGTTTGGGGTTGGAAAGTCGACCGTTGGAGTTGTGCTGATGCAAGTGTGCAGGGCCATCAATCGCATCCTGCTACGAAAAATCGTGACTCTGGATAACGTGCATGACATCGTGGCTGGCTTTGAAGAAATGGGTTTCCCTAACTGTGGTGGGGCGATAGATGGGACCCATATACCCATTCTCGCGCCCGCCCACCTAGCTGAGGAGTACGTTAACTGAAAGGGGTACTTCTCCATGGTTCTCCAGGCGCTTGTGGATCACCGTGGGCGTTTTACTGACATTAACGCTGGCTGGTCTGGAAAGGTGCATGACGCACGCATCTTCCGCAACACCGGCCTGTTCATGAAGCTGCAAGCGGGGACTTTTTTCCCAGACCAGAGGATCCCCGTGGGGGAAGTGGAAATGCTCATAGTGATTCTTGGTGACCCTGCTTACCCTTTAATGCCCTGGCTCATGAAACCGTACACAGGGAGCCTGGACAGCAGTCAGAAAAGGTTCAACTACAGGTTTAGCCGGTGTCGAATGACTGTGGAGTGTGCTTTTGGGCGTCTCAAGGCGCGCTGGCGCTGTCTTTATGGGAGGCTAGATTTGGCCGAGGGTAGTATCTCCGCGGTTATTTCCGCATGCTGTGCCCTACAAAATCTTTGTGAGCGGAAGGGCGAAGGCTTCACTCAGGCATGGTCCTCTGAGGTTCAACGCCTGGAGGCCACATATGCCCAGCCAGAGAGCAGGGTTCATGGAGGGGACCAGCGCGAGGCTGTTAGGATCAGGGAAGCCTTGAGGGAGCATTTTGAGGCTGAAAGCCAGTTCTGAAGTGAGGTGCAGATGGAGGGAGGGAGGGAGGGAGGGAGCATTCTTTTAACAGGAACAGGCACTTGCTTTTCTGTAGCCTGTAATAATGTATGTACACTTAATAAAAAAACCCCATTTATTAAGAAGACAATTCATTTATTGAACAGGTACTTCGGTTGCTGAAAGAAAATATTGTGATGCATGTGAGGGGGAAGGCAGGGGAGGTGCAATGGGGGTGTCGTGGGGTCAGTCAGAGATCGGAGTATGTCCGGGTCTCTGAGTCTCCAGTGCCCTCAAACTGGCCATGTCCCCCGAACCCCATTTGCGGTGGCCAGTAAGGCATGTTATTAGGGGTAGACTGCAGTGGATAATGGTCTGGGGTCTGGGGGTTGTCCGGTGAAGACAGAGGGGTTGGAGGCAGCTGTGGATGGTGATAACCATTTGGCTGATGATACTGGCCTGGAGGGTACAGAGGCAAGGAAGGGGAAGGGAGTTGGGGCAAACGATAATTGGGGTGGTGGGTGCGGAGCTTCTGCTCCACAAGGGTGACAAGCCGCTGCATACTCTGCAATTGAAGCTGCAGTAATGAGAGCAGCTTGTCGGTGCTTTTCCGGCGGTGAATCGCGTTCTCCTTCCGCGCCTTCTCCCTCAACTTGCTCTCATTCTCTCTCCACCTCTGTGCAACTCGATTCTCCGTTACAGCCTGTTGCATTACTTGCTGTACAAGATCCTCTTTGCTCCTTCGTGGCCGCTTCCTCAGTCGCCTCAGCCTCTCAGCTGTTGATAAGAGCGATGGCGCAGGGGTCAAGGACGACCCTTCTAAAATAAAAAGATACATTTCACAGTGGTTCCCTTGTAAAGAGCAGACATGCCTATGATTCCCCCGCATTCCCCGTTTGCCTGTCCCGCAGACAGCACAGATACAGCAACGGAGCCCCTGCCATGGTGAGTGGACTCCAGAGGCAAGGGAAATGATTTTTTCCCTGCCCTGAGAAGCTGTGGCGGGGGAGGGGGTGGGGAGTGCCGGTACGTTGCAGGAGCCACAGTGTGAGCAGCAGGCAGGGGGAAGGATTTCTTCCCTGCCCTGAAAAGCTGTGGCGGGGGGCGGGGGGGGGGGTGGAGTGCCGGGAAGTGGCAGGAGCCCTACTCTGAACACTGTTCCAACATTCTCCGTAGGTGTTTGTCCTGGAAGATATCTCGTTGCTTTGAGTCACTGAGGAGCAAAGGGAAGGGATTTTATTAAGATGCGGCTTCCGCCCAGGGCCATATGCAGCGTGCCTATGTGCAGCAATGCTCCCCCCACCCATTGTGGCACAGTGGCAGGGACTAGTGACCGGGACCGGGACGGGGACCACGCTGGCTCTCCCGGGAAACCTGCGCAGGCGCATTGCAAGTGCTCTTTTTGAGACCTTTGAAGAGATTACTGATGATGACTACCACGAGGTGATAGACTACATCAATGCTCTATTCCACATGTAGGCAAGCATGCAAGCATCCCCTTCCACCCCAAGCTGCCTGCCTTCCCCATAGAAAAGCAGCTTTACCGCCGCAATGCACTGCTGAGCTGGCCCCTGCAACTGCCGGACGCTGTGGCTGTCCGCCCTCCTCCTGGCTTTAGAGGAGAGCTCCTGGCTGCATGCCCCCCTGCCCTCCTCCTGGCTTGAACAGAGCACCAGGTGGAATGCCCCCCTCATCCCTTTCCACCCCAAGCTGCCAGCCTTCCCCATAGAAAAGCAGCTTTACCTCCGCAATCCGCTGCTGAGCTGGCCCCTGCAACCGCTGGACGCTGTGGCTGGCTGCCCTCCTGGGTTGAGAAGAGCTCCTGGCTGCATGCGTCCAGGGACTCCTCCGTGCCCTGGATCGCTGCTGCCTCGTCCTCCTCCTCCTCCTCTTCTTCATCCTCCTGCTCTTCGTCCTCCTCTTCACCCCCCCCCTTCACTGGTGGGCTGGGAAGTGTCCGTGGTGGTCGATGGAGTGACCGTGGGATCACCACCAAGTATCGCGTGCAGCTCCTTATAAAATCTGCAAGTCACCGGGGCTGCCCCGGAGCGGCCGTTTGCCTCGCGGGCTTTGCGATACGCATTCCTAAGCTCCTTTACCTTAACACGGCACTGCAGAGTGTCCCGCTCATGGCCTCTTTCTGCCAAGGCCCGTGATATCTGCCCATAGGTGTCAAAATTCCTGCGGCTAGACCGCAGCTGAGACTGAACAGCCTCTTCCCCCCAGCAGCTGATGAGGTCCAGCACCTCACTATTGCTCCATGCTGGGGATCGCCTATTGCGAGGAGGCATGGCACGTGGAGTCATGATGATCAATCTGAATGATCACCTGCAACGATTCCCTGAGACCACGCCACGCAATCAATCAGATCAATGAGAATGATCACCTGCAAGGATTCCCTGAGACCACGCCACGCAATCAATCTGATCAATGAGAATGATCACTTGCAAGGGTTCCCTGAGAGCACGCCACGCTTGGCTGGAGCAAACAGGAAGGGGATTTTCAAATTTCCCTGGAACTTTAAAGGGCGGGTCTGACGTGTGGTCACCTGAGGACAGGACAGAAGAGTTTGCAAGTGATGACCAGAGTGGCTCGAACGGGAATTATGGGACAGGCTGGAGGCCAATTAATACGCAGTGGGTGTCCACATTCTTCCTGTAGCGCTACAGCAGGTGCGCTACAGCCCTTATTCCCCATGAGGAGGTGGATTTATAATAGCGCTATAACTCCGCAGTTATAGCGCTATTAGTGCCTTGCCAGTGTGGACGGAGAGTAGGTTATAGCGCTTGTAGGGGCTTTATAGCGCTATAAAGTGCTAGTGTAACCATGGCCTTAATTTTGTAGTGTAGACAAGCCTTAAAGGTTTTAGTGTTCTGTCAGCTTGAAATTCCAACTGTAACAGCAACTTTAATACGTTCAGCTCATCTTATGAAGAATGTGTGTAATGGTGGCTGCTTAAAAGAGCTGCTGCACTCTGGCTGCCACAGCAGAGAGGACTGAAATCTTTATTACAGTGCACTGGCTTTGCAACTAGACAAATGCATTTAATTCCTGTGCCTCTGATACTGCACCCCAAGCAAGTGGCCAGGGAGTGAGGAGTGCATTGGCTGACCCATATATGGTGAGCGGCGCTGTGTATATGTGTCCTAATCTGATGCTGGCATAGGACAGTAGTAAATTCCTACCTACTCCTTCTTCTGTCCTGTGAACAAGGGGGAAGCAGGAAGTAAATATTCCCTGTGCTGTGTTTCACAGTTACACACCACTCCATATGTTGGCCTTGTGGCAAAGCCACAATCTAAGGCTTATTCATTAAGGCAAATATGGTGGTGGCGGTGGTGGTGGTGTTTCGGGAAGTATTTGATAGTTCTCTCATGAATCTCTCCTTGTAAGGGCAGTTCAGATGGGTTTGAATACTAGTGCTGAAAGGAGACTGAAAATTACCTAAAGACTGTAAACAAAGAGAAATGATAAAACTGGGGGGCAGGGCGGGGGGAGTGAGAGAGACTAGTGAGGTGCCTCAGAGATTGATGTAAGTTCAGCGCTATTTAATAGCTCTATTCATGATCTACGTTAACTTCATAGAAATGAAACTCCAAGATGTGGCTAGAGTGGGAGCCATTGTGATCAGCATTGATAAAAAGATAACGAATACAAAGGTATCTAGAGATGTTTAGATGTATAAGCAGAAAATAAAATGAAATTCAACCTGAAAACAACAACAACAAAGTAATATATTCAAGGGGAAACAATCCATAACATATATTCACTGTGAGGGGGAAACGTAGAAAGTAACAATACACAAAGGGACTGATGTAAAGGCTGTTGCAGTCAATTGAAAGACTCCCATTTAAGTCAATTGGCTTTAGATCAGCCCCATAAAGTGCTAGTGATGGTAGCAGATAGCAAATTAGACCTGGAGAAGAGCTTTTCGTAGCTCAGAAGCCTGTCTCTTTCATGAAGGGCTGGCCTACACAACGGGGAGGGGTCGACCGAAGATACGTGACTTCAGCTACACGAATAACATAGCTGAAGTCGGCGCATCTTCAGGCAACTTACCTGTCATCCTCCCAGCAGCAGTGGTCGGCGGTGTGCTCCTCCATCGACTCCAGCTTGCGCCTCTTGGCGCAATGTGATAAATTGAAATGTGATAAATCGATCGCCAAAAGATCAATCACTACCCGTGGTAGTGAAGACATACCCTAAGAGAACTTCGTTCAGTAAAAGATATTACCTCACTCACTTTGTCGCTCTAGCAAGTTATATAACAGTCTGAAATGTAATAGGACAGCAAAATCTAACTGATTCTGAGTGGATCTGCAGAAGCATCCCACTATGGAACAGGGAGTCAAATCCAGACCACCCACTACACATCCCCGGAGAGAGACAATGCAGAGGAAATGTCATACTTTCCCTGCATGGAGGGGAAAGGAATGAGCTGTGCCAGGGGGACTCTGCTCCCTGTGTAAGCTCTTGAGCAGAGCACCACTGCATTTCACTGTGCTAAACTGCAGGATGGGAAATCCAGGGGTAGGTTTGGTTGCGGAAAAGGCTGGGCTTTTGAAATTTCACTCTTGATGTTTTTTCTTTTGTTTGTTTGGAGAAGGCATTTGCCAGAGGTTAGTGTTCTAGAGAGTATAGTGGAAGGGTGATCTAACTGGTGTTCCTTATCTCTAATTTCCATGATTATGTTGTACAAATGGTAAATGGAATGTCTTAGTACAGTGGTTATATTGATGTGACTGAGGTACAGTTACTATAGGAAGTATAAATTCGAATGTCCAAACTTCTCTGTGTTTAAAATCTCATTCATAAAATTACATGGATATATATATTTTGGTGTTTAATAAGAGATGAAATAAGTAACAAAGTATTGATATGCTAATCTGACTTTGTGAGTAGCAGTTGTATAGCCAAATAAAAGTCATTTACAGTGCATTTTATGCCAGAGCAATAATGTCAAATTTATAATTAATGGCCTGAGGTAGATCCAAAACATCACTAGAACTCCCTAAGGTGAGTTAATCTCCTACCTTTTAAGATGTCATCAACAGGGATCTTACAAATCCTGTCTGTCAAGGAAAAATGTGGAATTTGTGTTTTTACAGAAAATCTTTAGTTTTTACATTTTGTGAAAAAAACATCATATTCAGTAGAACTCCTTTATCCAAGCCTCCATTATCTGGCTTTCTGTATTTACTGAACCACCAGTCTCATGGAGCTGACAGCGGTTGGGGCTCCAGCTGTCCACCCCGGATAGCTGGGTGGTCTGGTTATTACAGAGAGCCATATAATGGAGGCTTGGATAAATGGGTTCTACTGTATATCAATAAAATGTTGTGTTCAACTGATACTTATATATATTGTGACTAGGGAAACTAAAATTCAGCATTTCATTTTCATTGCAGAAAAATGCAGATTTTTATGGTTTTTGTATCAGAGATTTAAAAAAAAATTAGAGAAACCTAGGATCCTTGATTATCAGAAGGATCTCAGTGTGTCTAGTGGCTTTCTTTGAGGGCTTTCTCCATCAATCATGTCCATAGCACATATTGCCACTGCAATGCTGTAATGTATAATCAGTATTTTAAAAGCTATAAGTTTAGCCTTATTTTGCTTTCATGGTTTGAGGTTATATTACCACAGATTTTATTGTATGTAAAATAGAGTATTACCACATCTGTTATTGTATCAAAGTCATATGTCTTAAAGTTAGAGTATCATCACAGAAATTTCATAGCCTAACAGAGTGATATTGCTATGCCATCATATTAGTACCAGTTGTGCTCTGACATAACTTAATACCGTGCTTCCCCCCATCAGTGTTTTAAGTCTGGTATTTACACAGTAATTTGGGGCCATTTTGGTAATGATGTAAATTTATGAAGCCCATAACATGGATGATTCATGCAAAACATTTTTTTTTCTGTTCTGGAAGTCTTCAGGCAGGACTTCCAAACCCAAGCCACTAATATAACATAAATATAGGGGAGATACTTTTCTATTTCTAGAGGCAAATGTATTTAAAATGAGGGGTAGCTTGATTTCAGTACTTTGAGGACTGCCAAAATATAATCATGTCCTACTTTCTGGGGTCATGTTAATTTGGAAAGTTGAATGAGATCCATTTATAAGCCTGGCTCTCTCAGCCATCCACACTTTCCCACACACATAGTAGTTTTGTTTTGTTTTTTAAAATTGCCATCTTAGCTTCAAGAAAGATATGAGGTTATAATGGGGTATGGACAATCCTGGATCCAAGAGAGCGAGAGAGATGTAAATGGCAGACAGTGCTGAGAGAAAGAAGGGAAAGCCCTTCTTGTAATGAAATGCTCCCTAGAGATGAGGGAGGTTTGGCAAGCTAGAGAAGCAGACAGAGCAGTTTTTTCTGCCTATGGAGTGCAGATCTCTTAATGAAGCTAAGTGTAAATGTCTACATGGACTGGTGTGAATTCATAATGTATCTATGAGCCATCAGCATATAAAAACAAACTACGCCTTATTCTGTACACTAAGAAACCAATGCTCGAGAGTTCATCATTCAAAAAGAATTCAACATTTTTCAATGCAAATTCACTGAAACTAAAGTATCAGGACAAAAGTACCTCTAAGGCTAAATTTGGAAGGGAGATTCTTATGACGGTTCAGCACAATTTGATCTGCTGACTTTTCCCCGCTTAGATCAACTGGCAACCTCTATTTAATTCTTGCTGGGTTTCTATTGGTTGATGGAGAAGGACAGCAGTGTAGAGTTGCCCCAGGGATTCTCCAGTGCACATGGCACACTCTTTGTGAGATGAGAATCAGAGAGGTAGCCATGGTAGTCTGGAATTGCAGAAGTGACAAAGAGTCCTGTGGCACCTTAAAGACTAACTAAAGTATTAGAGCATAAGCTTTCGTGGGCTAAAACCCACTTTGGCTTGCATCCAACAAAGTGGGTATTAGTCCATGAAAGCTTATGCTCTAATACTTTAGTTAGTCTTTAAGGTGCCACAGGACTCTTTGTGAGATGCAGCCTGCTAGATAATGTTTCTCTGTTTCACCCTGCTTAGCCAATGCTATGCTGCCTGCCTTGTCCCTGAGCTCAGCCATAGGCCAAGTGAGTATCTTCCACCAGTGGGGGCAGACTTTGGGTCATAGAGTATGTCTATACTTTGAGCTGGAAGTGTCCATTTCCATCTTGTGGAGACATACCCATGCTAGCTCTGTTTGAAATAACATGCTAAAAACAGAGTGTAGCTGCCAGAGCAGCAGGGGCTAGCCTCCCCAAGTATGAACCTAGCATCTTGGCTGGGTGCATACTCAGGGGTCTAGCTCTTTCTGCCACTTGTGCCTCCACAACTACACTCTACCTTTGTTGCACCACTCCAGTTCATTTCCATCTCCAGCTTGAAGCATAGAACTACTCATAGACTATGTTCCTAGGTACACAGTACCAGTACAGTACAGTACCACAATCACTGGTACTGTGTACCAGTGATTGTGCCAGTGATGATACCTGCCTCTGAACTACTGCCATCTGATCTCCTGCTTGGGTTGATGCTTCAGTCCAACCATGAGACCAATTTCTGTAGTCCTTGTGTACTGCTGCTCATGGAAGGCAAGGGAGCCATGTGATGTGACATGTGGCATGGGACCCAAGGCAGTGTATGTGTGATGGCTATTCTCTTAGCCAACATGTGAGGGATTGAACCAGGGTTCTCCAGAGCTAAAAGATAAACTGCTATAGCTTGAGCTAAAGCTCTACAGGTGGGGGCTGTGGCAAGTCGCAACCTTCACCAATCACGTGTGTTTCACAGATGTATCTGTGTTCACCGCTCCAAAGATGACGTCTTTCCTTAGAGTAGCCTCATCCCCATATAGTCCCATCCTACAGTGAAGCTGTCATGTCATATAGTGTTGCTTGTGGATATCCCTGGGTGTGGTTACATACTGAGGCCAAACCAGCCCTTTCTGAAAATCCTTCCTGATAATCATCAGCAAATGGGACTTCAACAGTCTGCCACAGCTGGCAACTCTGGGGACATTTTCATACCTTTTTTCACATCCTATTAGCCCTTGGAAAATTCATATCATATTCAAGGTGGTCAAAAGAGAGTGCTGTCTTCTATCACAAAGCACCCATCTCAACACCTCAGAAAATTCCACTCTAAATATATTGGTAGGGCCACTGGGTTGTTTGAGTATTTCTTTGTCATGTGCATTAATTTCACATGCACTGGCTGGCCAGGTAACTAATTCTTTGTCACTTGGGGGACGGTTAGAGATGGGCCTAAACCAAAACCCAGACCCAAACTTCTTGAATCTGCATCTCTCCTGCTTTGAATCCTGTGTAGTGATTCCCATCCATACAGAGCAGGTGTAAAGCACTACCATTCTGCTCCAGCAGCATTTTGCACCCACTTTTTGCAGGTGTGAATGACTCATAAGGTACAAGGTGGAAGAGGAGCAGGTCCCACTTTCCTAAAATGGGATGAACCAACCGGCCAAATCTGAACTATTAAACTTGGGGTTTTCCAATGCAGATCCTAAACCAAATGTGCCCAAATATGTAGTGTTCAGATTCCATCTAATATAAATAGGTTTCAGCTCTGAACTTGGCACTGAACACAAATCTGGGCCCTTTTTACCAAGCCACCACCTGTTCTTTATTTAAATTCCTTTTAAAACAAATACTTCTGTGATTCCGTGTGCAACAAGTGAGCTGATTAACATAAATAAAATATATCAGTCAATAAATATGAAGGTCCCAGCAAGATAAGTACATACTAAAAATATCTGAAGATTAGATTCTGATTGCTGTAAACCTTCTCTGCCTTTAGTCTGCCCCACCTCTAATTTGTCACTCATTGTGTCATGTCTAACGTTAGTCTGAAAGCTTTTGGGAGCAGGAGCCCTGTGAAGTGTTTTACTTTGTTTTGTGAAGTGCCTTACACATTTTTTGTTGCTGTTTAAATAATAATGTATTGTAAAAAATCATTTCTAGGAGTGAATACTTGCCTCTAGGTTTTCTTTTTAAACAGAGCTAGAGATAAGAGCGAAACTGGGATATAATATTTTTATAACACAAGTTTTGTTTTTATTGGGCTGTTTATATCCAGCAAATCCAGAAAGTCTGAGGTTACAGTTTCATTGGACTGAATATATTAATGGAATTAAGTACAAATCAGAGTTTAGCATCTTGAGTTTATTAACATTTTTGCATTCCTTTTTACTGAGTTAAGGTCCTCTTTTGCTAACCATGTACAGCTGAAATGGTGTGATTAATAATTATGTGCAGACTAGCAACATGGCAAATAACTGCCTATGTCAGATAAGAAAAACAAATCCATAGCAATAATGTCATATATATTTTTTTAATGAGTTGTTTGTCTTTGTAGAACTGCCGATTTTGACCTGATGGTTTGACAGGTCACAGTTTCATTTAAAACAAAGGAAAAGATTAAATAGATTCTCACTAATCTTGCTGTAACCTCTAAAGCAGCTGTTGCTATGGGAAACATATTTCCTCAGTAACTCTTCTGAATATTACATGATTACCTTAAACCTTCCCATGCATACACAGTCAGAAAAGCAGATTCTTTTTTGTGTCATATCTCTTTGAACTTTTGTCATATTTGAAAGTAGTACTATTCAAGGTATAAATGCTTTGATTTTTACTTACATTACCTATCCCTTCGTACAGGTTCTAGGTCTTGGTGAGTTGAAGTCATATTATTTTCAATATACCTATCTTATATTAGAAATAACTAATCAAAATATGTATAAGATAAAACCAGTACTGGGTTAACGTGGGATTGCTATTGTTTTATTTCTATAGGAATTCTGGCTAAATTTCCCAGGTGCAATCCCTACACCTCTGACACAGCACCCCAAATCTCTGCATTAGTATAACGCATACAAATATACCAATGGTTATAAAAACTACCCCAAAAACCAGTGGAAAGTCATCCAAAAGAAACAAAATTAAAGATCCGGTGTGAGATAGAGTTTGGAGGAGCTCTGAGCAACTTTTCATTTGCACAGTACTCTGAAAAGAAACATTTTCCAGTGTCACTCCTTGCTCTTTATAAATGAGCCAGCCTTAGACATTACCTGGCACCCAAACAATTGGGCTGTTTTAGACTCACGGTGCATTAATAAATGATGATTTTATGAGGCAATGGTGAGCTTAATAAAAAACAAAGCAAAACACCAAAGTCCAAAAGTGGTCTGTGAGTTCTGTTGTTTTCTGAACACACAGGACATGTAAGTGTAATGTAATAAGTGTAATGTAATAAGTGTATGTCTACGGGTTGAAAGACCACTATTTATAAGCTCTGACTTCAGTACTAGGGAAAAGGTACATTTCCTAAGAACACGTACTGCTTCCTGAATTGGTTACACAGTATTTGCTTTTACTTCTGTTAATAGAAGCCCAGCAAAATTTTGTAGGATCCAAATGTTATAGGAAAAGTCTGAACTATTGAGGGGCCACCTGCAACCAGCAGAGAGAGTGAGTAATAGGGGACACGCACACTAATAGATTGCGTGCATTTTCTGTAACGCATGAGGGTTTTTTTCTTTGGAGAGTGAGGGTGGGACACAGATCACATCTTTCAGTTGTTTTTTGTGTCCTCGCACAAGTTTTAGGAAGATTTCAAATGACATATTATAGCTTTTAAATAGGATGGCTCATGTATATTGCCAGTAATGATGTCAAAGTATTATCACAACTCTGTGCCATCAATATAGATCACTAGTGGCTTGCCTTAAGTGACAGTGTACTGGGAAAATAAAGGAAAATGACTCATCTCCTATTTTTTCTGGCAGAATTGTATAGAACATATGGAATATATTAAACATAACTTAACCAGTTAACACAAAGACCTTTGCCCTGCACTTGTTGTAATTGTAGAACACTGTGAATAATTACAGGGAAAATAACAAAAAGTGCAAGAGGTCAGATGCTGAGAAATCTAGATGGATTTTTTTCATGTAGGTTCCTTCTCCTGGTCCACATAGCCTGCAAACAGTGTGCTCAGTATGCAGAAGGCTTAGAGAGAACAGAAATGGTACATGGCACCAGTTAAACACATCACCTCTGACACGTTGCCAGTAAGCCCTGACGTAAACAGTAGGACCAGACAGGGCTGGCCCACAACATTTTGGCACCTGAGGCAGGGAGCTCAGATGACGCCCCCTCACTTGGGCCAAAACTTTGAAAGGTCTCAATTTTGCCTTCTTCCTGTTCTATCTCTCATGGTACTGCTCTGCTGCCTACCCCAATAAAGGAGAATTAACAATTGAAAATGCATGTTCAAAAATTTTAAGCGACATTTAACTTTCAAACACCTGAACAAATGTCATTTTTCTTGTCTGCATAGTAAACACTAGCATTTTTATCTGTTTGAATAATCAAAATGATGCTTTCCGTGCCTTCTTGGTTGCAAAGATTTGAACTGCTTCCTGAAGGTCCACAGTCTAGGCCAGCTCATGCGCTATTGAGATGGTTGTAAGGCTGACCAGCCTCTCCTGTGTCATTGTGGAGTGTAGATGTGTTTTTACTAACTTCAGCTTGGAGAAGCTGCATTCTCCACTGGTAACTGTTACAAGAAGTGTTAGAAGTATGTGCAGAGCAATAAAAGCATTTGGAAAGAGGGTGGTCTTCTTATTTGTGCACATATATTCCAGAACAGCCTTTGGAATTGATCCAGCTGAAATGTATCTTGAAAGGACTTTCAGTTCATCAGCTATATCACTTGCATCAATATTGTGTGTGTCATCATGTGTCAACACTGTCTCTAATGCCCTGCATTGCTGGTGTAGGTCTTCTTCAGGGATAGTGAGGACTTTTGGAATATCATACAACATCCCAAACATACTGCTGTGTTCCTTGAGCTGCATGAAACGTTCTTCAACTGACTGTATTACACAATCTAGCACCTGGTTAAAGAATTCAACTTTGAATTGTTGTTTGGGATCTCTTATGAGATTTTCCCATGCCTCATAATCAAAATGTCATCTTCTTCGGTGACTCCTGTATTCTCGAATGGGTGGGAAAATAGCTTCAATGTGAAGTTCCTCTGCCAACTTCTGTGCACTCTTCAGAATGTTTTGAAATCGCTCATCTGACCAGTAAGACTGTAGATATGACTTTGCTTTGTCCAGTTGTTCCAGATATATCAAGGTCAACACCTTGGAGTCTCTTGCTTACAACATTGATTTCAAACAGTATGTCATGCTACAACAGTAAGCCACACAGAAATTTGAAGTTATGTATGTTTCTGGTGGTTCCATTTCCCTCTGCCACTATTCTCCCACAAACAGTTTCTGTCATAGCATTATCCTTCATAATCGCAACTATGGCATCATCTATCTTCCCAATTTGGTGTTTGATAGGCTTTATCTCCTCCACTCGACTTTCCCATTGTGTGTCACTCAGTGGTTTCAATGTCAGAGAGGATGTTCCCAGATGTTGCTTCAAAATTTGCCATCAATGAGTCGATGCAGAGAAAAATATTTAGATGCTTTGAATTACATTAAAAAATTCAGCAGCCTCACTAGAAGCTGATGCTGCATCACTGACCATCAAGTTCAATGAATGAGAACTGCATGGGACAAAAAAATCTTGAGGGTTTAACTCTTGGATTCGTGTCTGCACTCCTCTGTTCTTTCCTCTCATGTTGGCACCATTATCATAGCCCTGACCTCTTAGGTCAGTTATTGATATGATATGATAGGGTCAGCTATTACAATTCTTGTATCTCCCAGCTTTTTAAGAAGTACATTTATCATACCAGCTCCCGTAGTATCATCAATGTCATTAAATTCTAGAAAATGCTCTTTGATCATTTGACATTTTCACTGGGTTCTGTTGTTATTACAAAACGCACCATTAAAGTAATTTGTTCTGTATGGCTGATGTCAGGTGTGCAGTCCAGCATAACAGAATAATATCTTGCTGACTTCAGATCTGCCACAATCTTCTGTTTGACTTTTGTTGCCAGTAACTCTTCTTAGATGCTCCAGGAGTACGGCATCAAACTAAGCCATCAGCGCCACAATTTTATGGAAGTTTCCACTGTCTGGCACATACAGCTGATCTGAAGCACCACGCAGTGCTAGGTTTTGGGTAGCAAGCATTCTCACATTAGCAATGAGCCTTTTCAGAACATTTTGCCACTAAAAAGACTCTTATGCAATCTTCTCTGATGCTGATCATCTATGGTGGCCTTTAATCTTAGTCTCATCTCGAGCTCTTTCCACCTATGGAATGCTCTCCGGTGATTTGCTGCCTTCTCATGGCATGCCAGATTTCTAGTCAGATTTTTCCAGTCCTTTGTTCCTGTAGAACCCAATGTGGCTGGAACATCAGACTAGAAGAGTTTGCAACAAAAACAGTATGCAGCATTCTGGGTTTTTGAGTACATAAGCCATGGCCTCTCCACTTTGTCACCATTGGGGATTTCATGCCAGTAATGTGTTGGATGGAAACTTCTATTTTCATTGTCTTTGGGGAACATGAACTTTTTCACTTGCTGTGGCCCATGCAGTACAAGGAAGCCCATTAGGCTACTGCTCAAGTGGGTCCACAGTCCTGGATCATCTAGACTTAAGAAACTAAACTCAGTAGCAGCTGTTTCTTGTACCTCCACCACACTCTTTTCTGATCTACACTTTTCTTCAGGAATGTGCATGGTTTCGTCCATTTGAGACGGCGATATGGATGCTGCAGTAGCTGCCAGGTCACCTGCACGCTGACTAACTGGAAGATCAGGCATCTCCTCACCACTCACATCCTCAGTGGGGCCGGAAGGCTCACCGTGAACATTTGTGTCTATGTATCTCAGGAGAGCTCTTTCCTGCTTAGACAGAAAAGCTTCGTTTGCTTTCTTTTTCTGAATGCTGTCCCAGAGGGGTGTTTTCTTGTTTCACTCATGACTGCTGTTCTGTGCCAGCTATAGCGGCTCTCAACACTCAGTTGAAGGGGACAAATAAGCAGGCTGGAAGCAGGGCCTGAGTGAGGGAAGAGATCAGTGTTTTAAGGACCTAAGTGGCTCCTACTACTTCGGTTGACTGCCTGTTCTCCTCAAGTGGGTTTAGGGAAGCAGCAAGAAACAGGAAGCTCCCTGAGAAGCTGCTGTTAATCAGGCCAGGCTCCTGGGGGTGCTAAAGAGGTAAAGAGACAGCCCCTCCTCCTCTTCTCTCTCCCTGCAGCTCCTGCTGCTTTCTGTTATTCCCTCTCACCTGTTCTCCTGCCTGCCTGTTATGTCCCTTGTGCCCTGCTTCCTCCAGCACAGCACCCCACCATCTCTGTGCATGTAGAGCAGAGCGAATACATAGGCACCAGTAGCACACACAATTTTCTACACTCTGGTCCTAATAGTGCCCCCCTGCCACAGTCTGGCATTTGAGGCAGCCGCCTCAGTTCGCCTCATGGTAAGGCCAGTCCTGGAACCTAAAAGAGGAAAACCAGATGCTATAGAAATGTAAGAAATCGGAAGGGACGGGGGTGGAATATAGGGATTAGGGAAATATTATGTATGTAAAATAGTAGACCAGAAAATGCAAGTCTCTTAATTCCCGTCCTCTTCCTCCTCCTCCTCCATCATCTCTTCCTCCATCTCCATCTCCATCATAATCCCAGCAAAGGTAACTCCACGAGTTACACTCAGGATTAAATTGCTGCAGTAAATCATTGAAATCCATAAGACTTGTGTCTGCTCATGCCAGGGGTCAGTTTAGTCTGTTTTTGACTTCTGTACCAAAATGTTTTCCCAGTTTTCTGTGTGACGCTCCCTACTGGAGCCTCTATACTGAATGATGTCCTCCTTTCTTTTTGTTTTGTATGTGTATGTGCTTGAGAAATATGCTCCAATGGAAACATGCCTACATGCCCAGATCTGCCTCTTCTATGGATCGGGGACAACAGCAGGATCCATGAGTCAGCAGAAGTTCTGTCCCTGTCCCCATCCTCATGGCCATCCTTAGCTCTTTCCCACCAAACCCCTATATGCTGGCAGAAAAGGAGCCTCCAAGGAGCTGTTATATTCAGATACTATACGTGTTATATATCCCCTCAGACCCTAACATTCCCATGCTTACACACAATGCAAAAACATGTGTTCTGTTACCATGTGAGCCTCCACAGACACAAAAGTAAGGGCAGCATTTGCCCTTTATTACTAATACAGGGTGCCAAAGGGGCAGGTCTGGAGATGGAAATGATCATTTTATGCACATCATAGGTACAGCTTCCACACACACACACACTTCTCAACCAACAAAGGGGTTGATCCAATGCCTGTCAAAGTCAATGGAAAGGTTCCTGTTGAATTCAATGGGTGTTAGATCAGGTCCAGTATGGTCAGGTCAAGATTATAGTCTGACTATGTGGACCCCTTGCAAGGGTCAGAGTAAAATTCTCTCACCATGTCTTTTCAGTCCTATTCAGCTGGAATGTCTCTATTTCATGGCTGTGTTTTTGAAAAGTCTGTGTATTTTTCTCTTGGTGAGGGGGGCATCATGAGAAAGAGGAGTGTGAAGAACTTTCTCTTCTTCACTTTAGAAACATCCATCATTCATGGGTCACACTTACTAAGAAAATCTGAGACAAACAGAAAATTAAAACTAATTGTGTGGTGGATCCATACACAACCAGCATATCTTGTGTAAATGAAGTTGTGTTTAGAGTGTGCAGTGAGCACCTGGGAAAGGAGCAGGGGAGCCAATAAAATCAGCAAGTTTGACCACACAGAGCTGGCACTGAACTGTTCCATTTGGGATGGCTTCCTGGACCAACAGCAGCTACTAAAGTTAGATAGTTTTAAATCAGCATCATTTGGATAACTTACATCCAAGAGTTTTAAAAGAACTGGCTGAGGAGCTTGCAGGTTGATTTTCAATAACTCATGGAACACTGGGGAAGTTGTAGGAGACTAGAAGAAGGCTAATGGTGTGCCCATATTTTAAAAGGGTAAATGGGATAACCTGGATAATTATAGGACTGTCAGTCTGACATTGATCCCAGGAAAGTTAATGGAGTGGCTAAGATGGGACTCAATTAATAAAGAATTAAAAGAGGCTAATATAGTTAATGCCCAGTAACATGGATTTATGGAAAAGAGATCATGTCAAACTAACTTGATATCTTTGTTTTTTTTTAATGAAATTACAAGTTTGGCTGAAAAAGACAATAGTGTTGAGATAATATACTTAGATTTTGTAAGAGAGACAAGGTGGGTGAGGTAATACCTTTTATTGGGCTACTTTCTGTTGGTGAGACAGACAAGCTTTTGAGCCACAAAGAGCTCTTTCTCCCAACCTGAGGAAGCACAGGAATGGGCCACTGAGAATGGTGGCCCACGCTGGGGGTCCACATTCTCAGGGAGTGGGTCTCATTTGCTTGCACAGCCTGGGCAGAGGCCGGAGGGACTTTCCTGGTAGCAGAGTCGGGGGCTCTAAAGATCTTCTAACAGGGTAGAAGGGGGATGGCAGATGAAAATTTTGTCTAGGGTGGTAGATTGTCATAAACAGCCGCTGTCCACCCTTCTCTAGGAGGGAGGGCCATAGAGACAGGTATCTTCCCAAGCCTGAGAGAAGTCTACCTATTTAGGATCAACTCTTCTCACCAAAATGACAATCAAATGTCTTACAGCCAGGAAGTCAACTGGATTATCCTGAATAGTAAGGGAACAATGTCAAAGGCGCAAAAGGCAATTAGGCACTTGATTCCCTTTGACAGCCAATGAGAGCTGGGTGTATAACTTCCATTTACAGCATTTAAATCTCCCATGGAAGGACAATATTTAGCAATAAGCAGTACAACCCCAGGTCCTTAGATGGTATGGCAAGTACCACTGGGTGTTCTGTGTTCTACTCAGTAGTGACATACTTCGTGCTCCACAAATAACTTTTCAAATCATAAGTATGATCTTTGCTAGCCCTACAAACCCTGTTTGATGTAACCTTTGCTTTTCATCAGAACAGTGTGGAAGAGGCATGCTGAGGTTATCCAGGTTCCTGATTTAGTTCTTCGTGTATATTTGAGATTCCAGGCTGAATTAATTTCTTCTGTGTCTTTTACAAGCCCTGTGCTTGTTTGAAGGGACTCATTTATGTTCCAGCTAGAAGAGTTAATTTGTATTGCACTTTTTTATTTCCTGGCTTGAATCTCATTTTTAAGTGGAGTGAGAGGTAATTTTTACTTCCTTCAGAGAGCGTATAAAATGATAAAGGAAAAATGTTAATCAACTGGCAAAATTCATAGAGGAAAATTGGATTCAGAAATAAATTATTTTAACATGCATGACTTTTACCATGTTGCCAATGTAAATCTATGCAGTAGGTCATCAGAGTGGAATTGGTAGCAGTGAAGCTTAATTTTCTGCCTTACACTTAAAAAAATAGAGTATTTAGTTTCACAGTCTTTGGGGGTAGCAGGGAGCTAGGAGGAGAATTGTTTTTCATTACAATATATACTAAGTAAGCCATAGAATGTACTTTTGCTGCTATTAATAAGATGTGCCTAGTGATATTATGCCAAGAAAAGCTGTAACTTTCTCTGTGGCTCAGTTCAGATATATTTAGCTGCAAAATCTGACTATTATTTGCTGAGGCCAATATTGACCACTTGGGCAACTTATGTTGACATTGATTACACTGTATTGATAGCATTATAAAATTAAGTCCCAGGAGGAAAACTAAAGTTTTGTAGAATACTAAATATATTAGGATTAAAGGGACACTGTTTGGTGAAATTTAAAAATCAACAAATTTTCACCCAGGTGCTATAATTTAATAGATGTGATGATTTAGATGATGCAAATTAAAAAAAAAGTGACTTGCTTTTCATTATTTATGCTGTTTGTTTGCTTTTTACATTTATTTAACCTTCGACAATGAAAATACTAGTTGGTTTCATTTTCAAATTCTTATACAGAAGCAGGATAAGGCAGTATGTGCATTACAAACACTGAAAATCATTCCAGTTAGGGGAACATGTTTCTGTTTTAAAAGGAAGTTTAACTAGAATTTTTTTCTAATCCATTGAAATATTTCTACTTGTATCATGTTTTGCAAAAGCTTATGTGTTTGGAACTGCTCCACACCACCCCTGAGTTTCCCAGATCCTTGGCTGGTTTGGGCTGAAATTGTCCCTGGTGTAACTTAGAGCAGTGTCAGAGCTGCTCTAATTTACTCTGGTTAAAGCCAGTTGCTGTGCCAGCCAAGGATCTGGTGGAGTGCCATGTGCTCTATTACATTCCTGATATGTCCCCTATGTGGGAAGGAGTGGAGTGATGGGTTACATGGGGAACTTTCTGAGGACAGCGGAAAAGATTCAGTTGTTTATTTAAAAGAACAAAACAACAAAAAAACAAACAAACAAAAAATCAACTTGACAAAACGTAGCCAAATTTGACTAGAGGATATCACTTTAAATAAAGGCTAAGCATGTTACCATATAGAAACATAAGTACCTTTGTAGATCTGGAATTTGGATTGGAGTGAGTGTGTTATAATCTAGGCTTAAGAAAGATGAGCTACAGTTGGATGCCCTGCATATTTTCTGAAAGCAGTACTATTTTTGTTCAACCATATCACAGCTTCAGAAATGCTATTTTGCTGGTACTCTGATATCATTTCAGTGGCAATTATGAGCATGAGGTAACATCGGTTCCACACATTTTTTCCTAGGAGAAGGGAGACATGTATGTAGACATAGGCACAGATTTTTAACGATATTTAGGAACCTACTGGGATTTTCAAAAGCACCTCTGTGCCTAAAACTCATTGATTCCAATGTGCGTTCGGCACCTAGATGCTTCTGAAAATATCTTTAAAAGTCAGCCCCATACTGTGCGAGTTATCAGCTTTTTCTCCTCTGGCTTCTCTCTAATAAATATACATGCCATGGTGTGCTCACAGCTCTTGTGCATAGCAACCGGAAACATTTAACAAAATATTATGAGTTGTAAAATAAACATTCTTACATTACATTTTTACATAATACTAGGAAGCACTGTACATCCTACTAGGAAGAAACAGAGCATGGGCTTATTCATTTTTCATACAGTGAGGCCTTTATGTAATTAAATGAAAATGTTAAAAAACCTTTTCTAACCATTTCTTATTTTTTTTAACAGCTTCTTTAAAGTACAAGGTGAATTTTTGAAAGTTATTTATTAGAGAGGCTTGTGGGTCTTTCAACAGTGAAGGGCTGATATTTTGATATGATCGTAACACAAATCATAATAGAATGTTTTAAAATATTTAGTGTTATAGTCACAAACAAGTCACTGCACATCTGTTTTACACTGAAGGTTTCATGGGAAATATTGAGTGAAAGTAACCATCATCTGAGGTATGTTCCTTGGTCACAGGTATGTCCTTCTAGACAGGGAAATTAAAAATGAAGGGCAGGGAGCAGATCCTCCAAAAAATGTAGGAGTCTAATTCCCATTAAAACTAATGGACTTTGGGTGCCTAAATACCTTTGAACATCTGGGCTGGGCTGACAAGGCACATCAGAGCTCTCTTGTCTGGGACCAGTGTTTCCCACACTCACTTTGTATGGATTCCTGATGAAGGCCCAATGCAGTGAAGGGTGCCTCTGGCATTTGCCAATAAGTGGATGCTGCAGAGACTGACATGGGATTGACATGACAGATGCCTCTGAAACTCCCAGAGGTTGAGCACTCAGTGGAATCCAATGCACAACGAGGCCACACTCCTGCAATGAGCGCCAAGTGGGTGGACTTGCATGGAGCTCGCTGCAGCATGGTGGCCTAAGCAAGCCTGGATACCCAGAGAGGAAGCTGAATGTAAAAAAAATCAGGTAGTACTGTTCATTTATAACTGAAAATTCCTCCTGTATGCAGGGGCCAAAGGGAAGCACAAGACTTTACTGCTGGGGGTGCCAGATGCCCCTGTTGAAAGTGACTTGTCCCAGGTCAGACAGACCTGTGCAAGATCTGGGATTAAATCTCACAAATTCTTGATTGCTTGAGTTGGCCACTCTCTCAGGAATTCAGGCCAAACTTCAGGAATTCACTCAAGGGGAAAAAATGTACATATCAGGGAATCGGGTATCTGCAGCAATAGGAGATCTGGACAAAGTGTTGCATTTCACTGGAAATTCTGAATGCTGACTGGCTGATAAGCTCAAATTCTGAATGCTGATTGGTTGATAAGCACCTAGTGATTTATAATAAAGATTTAAAATACACTGAAATAGAGGCCTGGTGAGAAAAAGCAGTTCCAGATAAATATACCCAATCAACCACACATCTCATTCTGCTCCTGTTTGTGGTGAGAAAATTACTGAGCATTGAATCACTGATTCACTCTGTAATGGAGTCTCTTACTGATGTCTCTTTCTCCGGTTCACCTTTTTGGTTGGTTGAAGATTACATGATATGTTGTGTTCAGATGTCAGAAATCCCAGGTAAAATGATCGGGGGGAACAGCCTTCACATCAGGTAAAAGAATAAGAGGCAAGCAAGCCATGCAGTGAGTTTTGTAAAAAAAGAAACAAAACAAAAAAAGACACCCTAACTTTCTTCCGAAATGAAAGAGGGGCACAGGAGCAGCACATGGGGGAGAAGGTTGTCTGAGGCCTCCCTGTCTCCTACTGTCCCCCACATCTGAACCATAATTTAGGAGGTCTGTCACTGACTCTCCTGCCAAAGATCTCAGGTTCTCTGCATTAAGTATCCTTTAGTTCCCCTTTGTTATTCTGTGAGGAGGAGGAGGAGCCTCAGTGAAATCAAACCTATGAAACCACAGAATCTTAGGACTGGAAGGGACCCTGAGAGGTCATCTAGTCCAGTCCCCGGCACTCACGGTACAAGTTTCTTCACTCTTTTCCTTCACTTTCTTCTGATCTGAAGTTAGGCCTGATGTTGTTTGCCTAATCTCCTCTGGAATATAGATTGGTTTTTACTTGGTACTCATTACTATTAACTAGCCCAGATAGAGCACAGCATTGGTCGGAATACTGAATCCATATTGGCCCCTCTGACTTACCAGCAAAGTCCTGTTTCTCTTGCTGGTTCTGTGTCTTCAAGGCAGCTTAATTTTCTCTTGCTATTCCTGAGGAGATAGCCCCACACTTTCTGTTTCAGTGATCACTGGGTCTCCTTGCTGCAGCTGCTCTGGTTGTGGCTTGGAATCCAATTTCTTGATAGCACATCCTTTTAAAAGAGTTTCCTATTCTCTGATCTTCCTGTTTTTCTTTCTGTTTTCCTAGCAAGACCTCTGTCCTCAGAGCCTTCGCTGTTCCCTCTTCTTTTTCCTCACTAACTTTAGAGCAGGCAGCCCAGCTTTGCTTGTAAGTTACTCCAGTGCTTTGTGGAGCTGAGGGAAAGAAAGCATTCCCCACTGCAGAGGGATTCTACTTACTCTTCTTGCTCTGGAATGGGATCTAACTAGTTCTGACACTGCCTTGTGCATGCTGAGCACAGAGAGGTACATGTATAGTTACTTCACAGGTGAGCGCTTTATTAGAGCTAACTGGAAGATGGTGCAGTTGGCATTCATTACCTCTGGGTGTATTGAGACCTACCCCTGTAAATGCCTTCTAGCGTAGTATCTTGCTAAGTATTTCAGCAATGGAGAAGTGAAAATAAATCTATTCCACCTCTTAACATCTGCTAAGTTGAGCATGGTGTTTTACAGTGTTAAGTCTATTTTCCTGACCTATAAAGATATTTTAATGCTTTTGTGGTACTCATGGAAACCAAGGGGACTGCAATGGTGGCTTAAGTTTCACAATTATAAAATAGTTCACATTGTTTTGTGGTAACCATGTGGTAGTCACAAGCACCCAGATTGTTTCATCTGAATCTGTGTTTAGAGGGGATCCTCCACATGTAGATCTGTCCTTGTCTGTGTAGAAGCCAGGGGCATGCTTCCTTGATTGGGAGGGAACAGATTTGTGGACTGGTCACATTTTGTGGAATCATCTCCCTCTAAATTATATCCACTGGGAATTAGTGCCGTTGGAAACAACAGTAGTTTCCTGGAGTTTCCTTGCAAGAGAAACTGGCCAGCAATGGTGCCAGCAGAGGTAGAACCTATATCCACTTCACTATGGAGATAACCCCAAAGCCATCTCACTACATGACTGACTGGTACGAAACTCAATGATTACAGCTTCACAGATTTTTTTCTCTCCCCATTCCTGTAGGTTTACTGATGGGAAGAAGCAATCAGGCCAATAGTAAATGCATTATAAACAGTTACAAAAGTTGACATTAAAAAGTGATTTTTTGCCAACAGTTACCATTAGATCTAGTCACAAATTGTCCAGTTTTGTTTTTTTTTCATAAAAAGGGACATATTTCTTTTTTACAAAATGTTCACATTTCATCCACTGCCCACTATTTTCCAAACAAATCTAATTACTGCCTCACACAGTGATATCTGAGATATTTCCTCTTTGGAGAGGGGGAAATTATAGCATTTCAGATACCTCAGTGTGATGAATCATGGCAAATGTTCACATTTAAATGTTGACAGGGTAATGTCAATTTACACCATTGAATTGTCTGCTGACAACTGTGTATTTAACTCATGTCACTCTGTATTTTATGTGTTAGATGACTTAATAGAACTAAGAACTGAAATACCTGATATTTCTAAAAGCTGTCTCACTACAGAGTGATATTTACCAACCAGATCATGTTTCCTAGATCTTCTGTTGCTTCTCTCTCCTAAAGCATCTGTCATTTTTCTCTAAACATATAAAGATTTGACATTTGCATTTCCAGTCAACAGTATAATGTGAGTAGTGTGGAACACAACTTGATCAGGGGGAAGCAATTCAGTAATTGACCTTGTATTCCGTGCAGCTGCTCAGGGAGAACTGGAAACACAGTTCCTCCTGAAATGACATCAGTTGTAATAGTTTAGAAATCCAACGTTGGTCATGACAAAACAGAGACAGTCACTATTCATGTTCTCTTGAGAACGAAGAGTGTACTGCTTCCTGTAAACCCGATGCACAAAGATTGAGTTCTTTTCATGCATTTATATGCACAGAGAGAGAATCATTATTTTATTAATTCCATAGAGCATGATTACCATTAAAACAAGTTAGACATTGATCAATTCCACCTCTACCTGCTTCTCATTCATTTTGTGGCTTGCTTACAACTGGTTGAAAAATGTACAATTTCCATCATAACACATGGTCACCAAGCATGAAAGGCTCTTTTTAAACATGGCCATAATCAAAGACAGGCAGTCCAGTTACAGGATATGGGCTCTAAGGTTAAATCACAGATTTCTATAATCCCGGAGGTTTTTTCAGATGTACTTCTTTTTATTTTAGAGTTTTTGGAAGTGCTTATTTTTAATTTGGGTAATGAATACAAACCCTACTGTTTCTTTACTTTATGCTGGTTGTTACAGTAATGGAATACATTACGATGGGCTGTAACCCAAAAGAGTAAAAAAGAAATACGTCTTCACTTGTCATAAGTAATTGTCATATTCTTTAAAAGAAAAGATAGAACCTGACAGAGACCATAAAAGAGACATATGTATTAGGAGACTGTTTAAATGAGGGGGATTTAAACCCCTAATCTGTTGAATATTTTGTTAGGGAAAAATGAAGTTTCTAATAGTCTGCTTTGAAATGTGTAGCTGGGATGGATATTTTCTGTCACTCATATTCCTTCTGTGAGTTAAACATCCATAAAACTTGTTTTCTGTGTAATGGGAACATCAGGAGTTTTTCCAGCTACTTATGTATTTTGACTTGTTACATGGTAGGAATACTGTTTAAGTACAACAGCTCAGAGAATTCAGCTTATCTTGGTTTTGTTTATGTAACATCTGTAGATCTAAAAGGTCATCTTAGTACTAATATGAAGTGTCATGGAGGCTCTAGCCACAACGTAAGGAATGGCCATTCAAGTTTCCCCACACTACTGCATCTCTATCTGGAATAATCACTTCTAAAGGGAACGTCTGTGCAGGGTCTGTTCCTTCCTAGGTGTCTTTGCTGATTCTGTGTTTATTAATGCCTTCCGTGGTGGTCACGGGGACAGCAACATACTGGGAATTGGATGGAAACAGTAAAGCCATTATACAGACCGAACACATCAGTTATTAGAGTCGTGGTCTGATTATATGATTCAGGAAATGGGATGCTTGTGGTAGAGTCATATGCAAGTTTTTAATAATCCTACAAAAACAACATAGTGCGAGCCCTAATAGTATGCTGCCATAGGCAGCCTTCCAAATATGTCACGTCAACACATTTTGTAATATGTGATATCTCTTTGTTAAATACTCTCTGGGATAATCCATCATGGAACAATCTTTTAGATAATCCTTTGTTAGCTTGGCCTTTCAGCACAAACATACTAACAAATGTGGATTAGATAATACTATTGCTGGTTTGGAAAACAGTGTGTACCAAAAATGATGAAGATTACTAAGGGAAACAGTCATGTGCTTTGAAGTCAGAATGAAACAAAACTTTGGGGTTTTTTGAACTAACAAAATGTACTTTAGTTCTGCTCTGTATATGGGGCTGCTATCCGTTGGACTCTGGCTTTGTTTCTGTGTGTATTAGCAATTCCTCCCACAGCCACGTACACCACAATCTGGTAGAAATCAGGGTAAGATAGTCAAGCACTTAAAAATTGGAGCACTTACAGCTCTATGTATTTAACAAAAACAAACCTGTATCAATATATTCAAGTGACAAGTGATTCTGGGTGCCTTGGTTTCTGGGTACCTCCTTGAGACACCTGAAAAGTGCCTGATTTGTAGAAAGTGCAGAGTACTTTGTGTCTAAAAATCAGGTCACTTTAAAAGTTCTCACCTGGACACCCAAATTCCCTAGTCAAGTTTGAAAATCTTGGCCAAGTTGTTCGGGCCACGCTTCTAGGGTGCTTTGATGTGCATTTGCTTGTAAAACTCATTTGATTTGAAAACTCGGGTGAGTGCAAAACTCAAAGATCAGTGCTCCATTGTTTTGGGTGCTATATAGACACGTCACATATAACTAGGGGTGAAAGTAACTTAAAGGACTTACCGGTATTCCGGAGTCCTGAGCAGGAGGCTGGGTCTCAACTGGAAGGGGCGTGGCCTTGACTGGAAGGGGCGGGGCCTTTAGAGCCCCGGGCTCTGGCTGCGGTAATGGTGACTGGGAGCCCCAGGCACCTTAAATTGCTTCTGGAGCTACCAGCTGCAGAGGCGGCTGAGAGCCGCAGAGCTCGGGGGCCATTTAAAGGGCCCAGGGTTCCAGGCACCACTACTGCAGTGGAGCCCCAGGCCCTTTAAATCACAGACAGAGCCCTGGCTCAAGCCCCGGCTGCCACCACTACCCCAGGACTCCGGCAGTGGGGCTTGAGCAGCGATTTAAAGGGTCCAGAGTGCCAGCCGCTGCTGGGAGCCCCAGACCCTTTAAATTACTGCCTGCAGAAGCCAGTCCAGTATGGCAGACTCTTGCTGGTATGCCCTACCAGGGTGTACAAGCTTACTTTTGACTCTGCATACAACGGTTCTGACTTCAAAGGTATGGACCACAGAAGTTCTGATAAGAAACTGGAGCCGTCGATTAATCACAGTTAACTCATGTGATTAACTAAAAGAAATTAATCACAATTAGAAAAATTAATTGCAATTAATTGCACTGTTAAACAATAGGCTACATATTGAAATTTATAAAATATTTTTGCATGTTTTTCTACCTTTTCAAGTATATTGATTTCTTTTAGAGCAGAGAATGCAAAGAATAAAGTGCTCACTTTATATTATTATTTTTATTACAAATATTTGCACTGTAAATTCACCTCCTACAAGTACTTTTTTCGTGGAAGTGTAACTTACAAATGTAGATTTTTTTGTTACATAACTGCACTCAAAAACAAGTAAAAATGTACAGCCTGTAAGTCCAAGCAGTCCTCCTTCTTGTTCAGCCAATCACTAAGACAAGCAAGTTTGTTTACATTTATGGGAGATACTGCTGCCCTCTTTTTATTTACAGTGTCACCCAAAAGTGAGAACAGGCTTTTGCATGGCACTTTTGTAGCTGGTATTGCAAGGTATTTACGCACCAGATATAGTAAACATTTGTATGTCCCTTCATGCTTCGGCCACCATTCCAGAGGACATGCTTCCATCCTGATGATCCTGATTCCATCCTGATGATTAAAAAAAGAATGCGTTAATTAAATTTGTGACTGAACTTCTTGGGGGAGAATTGAATGTTTCCTGTTCTGTCTTACCCTCATTCTGCCATGTATTTCATGTTAAAGCAGTTTTGGATGATGTCCCAGCATGCTCGTTTTAAGAACGCTTTCACTGCATATTTGAGACAATGCAAAGAAGGTATCAATGTGAGATTTCTAAAAATAACTACAGCACTTGACTCAAGGTTTAAGAATCTGAAGTGCCATTCAAAATCTGAGATGGATGAGGCATGGAATATGATTTCAGAAATCTTAAAAAAACAACACTCCAATAGAGAAACTACAGAACCCGAACCACCAAACAAGAAAATCAACCTTCTGCTGGTGGCATCTGACTCAGATGATGAAAATGAACTTGGGTTGTTCCACTCTGCTTTGCATCGTTATCGAACACAACCTGCCATCAGCATGGACACATGTCCTCTGGAATGGTGGTTGAAGCATGAAGGCACATATAAATCTTTACCGCGTCTGGCACGTAAATATCTTGCAATGCTGGCTACAACAGTGACATGTGAATGCCTATTCTCACTTTCAGGTGACATTGTTAACAAGAAGCGGGAGCATTATCTCCTGCAAATGTAAATAAACTTGTTTATCTGAGAGATTGAACAAGAAGTAGGACTGAGTGAACTTGTAGGCTCTAAAGTTTTCCATTATTTTATTTTTTAATGCAGGGTTTTTTTGGTATATAATTCTACATTTTTAAGGTCAGTTTTCATGATAAAGCGATTGCACTACAATACTCATATTAGGTGAACTGGAAAATACTATTTCTTTTGTTTTTTACAGTGCAAATATTTGTAATCAAAATAAATGTAAAGTGAGCACCGTTGTAACTGTAACTGAAATTGATATATTTGCAAATGTAGAAAACATCCACAAATATTTAAATAAATGGTATTCTCTTTAAATCATGCGCTTAATCATGATTAATTTTTTTGATCGCTTGACAGCCCTGTAAGAAACTGGTCTTTATTTCTTGGCTGAGTCACCTGACATGGGTCAGAGTTACAAGAGGTGTTCTCTGATGCTGGCTATAGCCATCCTCTTTTGAAACCTAGAAGTCGAGGTGATCTTGCAGTGAATAGGCCAGAGGTGGGAAAACTATGATTGGCCTGCAGGACTGTCCTGCCCAGTCATTGAGCTCCTGGCCAGGGAGGCTAGCCCTGGCCCCTCCCCTACTGTCCTCCCTACCCCTGCAGCCTGAGCTTGCTGTGCCACCAGCGCTCTGTCCCATTGCTCCTGCTGGGTAGTGCGGCGACAGGGCTGAGTGGCATGGAATGGGGGCACAGAGTGGGGAGGTTGGATAAGGGCCAGGGAGTTCCAGGGGGCAGTCAGGGGACAGGGAGAAGGGGATGGTTGGATGGGGTGGGGCGGTCAGGGGACACAGAGCAGGGAGCTTTGCACAGGGGGTGGGGTCCCGGGGATGGTTAGGGGCAGAAGTCCTGTGAGGGGGCAGTCAGCGGACTAGGAGCAGGGGCGGTTGGATGAGTCGGAGGTTCTGAGGGGGGAAGTCAGTGGATGGGAGCGGGGGCCAGGCTGTTTGGGGAGGCACAGCCTTTCCTACCCAGCCCTCCATATAATTTTGCAACCCTGATGTGGCCCTCAGGCCAAAAAGTTTACCCACCCCTGGAATAGGCTATATGCTTTAACTATTGATGTTCCTCTAAGCTGTCTACTACATAGATATTTTAGTGTTTTCAATAATCTACGATCAGAATTATCCACTTTATTTTGGACATTTCTTTATTGGGGCCTAATCCAAAGCCCACTGAAGTAAATGGATGAACTCCCAGTGACTTCAATGGGCCTGGGAATGATTGAAGATTTATGTGGGTGATAAGAACATCCACAGGTAAACTAGGTAGAAATGATTAAAATCCCTCATGGTTCAGGGGAGCACCAACCAATAACTGATTAGGATTAGGAATCACCTTCTCCTAAATGCACGCTATTCCATAGAAATGCACTAGGGAATATCTTGTAGCTTCCTTTAAAGAATATTCTATTGGCTGCTATTAGAGACTGGATAACAGTCTGGACCCGATACTCATAAGAGGGTTAAGGGGCTGGGAAAAGGAGGTTGTCCCCTCACTTTAACAGACGTTAGGGAACCTCAGACCCATTTTCCTGCTTCAGGAAATGCTTTCCTCTAATCCACTTACAGTGCCAATTTATCAGGGCTCCGAGTTCTTGCTAAATTTTAACAAAAAGGACTTTACCTCCTCACCTATATTGGGTCCCTGGGTTGCTGCAGGGAAGGTGAAGAGCCCCACACTGGCCAGGCCAATCTGTCAGTAAGGGACCCCACAAGAGTCTTACCTGCACTTGTACTGTCCTTCCTCCATTGTTTCCTGTCTGTCAGACTCTATGCCAGGGTTTCTCAGGTTGTGTCCTCATCCACCTTTCTGGATAAGGATAAGGGCCCTCTAGCCCAGTTGGAGGAGAGCTGTCAGAGGAGCAGGTCATCTTCCCACCTGCTGCTGGAGCTTGGACCTGATAGAGGCTGCTACAGCACCCAAGATCCGAAAGGACTGCTGGAGGTACCAGGCACTGAGAACCGAGGAGATGTTGGTGCTGCCACTAGCTGTTCACTCCAGTGAGACAATGACCCCAGAACCCAGGTAACCCCTGAATGGGAGTGTAGGAAGGAGCCCAGGGAAGCCAAATAGGGTTTTGCTGTGTTACTAACTGCAAGCCGTGTTGCAGCCGGATTTTCCTGCTGACCCAGTGGTGGACCATTCCAGGGCCCTGGACTGGAATGCAGTGGAGTCAGGTGGGCCTACATCCTCCTATCCCCCTGCCCGAGGGGTGGCAGTCTCCTCACCTTTCAGCCAGGAGGCCTACACTGGTCTGTCACCCACCCGAGCTAGGATGCCAGATGGTTTTGCTGTCTGTCCTGCCAGAGAGCTGATCCCCATAGACTCACTGCGGCTCTGCCTGACTGCAGGCCAGAGCCATTAACTGTTTGCTGCCCTGCCCTAGCTGAGGACGGGGGCTCACAGCCCCAGTTGCTGCCTGGGCAGGACTGCATGGGTAGGCTTATTAACAGTTGGCTAATTTCCCCCGTGAACTGAGTCGCTCCAGAAGCATTGTAGTGAGGGGGCCTGGTCTCCCTCCATGACAGATGGGGAGAGAGCCGCGACCACCTTACACTGTCCCTGGCCTTCCTCTTGCTTCTCATTTATTTGTAAAATGCTTTCTTGTTACCCTATATATCCCTGGCTACTTTAACCTTGTTTTGTGCCCTGGGCTTTATAATTTTGTCCCTATAGGCTTGTGTTGTGTTTTTGTTATATTCATCCTTTGTAATTTGATCTGGATCCACTTCTTGTATGACATTATAGATAGGTGCATAAGGAGATGGACATCCTGTTCCTTGCTGTGATTTGCTGGTCTATAGCTAATACCCTGTCTTATGCTTTATCTGTTAGGAAATGGATCCATAAGTATTCAAAATAATTTTCTTCCAAGTTATCAATGGCTTGAAAACAGGTAATGCCATTTTTGACATACAGCACCACACCCCATTCCCTTCTGCCCACTCGATCTTTTCTAAAAGACTTTAACATTCTAACCATGCAAATCATCTTACTAGATTTCAGTGATACCGACTAGATTGAATTAATGATCATAAATGAGCAATTCCAATTCCTCATGTTTGTTACCTGGACTCCTAGCATTGGGGTATAGGCAATTAAAGAATTTCTTCTGTTCATATTCTTTGGTTCTTTGATTAATTTTGTTCTCAACATCTCAATTTTGTACTGAGTGCTCTTGTCTTCCCTCTATTTGCCCTCCCTTTTGCTATTAGTTTCAGATGGGAATGATTTCACATGTACTTAAGTGATAGAGTGCTTTCTTCTTTCTGGCCACATTGCAAAAGTTAAGTGCTAGTGTCCTAAAGCAGACTGTATTTTACACTTTATTCACCAGGGGCAAAAGCACAGAGAGCTGGGATGGGTTGTCTTCTCAGAGGAGAATACAAAAAAAATGCGTCAGCATAATCTCATATTCTTGGTTCCTATTCTGTCCCTTTATGAGGATCCCTTTATGAGGACCCTTAGGGCCACTGTGTATACTTGTGTGATTAAGTTTGCACCTGAAATATCCAATGTTTGCATGCTAAGTTTAAAAAAATCTATTTTTATTCCTATAGTTAGCATTAATGTTTTAAAAGGTAAGTAAACACCAGCCATTGCTCAGTGCCTGCAAAATCAATGAGGATCCAAATAAAACCAGACAGGTTTTGAGCAAGTTATAGTTCTTTATTGCAGTGTAATGATCCATGGCTGCATACATGCAGACACCATTGTCGTCAGCCAACTCATTCATGACTCATTACCGGCACTGAAAATATAGATCTCTCACTGATAATCTAAAGGAGCAGGTCCACCAGTTGGAGCAGCAGCTAAAACTATGTCTGTCCTATCAGCAGTCTAACATGGTCTGTTCCTCAGAGAGCAGTGGTAAACGTAAGCACCAGCCAGCACATTGCTACTGCCCTAGTAAAGTTTGAGAGAGACAGAAGCACTTTATACATATGAAGACTGGGATATTCTTTGATAACACCCCCCCACCCCGAAACCAAACCAAATCAGAACACCAATAAGAACACCAAAAACCACCTGGAATGTGTTATACTTGAAGAATCTACAAAGCATGCTTTCCTCTAACACCAGTAGCACTGGAAAAAATTTCAAGAACAGATTATTACATCTATAATGCTGGTCATGTGGGTGTCAGTGTAGGTTATTCTTGTTATCTTAGCTGTGCGAGTTAGATCTCCAAACTGTGCTTCAAAGACAATTTTCCGCTTATGAAACATTGGGGAGGAAGGATGGTCTTATGTTTAGGGCAATGGAGGGGGACTCGGGAGGTCTGGGTTCAATTTCTGGATCTGCTGCACCCTTCCCGTGTGACCTTTGACAAGTGTCTCTTTGAGCCTCTTTCCAAGTTTCTTTAAAATCATGCTGATGATTTGTAAAAGAATCTTCCTTTGTTTGTCTTGTCTATTTAAATAGTCTCTACCCTGAAGCGCCTGCAAAGTGTTTGCACATTGGGCTCTGGTCTGGTTTGTTCTATGGGGCTCTGCTCTCTGTTGGGGCCTCTAAAGATCACTTTGTGTAAGTAAGAGGATGTATCAAAATGTGTTGGCTGCACTGAATTGTGATGAAACCAGAAGTTATTAGCAGTGACTGTCATAAAATGAGATGTTATGGCTCTTGAAAACTTCTCCTTTAATTCAAGGTCTCATTCTCATGAGACTACTTTCATTACTAACCATGCCATAATATTTACGTTAGCTTCATGGAGGCTTTCACTTAGGAAATAGAAGGCTGATAGACTTCGACATCTGGCAGTAGTTATTTAAAGGGAATCTGACATCTGAGAAAAACCCAGAGCAGTATTTTAACTGAGGTGGAGTGGAAAGAAATTAACTTAAAATGGCATAGTGCTCAACTAGTCAGTGTTGAGTATCAACATGTATTTTATCTTGGTGGCTATTTAAGTACAATTTAAGTGCTTTCATGTGTAAATTAATTGTATTTGTTCATGTTGTTTTTAATGCATAAAAACCTATTCCAGAGCTTTAGTGATGAAATCCTGGCTCCACTGAAGTAAATGGGAATTTTGTCATCACAATTTCACCATAGATGTTTTATCTATCCCTAAAAACATAGCAATTGCCCAAAAGGATCAGACCAGTGGTCTAACCAGTCCAGAGTCCTGATTCTCATAGTGACTGATACCATCTGCTTTAGAGGAAAGGGCCAGATGCTCTGCAGTAGGTAGTCATGGAATAATGTCTCTGGGAGATTTTTTCCTAACCCCCATTAGTTAGTGGTTGGCTTATGCCCTGATGCAAAAGGTCCTTTTCAAAGATCTTGGCTTTCTTTGCCTCTTAGCCAGTGTCAGATAGTTCATACAAAAAGAAAATCAATCCATCAGCAAGTCCTGTTCTGCCTAGGGAAACCAACCGGTCCTTAGAAAGAGAATAACTCCTATCCTTCCCAAACAGCTCAGTAAGTCTGGGGTTTAAAGATGAACTGTTGTATAGGATAAAGCAGCATGTGATGTGAGAATGACCTTGGAATATGTGACAGGATCCCCAGGGTACAACCTGGACTGGTGGGACTGCTGTGTGCCCTGAAATCTCCAGCCTGGGTTGTCTCTCACAAAGTTATGCTAGTGACAAGCAGCAACTCCCATCCCCTCCCACCCTGTGATTATTCATCCATCAACACGTGGAGCCCCACACGCAGCTAAATTGCAAGAATGCTCCATGAGCCACTCGTGAATCATACAGAGAGTGGCACAGGCCAATCACCTCCAGGCTTGCATCCCAGAAATATATCGTCTTACCTTGCTCAAGAATCCCTTGGACAGTGCAAGCTCATTAATCAGTTCACCACTCCAACAAAGGGTATTGGATGTGCAGCAGCCTTTGTTAACCTCAGCTGAGAGTCTCTAAGTACTTCAACCAAACCCACACTATTTTAGATAAAATATAAAACAGATTTATTATTAAAACTCTCATACAGAGAGCGAGATTTGAAGTGACTATAAGTAGCGGGCACAGAGATCAAAGTTGGTTACATAGAAATAAAAATAAATTTGCAGTCTAAATTCTACAGACTAAGCAAGATTTTAATCCAGCAGTCTCTCACCCTAATAGATGTTACAGGCAATGCACAGTTTTCAATACACGGGCTGGATTCTCTTCCCAGGCTGGGACCAATCTCTCCAGTTCAAATTCTTTGTCTTCCAGATGATCTTCCAGGAGGAGAGAGTCCAAGTGATGATGTCATTGTCCCTATTTTATATTTTATTTCAGCTGCTAGAAAGATCCTTGCTGTGACATGGAGGTCAGGCCAACCCAGTGCATGGATGCCCTCTCTAGGGAGCCTCTGGGAGAGTGGATTCTTCTTGATGGGCCATCAACACCTATCTAGCCAATGGTGGTTGCTCCTTTGTCCCTACTGAAAGGTCAGCTGTGGGCATCTCCCAGCCTCACAACACATTTCAGTAACACATATAGCAATACTTCATAACTTCACCCACAATGATAGTACGTACAATGCAACAGGATATTGATGTTCAACAAATCAAGACTTCTTAAATGATAGTACAAAGGCATACTTTGCACGAAACACATCATAATAATATGACAGTGCTGGATATGCTGGGGAGGGAGAGGGTTCAGGATGTTACTTTGAAGTATAGAGAGTCACAGGTGATTCCCAGTGTGGGGTTAGTATGGCCAACAGATGACACATTACCTGAATGATTTTCTGTTTGCAACCTGCAGGGTTTAGTGCACTGCTGTACAGAAGCAAAAGGTGGATGGGCCTGGAGGAATGCCATTCAATAAATAGAGACATGGCCAAATCCCAGAGGTGGCAGGGTTATCAGATATGGCCGCATAGTCCGGAGTGCGGCTGAGCATTATTGAGAGGATGCAGTGCACTTCTCAGCTAAGTGCCAATTTGTAGCTTGTGCAGGGTGGGGTGGAGGCAGCCAGGCTCATGTTGGCACCTCCTTGTGGCAGGTGCCCAGTTCAGGAACTTGCTGATTTAGGTTCCTGATCCACAAAGGTAGCATGGTGACCATCCTGAGGGCATCTCCTACAAAATGGGGGCACTGTATCCAACCCCCCGGGGCAAATTCATACCAGGGAGAGGCACTGTCCTGGGGGGACCTCCCTGCCAACATGCTTGACAGCAATGCTGGCTGATGATCATGGTTTTCTCTTACCTCAACCCCTAAAAAGGGGAGAATGTCAGTGAGTGAGTGGAGGAGCTCAGAGATCCTCCTAATGTGATGATTGGCTCCTCCTGGGGTGGAAACCCCCAAGAACTGGCAAAGGATCAATGGAGTGTGAATGAATCCAGTGGGCTGTCCCCCAGATCCATATCCACTTGGATGTAATTTTACTAATAAAGTTAAGGCCTAGTTAAAGCCCATTCCACATGTCCTTGGCTTCTTCCACACGGTGAGCACACAAATCATGACCCTTCAATGTGTATGTTGTTGGAATGTCAGACACACCCAGCAATGTGGCTGATCTCTAATTAAGGCCCATTAAACATCAATGTATTGTTGCAAGTGATGCTACATCCTTTTATTCGTCAGCAGATTGACTGACAAACTCCAGGGCCTGAGCACAGTGTATAAGGTTTATGCAGAGTTTGAGTGTGGGATCCCCATTTTATGAAGTAGTGTTAATCTACTTTCAATTGACACTAAATTTCCTCTCTGATTTAGTAGTTTCTGTGTTTCAAGACTCTCTCTTGCTCATTATGTCTGTCTGTCTGTCCTTTTCTAGGTGTTCTCACATAGTTTAACTCCCCCATTGCAACTTTTGTAGTTTTGCTTAGAGATTATTAAATTGCTCGATTCATTTACAGAGGCTTCATGCAGAAAAATAAAAAGCCAAGTGGTGAAGCAGGACATGGCTGCTACTTCACTGTGAGCACTGTGCTAGCAGCGATAGCCCAGCTAAGAAGACACCTAGATTGGGTGGGAGTAAACATTTCATCTTCAATGGAGTATCCTTGAACTTGGGCTTTGCTTCCCTTTGCAGGATTTGGCCCATAGGGAGGAACTGGGGTTGATAAGATTGTTCACTGAGCACATCCAATTCTTTCATCCAGTTCCCTTTTCACTGGACAGGCTGCAGTCAGTTTGTCAAACTGTTCATTCAGCCCGAATAGGAATGAGCATGGAGTAAAGTCAAAGCAGCAGCTGTGACTGGGTAAGACTGTTCTGGTTTTATGTGTGAAGAATTAGGAGCATGTTCTTCTCTTTTGTCATTTGTGTATAGTGTTATGTTAAGCACAGCTGAGAACATAAGTCAGAGAAGTGCTGTTCATATGGCATGTATGTTGTATGCCACCTGTTGAGTGTAAGACTCGATTCTTTAGAGCTCATGCTCATGTTTTAATGTTCAAGATCCAAAATTCATCCATTTGTTTGAGTGGGTGCATCATTCTTTAAAACTTGGATGGCTCATTAGAGGGGGTCTCCAGCATCTCCATGATATCTGTGCTGCAGTAACTTTAAAATCTGGAGGTACCTGCATGCTGGAGGAAAGCCTGAAGGCCTCCTCTATAGCTCTTCTGGTATTTCTATATTCGTCAAACCTCTGAAATTTTTTAAAAAATCTGAGAATGCTACATCAAGAAAAATCCATCTGATCAATCTTTTTATATCAGATGACTGTACCCTTTTCAGGAGTCTGAGTTGTCTTGCTTACTCCAAGTTTCACCTCATTTAAAATCTTGGGCTTCGGTTTCAGCCCCGCACTGCAGGGCTTGGGCTTTGGCTTTCTGCCCTCGGCCCCAGCGCGTGTGGCACCTGCCTTGGAAACCTCATTAAAATGAACTCGCCCATAGTTTGAGAACTGCTGATATAGTATCCAGAACTGCATAAACAAGTCATTGCCTGTACGAAATTTATGTTTGTACTGACTAGTGCTTTTTATGTAGCCTATTGTGAAATGAGGCAAATATCTAGATGAGTTGATGTATCTCCAGAAGACCTCTGTGTGTCCCCATGGGTACGCGTACGCCTGGTTGAAAACCACTGTTTTATAGGATGCCTTTCTTACAAACACTTACACAGTTCAGCCATTTTTGTGGGGATTCAGTGCCAGCAGGTCTGGCTTTCACTCATGGAACCAGAGAACCCAGCATTTGAATTCCTTTAAAACAATCTAAAACAAAGATACAGTGAATCATTATTACACAAATGCAACTGTTTTCTGCTGCATTACCTTCAGAAAGACTCAACTTCCATCAAAGAGAGCCATGCATGCATTTGATTGATATAACTGGATGATCAATGCTCTGCTATAAAGAGCATTAGTCTGTGTTTGGATTCCCCTTTCTCCCATCCCAATGCTTCACAGTAATAAAATTGTGAACACGAAAAATGACCTCCTGGATTTTTAAGAGGAAAATACTGTTCATTTGCTATATAGGTTAAATGTCATCTGTATACTGTATGGTATATTTTTGTAGTTAATGACGTCACTACAATGTGATTTTTGAATGTAAAGTTTTAAAGCATGAGCCCTATTCACATGAATAAGCCCATTTTGAAATGTATAGGATTGCTCACTTGAGTATGGGTTATTCAAATTAAAGGGCTAAATATTACTTTAATTCTAGCATTGAGGCTACACCAACTACATTCTTGGTCTTTGCATATTTTCAGTATAACTCAGATCTTTTTACCTCCAACACTATAGAAGTTGTAGGAGAACAGTGGTGTTATTCAGAGCTACATGGTTGTTTTCAAGGTCTACATACATACTTGAAATTGTTAAATATACTTACAATTTTCCAGTCCAGCAGGCATGGGAGTTTTCCTCCTTGTCTTGCCTATTACAGCTGCCATGTTAAATTTAGTGAGATGCTCTGAAAAGGGCACAGATTGTTCACCACTGGCAGGTGAAAACAGGAAATGAAAATATTGACTCAAGACTTTTACAGGACAATTAAACAACTAATGAAAGGCCTTCAGTTCCTGAAAGCACAGTGACCAGGAAAGTAGGACTGAGTACCTCAATTTGATCCTCGTTGGATTCCTACTTTTGACACCAACACACGTTGGCTGTGGAATTAGTAATGCTATGGTGCAGAGGATCATGAGTAGCAGTAAAACAGAAGAATGTTTCCTGAAGCATTTCTCATTCCAGATAGACAGTCTGAGCCTCTATTTTTATTCTTCCAGGCAGAAGGTTAACACTGCATTTACCTATCCTTTGGGTAGGCTGTAGCAGAAAGGCTGAATGCAAAACAATGCGTGCAATACTGTTACTCCACAAGAGCTCCATCATCCTGCATCAGCACAGCCTCAAAGTGTGAGGTGGTTCCTCCGGGGAAGTTCCAGGAGGAATTCTTTCTCATAGATGTAGGTTGTGCTGAGTGGAACTAGTAGAGAACCATTGCGCCTCTCCATCGTAATTCTGGCCGGTGCCTGCTGGGATAGTTCCCCCACTGCTGTAATCCTTTAGCATGCTAGCCGCAGTACACTTCATAGGCTGGTGGGAGGCAGGGAGGAAAAATCCATGGTCTCATGTCTTCCTATTCCTTCTGGAGTGTCTTGCTCCTTAGGGGTATGCAGAGATGGCTGTGCATGTGCCAGGCAGCAAAGGGAACTGGAATAGTTCCTGTGGAGGTGTTCCTTACTGTTGGTTCCTGTCCCACTTGTGCCAATACTAGACAACTGGGCCCAATCTGCCCCCAAGCTAGAGCTCATAAACACCTTGGTTCATGTAGCAATACTGATACCTTAGAATCCTGTGACTGCTAATTTAAGCCTCTACAATGAAGCGGGTCCAATAAAATATATGACCTCACCCATCCTGGGACTGTCAGGGCTACAACAATACTGCATACTTTAGCCATTATTAATCTTAACATAATTTACTGATAAATCTATGTGCTCATCCTGGAGCACTGCTGCCTCCTATTCCACTGCAGAATTTTAACTTAGAGCAGTTGTTCTTAACCTATCTACCATTGTGGGCTGCACATGCAGCTCTTTGTGTTATATGCGCTGCATCCACACGATATATATATATATATATATATATATATATATATATATACTAGCTGTATAGCCCTGAGGATGTCACATGGGCCACAGCTCTGTGCTGATTGGGCTGTAATTTGAGAACCACTGACTTAGAGTAATGCTTGGGCTGATCCAAACTGCAGTCTGGCCATCACAAGCAGATCAAATACCACTGTGGTTTTAGCATGCACAAATGATTGAGGGGTGATGGATGCTGGGTGACGAGCAAGGACGGCATCACCTGGTCTGGCTGAGCCAGAAATCTTAACCTGTTGCAGCAGGTTAACTTGGTATAGTTGCTCACAAATGTTAGGGAACCACTGGCCTAAGTCTGGGGATCTCACACTCTTATAGTATGGTGTATATGCAATAGAAATATTGTTTGTGAATACAATTTTATCCTGAAGTCAATGGAGTTATAGCACAGGTGGAATGATTTGTCATTTAAAATTACCTTACTGGTGACTGTTATTGTGATATTGTTCAATTTCTGCTAAAAAAAAAAAATAAAAATAATGAGCAGATTTTGCTTTGTTCTCAGTCACATTATTTTCCAGATCTCTGGACGTTAAAAATGAGCATGTTATCTGTGGTGACATGTAATACCTTTTATGGGTGGAAAAAGTCTTTACTGTTAATAATGAAAGAAAAGATGTACCAGCCTTCAGAAAAAAACATACAAGTTTACTTCAAAATTAAATAGAGGTCTTGCAAGAGCTTTATATTTTTCTCCCAGTAGAGAGAATCTTCAATACACCATTCACAGCTAGTATGAATTCCTAATCAGCATGCTACCACTTCACATATTACCTTCATTCTTTATCGGAATTACAGATGAAATACAATTTATAATTTAAGGAAAACAAAAACAAAACAAAAACCCCCCCAACCTGATAGTTTAAAACCATTGTGGTGCAAATGTAATAGGAAACCAACTTTCAGTGGCAAAGAAATGGTGACTGCACTGGTAAGCAAGTCCATTGAGTTGGGGGAAAGGGTAGAAATGTAGTCAGATCTAGTCCTCCAGAACAATTCCATTCTGCAGCATTTCCTTATAAGAGGGAACTTCTTTTTTTTTTTTTTTAGCAGAGATGTTTTTCATATATTTGAATCCATAATGTCATTTTAAAAACTGCTTAGATCATTTCCCAAAGCTCTTCTTCTTGGTTCTCCTTCTCTTGATTCCTCCACTGCATCAGATAAGCCTACTCCTTTCTATTCTTAGTTCCCTATGAGTTTAAGAATGCAAGAGCCAGAACTTTGAAGCCTTTACTCATGTGAATAGATCTATTAAAGTCAATGGACTGACTAGTGTAAGAACTACTCATGTGACTAACAATTTGCAGAATTGGGACCTTAGATTTGCCAGTAGGGTATTAGAGTCATATAGTTTAAGGCTAGAATGGCTATCAGATCATCTAGTCTCATGTCCTGTATAGCACAGGTCACCAACATCAGCCAGCACCCACATGCTAAACCCAAAGAAAGACATAAGTTCTTTGCATTCAGTATTTCTCATTTTTCTGTTTCTCTAGTATCAATCTATTTTAGCAACACCAACATACTATAAAGTTATTTATGGCAACTGGTACCAGGTGCAGGGCATGAATTCCTTACTAGTTTTTAAGTAAAGTTGAAATACTCTAAAGACAAAGAATGAATAAGACCTAAAGCAGGATTTTAGAATTAGGCCATAAAAAATACCAACGTAGTTAGGTAACTATGCCTCAACTGGAAGTACCTTTCAATTTTCTATTCACTTCAAGATGTTCTTTCTGGATGATTATATCCTTTAGACTCCTCTAAGTTATCTGCCTATTCCTTATAGGCCCAGAATCAGTAATGATCATCTAATCCAGCTTTCTTGCTTAGGAATAGTTGTACTATTAAATCTGTTTGCTCTACCTTCCTCAGTAAAGTCTGCATCAGTGTTAGAATGTTCCTGCAAGATGGATTAATTTGCTCCTTTGTGATGTCTGATCAAAAGCAAATGGGATAGGTACATAACAGCAAGTACATCATTTCCCATTTTTTCTTAGCATAACAGTACTCCTATTGAAATACTTTAGCAAGTTTTAAAATAAGAATTTCTTTTAATGGCTGTAGGAGTTTTGTTTTAGATCTTCTGTTTTCTTTGCTCTTACTTTGTAAGTAGAAAAAAATCTGCAATCCCAAATTAAAACATGAGCTGGCCAAACACATGCCAAACACAGCACAAGACATATTTTAGTTCTGTCTTTTACTCCATAACATCATCAGATGAAAGGTATGTCACTAGACTCTGCTTATATTCCATGGGGTTCTTATACCAGGAAAAGGATTCCAGTATTTTCAACCTGATGCAAATTTTCCATTGGAAAATCCATATGGGGAAAGACACACACAGTGTTTGTATTAGCTTAGTTGTAATTGAAGCAGTCTTGCGCAGTTCCTATAAACTGATAAGAGTTAAAGGTGTTAAGGAAATGTAAAGGCTACCTCAAGCCAGGATATAGGAGATGTACCAGATAAGTATTTGTTACGTGGCCATTTAATTTTTGCAAAAGACATAGAGCTAGATCTTCAGCTATTGTATATCATCATAGCTCCATTGACTTCAATTGAGGGCCACTGACTTCAATGGAGCTACACCGATATATACCAGCTGAGGATTTGGTCCATAGCATCGCACAAATTTCCTTTAATTAGGCAAAATTATGTTGAATAAGTATATAATGCAAAGTTATGTAACACTTGATTGAATACTCGTCTAAAGGATTCCCTTTGAACATTTATACCAAGTAACCTGTCACATACCAATTGCAAACTACTTCCAACCGAAGCCCCACATTTTCCTGGCTTGAGAATTTAGGCTTCTGAAGTTGTCCACCCACAAGGGGAAAGTGACTTACTCATTGATCTATAATGAAAGAAAAACAAATGCAATTTTCAGAGATTATGAACATTAGCACAATAGCCAGTTAAAATAAACCACGAACTGTGCTATATAACTACACTTCAAGAATCATAATTCTGTCGTCAAGGTGAAAGAATGCCTACCTATGCGCATTTTGAAGACATTAATAATTTGTGTGGAATGAACTGTCGGTAATAAAGGAAGTATATTGTTAGGATCTATGTTTATCATACCATATTGTAGAACAATCATAGGTGAAAAGAAAATGAGACACGGTTCCTTTGGAAGTAAGGACTGTGTTTCTCATTACTGGAAATGGCAAAAGTAGTATTTGTAAAGGCAACACCCTAAAGTAGATTACAAGTAGTGGAAAAATGTGAAAACAAAGCTCATGTCTGTTATTTGACTATGCTGCAAAATAAAACGAAATAGCAATAAAATTCTGCTGGAGATACCTAATAAGATGTGACCTTCTACAGACAGCAAAACTTCAGCATATATGCTGATAGGAATATTACTTCATCAAGTGCTAGCTCCAGTATTCCAAATCCCTGGTCTGGGTGACATGGCTGTATTCGTAGGGAAAGCAGGCTTAGAGAGCCTTTTCTCTGCCCTTCCTTCCATCCTCCATGCACTAGGAGAACAAGATTCCAAGCCAGTGCTCAGAAAATGCCAAGAAAGGGATCTATGTATGTCAGTTGACATACCACAGCCCTTAGAGGGTGTGGTCTAGCAGCTAGAGACCATGTCACATCTCTTTGCATCCCTCTGGTGGCTCTCCTTTCTCCATTACATCAGATATAAGCTACTTGGCTTCACTTCCAAGGCTTTCCACAGTTTATCCACATGCTTCCTCTCATCTCTCATTCACTATCAAGTTGTTGATTCCCATCACTGCTTGCCAAACCCCATCTCCCATTTTCAAACATACACCTTTGTGCTTTTCCCCATGCTGCTCTTCAGACTAGGGAGAAGTTCTCCATAAACATCCACAAAACTAATGAAGCTTCCTGCTTGAGAACTCTCCTCAAGACTTTCCTTTGCCATGATGCCTACAAAAATCTTGGCAATGGTTAGGCCACTGGTGTGCTGAGACCACTGCTTATCATGCAGACCATTCATGTCTCATTTCCTTGTACGCTCCCATCTGTTGTCTCCTGTTTTATACTTCCAGTTGTAAGCAGTTTTGGGGCTCAGGAGTCCTAGGTACTACGGTAATACAAATAGAGACTGTAGCAGACCTCATTTGGCTGTGTGTGTATACTGCTGTCTGCCACATTTAAGTTCATATTTTCAGTTTTCAATGCTGCAGCAACACTGCTATGCTATACAGTGTGGCTGCCAACCATTTTCCATCCTGCCTTTTACTGGTAAGATCACTCTAACTAATGCATGGCTGCCCCCGCTTCCTTATGTGGCACACAGCAGTAAAAAAAAGAAATAAAAAATCAGGCTTTCATAGTAAGAACATTTTGAACATTGAATATTTTGCACTGAAACTTGGAAATACCGGACTGACCATCAAGCCACATAGAGTTTTAATCAAAGGAAGACAAACCAGGGTGATTAATCCTCTTTCTCACTTATATCAGTGTCAATTGGTTATACTGCTGCTGATGTCAATAGAGCCAGTGGGAGTGAGGTCAGAATAAGGTCCAATGTAACTCTATGTGAATAACTGATGTTTGAGTTTTCTAGCTGAACAGCAAAACTGAAAATTCATTTAGGGGTCAAACATTTCATTTTGAACTTTTTTAAAAAAAACCCTTGTGCAATTTAATGAAATTGAAGTAAACGCCAAAATGAAAAGTTGCTTTGAACTGAGAAAAATTGAAGTTTCATTTAGAAAATGTCTGAATATCTTGATTTTTTTTTCAGATTTTCTTTTAACCTAATAAATTCAACGTGAATTCATAGAATGTTTCGATCAACCTGAATCTGAACATTTGTACTGTAGACAAAGTATTGTCTGAAAAATTTCACCCAGTATGCTCTGTTCTGTGTTATAGTGGCTTCAGAAATTCCCTGGTAGGTTTGTTGTAAGCTCCTGTAAAAGGTTGAGTGAATCAGGGCAGGGCAGGGGAGGGCTAGCCTGAACCTTCTGTGAAAATGTATGATGCACCCAAACTGAATCTTTTTAAAGGATTATTTAAAATTTGAAAAAATTTAAACAGACTCCCTTACTGTAATGGGCGAGAATGATACTTTGTTACTGGATGTTATGATGATAGGAGCTATTTAAAATCCCCAGCTAGGATAGGATAAGACTGTTTTCACAATATAATTATTTACAGACTTAATCCCATGATCAACTCTAAAAATTCAGTGATACTCAGTATACTAAAGAAAAAGGAAAAAAGGAAAAGAGAAAAATATGGGGAAAGGATTGTTCACATGCAAATTCTTGGTCCCACCCAAACACACGTGGATTAAAATTATAAAGGTTGACAGAAACGTAGGGTGCAGTCAAAGAAATGAAAACCACTCTAACTTAGAGTTGTGTAAGGTAATATTTTGGATATCAAAGTCATGGACTTGCTGCTGCATTCTCAGGAATCATGCAACTTTTGGATGGAGAAATAGGAAGCAATATTTGCATATTCTTCCTTGTTTATAGAAGAGCTGCCATCATTGTCTTGTATCTTTTTATTTCCTCTTTTACAGCCTGTATCTCTTTCTCAGGGTTTTTACTACCACTCCTAATGGTGGCATTTCCCCCACCCACCTTGTACTCATTTACCACAGATTTTTCAGCAATGCTCTGTGCAAAGTCCTAGTTCAAGCAGACTGGGTCAGTCCTGGACCTGGGCAGCAGCCCCTTAAATCAAATCAATAAAAGGCAGAATCAAGAAACATAACATACATGAGCCAAAAAGTGTTTGACTGTTGGGGTTTCTATCTACAGCTCCCTCCATCATACCCTAGGAGATTATAAGTATTTTGGAGACAGGCTGGTGCTAAGTAGTCAGACAGAGAGTGGTTACTCCCTTGAAATCCCAAGCTCTTTTATTCCCTTACTTCCTATTTCTCCCTCTTGATACTTGTGTTTGCCTTCATTAGCTGCACCAGCTGGAAAGTTGTGAGGGGGGAAAGTATCTCACAGCTGAGCCAGGTTGAGCTTGGTTTTGCTGTCTGTATGATAGACATTCCATAATCAGAACTTAGCAGACACTTCTCCTGATGATACACAAAGCAGAATAACACTCTTTTGTAGGCGTATTGGTTTTGTAGTGTTAACAGTAATAAAAATATGTTTTTATCAGTGATATTAAGGAGGGTTGGATGAAAGCAAACATGATTCAGAGACAGACAGGGGCTACATTTCCTCTTCTTCAGCTGGGTAGCTCAGGAGTAAATACAACAAAGTCAAAGGCATTACACAGGTTTGACTACAGTGTAAAGGAAAGTGGAGTCAGGCTCAGGAAGTAGACAAATTGAGCTAAAGGTTATTTTTGAAAGGTCATTCACTATATCTGCACTTTAAACTCCGTGTATTGATTATTACATGATAAAATGCCCCTGGAAGACATATGGGCTCTACATAATTTGTGCACACTTTGGTGGGAGTTACATGGGAACAAGTAAACAGATTAAACATTTGCACGTTAGCTTGTTCTGAATATTTAAAAGGGCTCTCTGAATCATTGATGTTGATATTTAACAAATCTTGGAGTACTGGAGAAGGTCCAGAGTATTGGAAAAAAGCTAATGTTGTGACAATATTTTAGAAGGGTAAATAAGATGATCCAGACAACTGTAGGCTGGTTCATCTGACATCAGTCTTGGACAAAATCATGAAAAAATGGATATGGGACACAATCAGTAAAGAATTAAAGGATGATGCCTATCAACATAGTTTTATGGAAAATAAGTCTTGTTATAGTTGATATATATATATATATATATATATCACAAGTTGGTTGATAAATGTAACTGTCTTGATACAATATACTTAGATTTTTGTAAAGCATTTGATTCAGTCTGACATGACATTTTTACTAAAAATATAGCACTATACAAAATCAATATAGGACATATTAAATCTAAAAAACATGTTAACTGATAGATCTCAAAAAGTAATTGCAAATAGAGAATCATCTTATTGGATGTTTTTAGTGGAGTCCCAGAGTGATTTGTTTTTGGTGCAGTATTTAATATCTTTATAAATGATCTAGAGGAAAATATAAAAGCACTGAAGTATAATTCATAGACGTCCTAAAAATTAGTTGATTAGTAGATATTGAAAGCGACAGGTTAGTTCTACAGACCAGTCAATATTGTTTGGTAAGGTGGGCTCACTTGAAGAAAATGTGTTTTAATATAGTCAAAGTCATACGTTTAGGAATGAAGAACATAGATCACACTTATAGGATGGGGAACTATTTCCTGAATGAAGCAATGCTAAAAGGGGTTAAGAGGTATGGTGGATAATTAATTGAATGTGAGAGGCATGAGGGTTCGCCCAATCCTTGGAGGCAAAAGCAGGGAAATAAGAAGTCAAGAGATGGTATTACCTTTGTGTAAAGTATTAGTTAAACTATTACTGCAGTACTCTGTCCAGGTCTGGTGTCCAAACTTCACAAAGAATGGGCAAAAATTTGAAAGGGTTCAGAAAAGAGTTACAAGAATAAATCTGATGTCTGGGGAACATGCCTAATAATGAGTGCCTACAGAAGAACTTAACCTGTTGAGTTTACCCAAGAAAACATACAGGGGCCTGAGTGACTTGATCATTTGAAATAGTACCTACATGGGGAATAGATTTCTGATAGTAGAGGGTTTTTTAATCTAACACTTAAAGGTGTAATAAGATTCAGTGATTGGAAGCTGAAGCTCAACAACTTCAGACTAAAAATAGGGTAAAAAATTTGAAGAGAAATTAAGTATTGGAACAACTTATCTAGGGACTTGGTAGATTCTCCATCACTTATAGTCTTGAAATCAATCTGGAAGGAATAGGTGCTTTGGTCTGTGTTATGCTCAAGAGGTCAGGTTATACAGGATGAGCACAGTGATCCCTTCTGGTCCCTCTGGCCAAATCATACACAGTCCGTTTGTGAGATAAAAGCAAAACAAACCCCTTCCAGGGTACAGGTCCAACAGGGGCCTCTCTCAGTGCCCTCTGTAACATCTCTCCCAATTTGTCCCTGCTCTTAGACAGATTCTTTTCCCTCTCAGGGTCTTTCTGGACCCAGCTCTCCAGCTGGGCCACTAGAGTTCAGTTCCCCTTCTTCAAAGTGTTTCAAAGTCCAGACCCTTTCTCAGTGACTGGTAGGGAGGACCCAGGCCAGTCTTCTACTCCAGGTCCCAGCCCAGGGACCCTATAGATAGCAGCCATGCTATGTCCCCTTAGCTAAGCCGCACTCTGCTCTAATTCCCTGGGCCACTTCCCCACGGCTCCAGCACATTCTTCACCCTTACCTCAGGGACTTGTCCTTGTGGATTCCCCGCAGCCAGCCTTCACACTGGCTCTGCAGCTCTTCATATATTAGCCTGCTGGGTCTGACTGGCTATTTCCCATACAATTGCTCTACACCGTTTGGAAGACCTCTCTACTGCCCTTTTATGAGACATGGGTGTGACAGGTCGCAAGACCTCCAGCAGAGGGTCTCCAGACTAGTCCGTCACATCACAGGATGGAAGAGGAGGGATTTTCACTTTATTGGCTGACACTAATTGAATGCCCTGACCTAGACATGGGCTAAGGCTGCAATGTTCTGATTGTTGTGGTCAAAAGGAATCAGGTATATGTATTATCTGTTTGAAACCTGGTTGCTTAGTGTCAGGAGGAGACTAGAAGGGAGAGAATTGTTCTACCAGAAATGGAAATCATACTTGAAATATTTATTTTGTGTCCTTATATGTATGTATTATTAACATTAAATACCAGTATGTCCATACAAACCCAGTGTCTTACTTCAAATTTATCCTGCAATTTAATTTCTTTCAGTCACCTTTGATTTTCTGGCCTCCATCCTGGGCATTGGCAACTAACACTAATATATTCAATTAATTTATCAGAAACCGCCCTTGTGATAAAATATTCTGATCTCTCACTTTTTAGCAGTCATCTTTTTATACCCTCTTCCGCTCCACTTTGTTATTGACATTCTCCCTTCTGGTGTTATGTCTAGATGGCAAGCCCTTTGCAGCATAGATGTATTATTGAATTGTTTCTGAAGTACCACATGCTCTTCTGATGTCTCAATTATAAATAATTGGGCTTCTCAAAAACAGCCTCCAGGGTTACTTCACTAATGAGGAAAGGTATTTTCTGGGGAAGGCAATGGATTGGGACTCCAGAAAGCTGGGTTCAGTTCCTGGTGATGTCACAGGCTTCCTATTAGACCTTGAGCAAGTTATATAATTTGCCTCCATTTCTCACCTATTAAATGAACCCTTTCCCCACCTTTTTGTCTGTCTTGTCTATATTGATTTCTCTTACTTTAGGTATTTCACTGATTTAGCAAAAACAGGCTAGACCTGAATCACACTAATAAGTTTATGCCTTCAGTTTTTGCAAAGTCACATCTGCAACTGATTACTGAAGGGGGGAAAATCAGGTGCTGAATCAGAGGTTGAGTCCAAGCTTCTTTGAAAACATGGCTTCCCAAATATTAATTAAACAGAAACAACCTTTCCCCCAAGTCCTCGCCTCCCCATCCAAATCCTAAGTATTGATGGATTTGGCTGAATGATTTGCTAGGAAATGTGGTATGGATGTACATTTGTAATTTGATTGTCTGGCTTTATATAGCAAGTACTATAATAATATAGCATTATCCTGTATTATATAGTGCTTTCTCAAATGCATCTGTGGAGATCCACCCTGGGTGGAGAGCATGAAGCATGGTTAAACAGAGTTGTTTTCAAGTGAAATACATGTTTGTGACCTTTACTCTATCAGTGACTGAAAGTCGTGAAACCAAATACTTCCTAACTTTTCAACAAGTGAAATAGCTGGGTGTACATTTCTGGACTATAATGGATTTCTGTTGAAACAAAGTGGACTGTGGGAGAGTTTTCTGTTGCTTTTAGGGTTAGGAGTTAATTAGATACCTCCATCTTAAACCTTTCTTGTGTGTTATTTTGGCTAAACTTTCTTTTGCAAAATATTCTCTATAAGCCTGGTAGCAGTGGAAAGAAATTTTTATTTTTATCCTGAAAGAAAAAATAACTTTGGTTCAATACTAACTCTTCTTCTTTCTCTTTGGGGGGCAGTCCAAACATAATACACCATGGGAGAGACCATGGGTTGTGCAATTTAGTCTGCTTTCACCAAAACTCTAAAACCCACTCTGTGCCTCCTGGTTGTTAAGAAGAGAGAGCTGAGTGGGTCACTTCCTTCTCCCTCCTCCAACCCGCACAGATGAAGTAATAGAAGATCAGCATTGCTATTCTGACTACTTTAGTTGCCTAGAAAATGTCAGATTAAGGGTTTGTCTACACTATTGCTAATGCTGGCATAATTTATGTTGCTCAGGTGTGCTCCTGACTGACAAATGTTACACCAACATAAGCGCCGGTGTGGACAGTGCTGTGTCCCTGGGAGAAGCTCTCCTGTCAGCATAGAGCAGGGGTGGGCAAACATTTTGGCCTGAGGGCCACATCGGAGCTGTAAAATTATATGGAGGGCCGGGTAGAGAAGGCTGTACCTCCTCAAACAGCCTGGCCCCCGTCCCCCCACTTCCCACCCCCTGACTGCCCCCTCAGAATCCTGGACCCATCCAATATCCCCTGTCCACCCTCCAGAGACCCCTCATCCCTAACCACCCCCCAGAATGCCACTCCCTACCCAAACCCCCTGCCACCTGACTGCCCTGACCCCTATGCTCCCTGACAGACACCTGGGACTCCCAAGCCCCATCCAACCCCCCCTGCTCCCTGACCGCCCCCTCCAGAGACTCCTCCGCCCCTAACTACCACCCAGGGACTCCACCCCCATCCAACCCACCCTGCTCCCTGTCCCGTGACTCCTCCCACCCTTAATCCACCCCCGCAGCTCTGGCCCCCTTACCATGAGGCTCCTAATAGAGTGTTTGGCTCCATGTGGAACCCCGTGGGAGCATGCAGCCCTGCCCCCCAGAGCTCTGCCCACGCAGCAGCAGGGCTCTGGGGGAAGGGGCTCCACGCGGAGCCAAACACGCCGCCCCATGGGAGCGTGCAGTCCTACGCCCCAGAGCTCTGCCTGCACGTCGGCATGGCTAAGGGGAGGGCTGGGGGGCTGGACGGTATGATCGCATGGGCCAGATGTGGCTCGCGGGCCATAGTTTGCCCACCCCTGGGCTAGTGCTGTAGGTTTGCATTCCATCTTACTGCAGACTAACTCTCCAAAGAGATAACCCCGTCAGGCTCCAAATCCATATCTAAGTACATAAACAGGTCACACCCAGCAGCTCCCATTGATTTTGATAGGAACTTTTGGGGTTCTCAACTCTTAAAAATCAGCTGCCTAAAATATGGATGGAGGAGCCTAAATTCAGGGACCCATTTCTAAACTCGTAGTCTAAATATGATGACGAAGTGGGTATCAGCCCGCAAAAGCTTATGCTTCAATACTTTTGTGGTCTTTAAAGTGCCACAGGACTCTTTGTCGCTTCTGCAGATCCAGACTAATACGGCTACCCCTCTGGTTCTTAATTAATTTCTGTGCACTCTGTGTTCTGAATTATAACTGTATGGGTGAGTACACACATAAGTATGGATAATTAGTGACCTTAGTATAGGAATGTAAATGTTTAAAATGTAAAATTTTAAGCATTGAGTTGTACAAGGTATTTAAAGATCTAGAAGGTCTAATAAATGTGGTGCCATTGTTCTCCTTTACATTTGTATTGGTTATTTCCTCTTAAACTCATTGTGGTCACTGTCAAGTTTCAAATTTTGGGCAATGTAATGTTGGGCACATTGCATAGGAGCAAGGCTGAGACACTTCAAGAATGAGCTCCTTGAAGATTTTGGATATGCTTTTAGCAGTGGGTCTCTAGATAACCCCATCTGACTTTCCCCAGGATTATCGGGGATGGTGCAGAGTAAAGTAAAATAGCAGGGGAGATTGCTTTAACTCCTGCCTTCGAGTTAACTGCTTTTCTTGTTTCACAGCTCTCATTCTTCCCCATTGGCATGTAAATTATGCACCCCAACTTGTTCAAATTCTCTGAAGTTAGTGAGAGTGTGCCAATGTACACCACAGAGAAGCCTGTGTACTACATTCCAATCTACACTATTTTGGCATTTACACCTGGGAAGAACTCTCCATCAAAGTTTGCAGAGCCATCATCGGCTCCTCTTTTAAATCCCTCCTTAAAACTGACCTTTGCCATGATGCCTACAAATCACTGCTCTCTGGTATTAGGAAGGCTGGCGACCACCTGTCAGTATTGAGGTCACTGTGACTACAGACTAATGTGAATGCACCTGCTCCTCCTGTGAACTCGTTCTTCACACCCTGACTGTATGTTTATACACCAGTTGGAAAGGGTCTAGATCACATATTGTGAGATGTCTGGGGGCAGGGACTATCTTTGTATTATTTGTACCATGCCAAATACAGTAGGGCCTTAATCTCTACATGGGGACTTTAGGCAGAAGAACCACAATACAAATAATAATATATAAATTATACCTGGTGTACAACTCACCCACCATTTACACCACAACTGAATCTGACACAGAGGTTCCCATTGGATTTTCACCTCCTTATTCTGGGCTGAAATGGGCTTAAATTATTTAGCCTCTGGTGCAGAGCACAGCCACTTTCACAGAGACTAAATTGCTATTGAAAACTGGCTTTCTATTCAGCCTCATGGTCTACGTAAAGGAAAGTAACTTGCTTTATTTTGGTAATGATGGAAATAAGTTATATTTCTTTCACACGGCAGGCTAGTAAAGTTTTATTCCTTTCTTCCAGCTTGTTAAAACATGATAAACTTAATTCCCAACAAGCCACTTGTGAACAATTTGTAGCAAATCTGTTATGCTGGAAGGAAATAAAAGTATTTCCTGACTAACAGACAGGCAGGCCATTTATAATAAAATAAAAACCTCCAATGTGAAGGTAAACGCAATTGCGGTACTAGTTAATCTGAGTATACGTTTCCCTAAACTGTCTGCTGTCCTGTTTGGTGTAAGTTTCAAGGAAGTAGTGAGTAGTTCATATTGGATTACACTCACATACCACTTTAATTAACATTTGGAGGAAACATAATAACAGTGAAGGAAAAAATAACAAAGCATGATTATGAAAGCTAGTCAGAGAGTTGCATTCATATTCATGTTTTAGATGGCTTTATCTGAAAAGGGCAGGAGCCATATGGTAAAATAGAAAGAGGATGAACTTCAGTCTCTTGAAATCTGCTTGACTATGTTACATTTCAGTGTTTATGAAAGCAGGAGTCTGTGACGAGATGGACAAAATAAAAGGACTATACCAGAGTTAAAGGGGCTTGAGGAAAGAAGGAAAGCCAACCTGTAGGAAAAAATAAGGATAGAAGGGGCTAAATGTTCAGCTATACATCTCTATATATCTACATATCTTTTCCCATTTATGCTACTCAGTTTAGTGTTAGTTTCTCCTGTAAATAACTAGCAGCTTGATTTCACCAAGTGCTGATTTCTTCCATCTTGGTGTTGAAAGCTCTGAATTCCTCTTTCCTTCATTGGGAGTTATTCTTATCACCTCAGAACTCTAGATTCCATTTCATTCTATCAGGGACATTATCCTACATTTCCACCACAAATAGGAGCCAGTATCTGTCAGATAGATGAGAGGCACTTTCCTTATGCTGGTCTGGTACTCGCTATACCAATATTGGGCTGCTGTGAGTAGGGCTAGTAATGATGCTGATCTTTTTGGGGGGTGGGGGGAGGCTGTTTTTGTGATATAAACAGAGCTTCATTAAGCACTGTACTGAGACTAATATAATGTATTTAATTCTTTTGTAGGTTGTGGTCAAGGCTCCAGGAGTGGACGGCTGTTGAATTAGCCTACTGTGCCTTTCATGTAACTTCTTGTCTTTTAAATTCCCAAAGAGATTTGTAAGTGCCCCTGGCTTTGCTTATTGCTTGCTATTATTTCTAAGATGCATAGCTATGTGTCAGTCCATTGACATGTCTTAAATGTTGATTTGATAGTGTACACAACCAAGAGGTTCTTTTATAGATTCAGATGTAGGGTCAGATTCAGACCACATGAGCACATAAAGGGATCTGACAGAGGAAAGTAAGGTTTAGGGGTTGACTGGAAGTGCTTTCATTTGGTGTCAGAGTCAATTATAACCAGCGGCCATTCATAGTGGATACCATTAAAAAAAGGAAGTCAGGATTTATCCCCCAGTGGTATCTAACTGACAGCAGTTATCTCCTGGCTGTCGATATTGATTCCTCAATTAACTAATTGTGGATAAAACTTGACTTGATAATGCAAACACTGTAATTCAATCGAAAACTATATTAGCAATCCCGTATATGCAAATATAATATTTGTAACATGAGCTGAGATGAAACCACAGGAGCAGCTCATTTGTCCATTATAGGACATAGTCCCTTTAAATCCAGGGGTTGCTGGGAGTTGTAGTCTCTGTACAGGTCACATGACTGGCAGGGTTCAGCTGATGAAGATCACATGCCTGCCCACTGGAGACTATATAAGTGAATTCTCCTGACTCACTCAGAGTAGAAGAGGTAAGACTTGAGGACAGATCCTTCCGTGAGGGGCCTGCTGGAGGCCTTGGACAGATCTAGGAAAGGCTGCATACGGGGAAGGGTGTGTTTGTTCTCCACCCCACGCAAATCCTGAAGTCGCAGAAAGTGGGAAAGGCCTCTGAAGGTTGTTGCCAACTCTTTTCTCGTGTTACCAAAGTGAACCCTGTGGAAAGGGACTTGAACTGACTTATAGCTGGAGGCTTATTTACCTCCCCGGCTAGTGAATTTCCCCATTGACTTCCTTGAATCCGTGTTTTTTAAACACAATAACATTTAAAGCCCCTGAAAATGTTATGCGGCCTGTCAGGCCTTAATTGTAATGAATGTGGAAATGCTTTATCTCCCGAGGGGTCCTCCAAATTCTAGCTTGTGGCTGGATCTTCAAATGTCTTTTTTCTGCTTGCTATGGATGCAGGTGCAGAATGCCATCCAAAGTGGTGTGCCTTGTGGCATGCCAGAAAAACAACGGATGGTCTGCTTTCTAATCTGGTATGTCTGGATGTTGTAAATAAAGATCACTCAAAGAAAATAGGTTAGGTAATTCAGTAGAATGTGAAGCCTCCTCTTTTCCTAATAACTGACTGGTGTCTAGAGGCCAGTCATTATTTAGTGTATTTAATTATTCATTAATTTCCTACCCTCCAGGATCAAGAACAGTAGCACTGGGTGTATACACAAATGAAGTTCTTTGCTTTCAGGAACTATAAATCTTCATGTGATCTGTAAATATACATATAAATAAAAAGAAAATGATAATGAAAAACTTCCCAAATACCCATAATTCCAGCACATGATAGCAACTGTTCAAATAAATGAATTTTATGTCACTTAAAAATGCCAAATTGAAAACAGAAAAAAGGGTACAAGACCAAACTTTCTCTCACTGTCTGGTCAATGTGTCCCGATTCTATTAGTCAGGATCCACATCTGAGGAAAAATGAGTAGTTCATTTTCCATCCAGTTCTTATTTTTACCTGAGGAGAATACAACATAGCTGAAGTTATGACTGTGGCTTTTGAGAGATAAATACCTTTCCCCCATTTCTTGCTAGCCTATCTTGATTCTTGTATGGTCCTGTCACCAGGGTATCTGAAAGTCTTCCCATACAGTGGACTGGGCACATAAATTAAAAGAGATCACCAGATAGATCTCAGGGAATAATGGCACTGACAAGTGCTAGATTCTGACTGGTTACATAGAGATGACATTTTCTGTATTCCATCACCAACACCCTGACCATCTTACCCACTAAGTACATGTTCTTTTAAAAAAAAATATCACTGAGATCTCTGGAGTTATAGGATTGGAACCATGCTGATAATGCATTAACATTGTTCTCATAAACATAGTAAATTAGCTTCTCACTATGAAGTGTGGTAGATTTAAAAACTGCAAAGGGAAAATTGCATAATAAATTAGAGATTTACCTCTAACCCTGGAAGTATTGTTGGCACATAATTGCTGTAACATAACAAAAAGTCCTTTAAACCCCATTGTTCCATGTTGTTTAGAATATGGCTTGGTATCCTGTATTAGGATGTTTCATTCAGTTTAGTTTTATTAACTGTAGTTAAACATTCTTTTTACACCCATAGACTTGTTATATTTTCCACCACAGTTCTGAGGAAAAAAAAACAAAAAAACCCCCAAAATGACACCCCTCCCCCACAAATACCTCAGACATGAAAATGGTGAACTTTTTGTAAAGATAGTCTGTAAAATTAAAGGATCTTCTCTGAGTTACCCTGTTTAATTGAGTATATTTCAAGTCTGGTACATTGAAAAAAGGCAAGCACGTTAATGTTGAGAACTGTAAAATCATTTGTGTCATATAGACTTCAGTTTTGTAAAAGAACCATTTTAACAATGTCTGTATGTATGTCTGTATGCCTGTACATCTACTACATAGTTGTGATTGTCTAGTAGGATTCTAAGTACCTCTTTAAAAAAATGTTCAGCTTAGTCACTCAGGAATTAATAGACTCTTGTTATGAATGCCTCTCTTATTTTTCTGTGCAGAGCCAGCCAGCCAGCAGAGGAAACATACGGAATGTTAACTAACAAACCTAAATTCCAGAACTGTACTGACCTCCAGAAATCTTATGGCCTCAAAAAGAGGGGAAGGTTCTCACCACCTTTAGAAATGAGTCCTAGCAAATAATGTAGGAACCCAAATGTGAGAAATGTTTGGCTCAGGTTTGTAGACTACTTTTTACCAGCCAACGCAATCATCAGATATTGTTACATCTTAATTTGTATGAACTTTTAATACTAGCATTATCAGTTAATGCTTTTGAAATGTCACAGAACTGGTATGCAATTTTCTCATTCACAAGTGAAACAATCTGCAACTCTATATAATTATTATAATCAAATTTTAGTGCCTGATTTAGCTCCTGTCAATGAAAAGAAATCCAGTGAGAGTTGGATCACACCTGGAGTTCAGTTTCTGGAGCTGTAGTCATGGGTGATATGTTTTTCGTGCAAAGCATGATCAAAACAAGTCAGCCTTACTTTGTCTTCTGTCAAACAGAGGAATGATACACATTTTCCTTAGATCAAAGGGAATCTAGATGAAAATGGCATTGCAGAATGACAGAGAACCTTCAGCACTTTAATGGTGTAATGCATCCAGAAGCATGTAAGGACTTGTGCAGAGACCCTTTGGCTCAACCATGTGCATTCTTGCGTTTGTGAGAAATCCCAGTTTTTTATTATGTTCTAATTTTTTAAGCTTTATTAATCCTTTTTGTTAGATTGTTCTTTCCATACGCTGGACACGAACAATGTTCAAGTATACTAGTGCTGAAAAGGAACGCCTAGCATACCTTGTCTGGCATGTGGGTACCAGAGTAGCATGTGCAGGGTAGAGAACAAAACAAATAGTAATGTAGATAACAGTTTGTTCCTAGCATTATTTCACCTATTTAATTTTTAAATGTTGGGTGTACGCAGAATGTGTCTGGCTGTGGAGACATTTATGAATTCACACTCCTCTGCCTTCAGAAGCTTATAGATAAAATGGGGAAAAACAGATCGAAAGGTGGTGGGAAGAAATACAACATGCAGTCCCAGCAACAACTTCAGAGTGGTGATTGACATGCATCCTGTTTAGATCCGTATTTGTTTGACTGCATCTAGTGTAAGGTAATAAAGATTCATGCGATTCATTTCCTGTAGGGTTTGAAAAAGAGAATTGAATGACGAGGAAGTAGTGACATGGTGAAACAGCTCAGGAGGGACATTCCACATGCAGAAGGTGGTATGGAAGAGATGGCTTTGGACAAAGCAGATGGAAGGGCATCAAGGCTAACATATTGCTAAAAAGTATCATGTTCTGTTTGTTGCTAATATGACATGAAATTCATACAATCTTGTTCTTAAGAGACATATCTGCTAGGACAAGATAAGACCAACTATGACCTTTGGCTATGTAGGAGTAAATGGGATGTTAGCTACTTCTATCAGTCCTGACAATGGGCAGTCTGGTGCAGATGGAGAGTGCAAAGGTGACTGTTCTGTAATACAAATTATGGAGCCACTTAGGATCTGCAAGGGCAGCAAAGACTACTTCAGTGTTCTAATAATTCTTGCAAAATTGCTTTGGTCGGACAAGACTGAGTTATTGAATTGGTCATTTTTCCCTGTCTCTTAACCCCAAGCACAGCTGTGGCAGGGCTGGTGCTAGGCAGTCTTTTGACTGCCCTGCTCCTGATCTTGGTATGCTTTCCCAGCAGGTATCTGGTCTGGAGCTTTAAATTGGATATACAGTCAAGGGGTTGACAGCTGGAGGAAATCTACCACCCCTATGGCTGTGGGATAGCATTGCACACCCACAATGTCTCCTTGACATTACTCCCAGAAGCTAGACATGGTCTGAGTCATGGAGTCTGCTGCCCTTTGGGAAGGGGGAAGGGTTGGGAAGATGTATAACATGCACACAGCTTAGGATATGAGTAGGTCCTTCATGACATTGATCTTGAACCATGTTGGGCTGCACAGCTCTGTACTATAGATTGATTTGCACCAGGAGGAGTTCAATGAGGAATTGATCAAAATACTAACTCTCTAATAGTTGGGAGCTTCATTGTTGCCACAGTAGTTTGGCTGCCAATGACATAGAGTTAAACAACTATTTAAAATCCTAATATTTTGAAGACTTAAATTTGCCCTCAGATAAAGTAGCACACAACATAGCCTGTAAAAATATATTATTAATAAAAGTTACCAAAATGTCTTCTCCTTTTTATTTCTTGTGAGACTGACATATTGTGGTACAACCCAGTACCTGTGATCCTATTTCCTCCAGGTGTTGCCTTTTCTAATGTGCAACAAAGGCTGCCCATTCATTCTTCATTTGTTTTTAATACCCACAAAAGATAATCTTAGTGCTAGAAATATAGGACCAGTTCCACAGCTGCTGTAAATCAGTATAATTCCATTTTAACTTCAGCAAGCAACTCTCTTTTCAGCCCCATCCTTTGCCCTCCTCCTAGGGCAGCAGCCACTGAGTCAGTGGAAAATGGAGACAATGCTGCTGAGTCAGCACTCTTTTCCTTTTGGCCACCCGCAGTCTGGATCTGCTTGTTCTGGGTTTCTCTGCTCATGGAAACCGAGAAGAAAGCCTGCGGGTTCTTTGCCCTGATGGGACTGTTGTCACAGTATGTCCTAGGCTTATGTCAGAATCTGGCTAAATCCGTTGTTAGGAATGGGTATACTAGCACATGCCCCATGATGAGGGAGCACATTTTCTGTTTTAGTCACGGTGTCTAGTCTGTATCAACTTCCAGATGAAACTAAAGAAACATTTATTTGCCATTGCTGTTGGCTGTTTTTTATACTTTAAATATTGCCTCTCTACGTCCTTCCAAAGATGCCTTCAAAGTCTTTGTTTCTGGTGATGATTCACAAGAATCTATCCTGTGACCAACTAGACATGAAGGATCTACAAACTCTCCTGAGCTTTCCACATCTTTCAGCTGAGGATCACTCAGCACTGTAAATATATTGGTACATATTTTAATAAACAGCGTTTTCTCTTTCTCATTATGACCCTTATTGTACTAATTTTTAGGTTTTCCCCCTCTGTTCACCTTTCAACTTTCTGTTCTTGTAGGCAGGATTAATGGAGAGAAGGAGTTTTACTCTCAGTTCTCATTGAGGAGTTATTGCTAGGATTTCCCTTTCCATTTCCTCCTATTTAGTATAAATCCTGGAAAGTTGTTTGCACTCACTCAAACTCATACTGCTGTTCTGATCTGCGGTTTCTGAAATTCCTCAGATTGAAAGGATATGCCTATTTGAAGTAGAATAGGAGAAGAAAATGAAACAAATAAAAAAACTTTAAGGTAAAAAAAAGCCCAGTTATGCTATAAAATAAAATTCTGATTCCTCACTAAACTACAAACAGAGATGCGGCCAAGCCATAAAGTGACGATCCAGGCTGGGATGTGATCATCACTAAAGTTCAGTGCATTTGGACCTGGGGTTTTGGTACACAACCATATCTAAATAAACAATTTGTTTCCCCGCAGACCTTTAAAACTATTGAGATATGAACCCTATACCGTAAGGCTCTGCCCACGCTTATGAGCTCACTGCCAAGTGCCAATTAGGTGTGGGATGATGAAGAGAAAATCTGAGACCAGAGCAGAGAGCTGCTAGAAAGTTTTGCAGTACTCCAAAGTGGCCAAGGAGCCAGGAAAGCAGCTGACGCCATAATGTCATCCCCTGAACAATTTTCCTTGTTCTGTGATCTTGTTCTGCAGATGAGTTATCTGTCTCCTGATTGGTTTGCGTGAACCCCAGTTTAACTGTTAGAGGTCTTCCCAGAGTGCCTAGGGCAGAAGGGGAGGAAAGCATGAAATGAGACTCCCTCAGAAAAGACCTTTGAAGCCTTTTTTGTTTCTCTGCAGCACCTGCAACTTTAATTAGCCTCTGTAATGCCTAAACTCACAGGTTTGGGGAACATCTCTCTTTTCCTTTTGTTCTCTAAGAGACAAGCTTACTCACCTGGCAGATTTTTCCCCCAGAAGCTCTCACAGCGCTGTCCCCTGCTTCTGCATCGTACATGTGTTAGCCAGTCACATGCATTGCAAAATAAACGGAGGCGGTGAGGGGGAAACTAGCTATGGAAAGCATGCTGTAACAGAACCTGGGCTATTGAAATAAGAAGGAAAACAAAAACAAAAAACCAAGAGCGTCCAAGCCTCACAAACACTCATAATAACAGCACAGCCTTAGCTGAGTGCATGCTAAAGCAATGTTCATTCTGCAACTGAATTTTTAATATATCAGGACTGAACTAAGAAAACAAGATTTGAATGTCACACCTGATTCCTAGAAACTGTTTGACCTCAGGGTAAATTGTGGCTGAGGGCAGAATGGTTTGGCAAGGAACATGGGAGAAAACAAACAACGGAAGTATTCGGAATTTTCAAAATGTTGTAAATTAAGGTTTTTGGCTTTGGCTTTTCCTCCCACTGTTTTAGAATCCGCTTCTTTTATTTTATTGTATTGTTTGTAGTGGCTGTGCGAATGGTTTGATCTGATATTAAAGGAACTCATTCAGATGTTGATTGTTCAGGCTATGCTTTCTAAGCCTATGTTTCCTTTGTGAATTATCCTACATTTTTGCAGTTCTATAGCATTTTCTCACTGCTGTGTGACATCTGTCATTCCCTTTTGCTGCATGCAGTGACATTGTGTCCACAAGGACGTGTCTTTAGGCTATGAAAATCTTAAGAAGAGTATACAAAGGCACTGTTGGCTTTATTTTTAAAAGTGCTTATTGATTCATTCACTGTTCCTGACATGAAAATATAAACATAATTTAAAAAAATCAATCCCAGCCCTTTTCACAAGATGAATGCTCGGAGTTAGATGATCCAACTGTTCTGTTCCTTTGCTTGTGTGGTTCTTGATCCCAGCAACTTGGCACTTCCACAGACAGCTTCCTTACCTAACCTTAGATAGCAGGTTTTCTCTACTGTGAAAACTTTTTTTTTTCTGTCCCATGGTCCTTTTTTAGCTGCAATACTTTCATCTTCCTCTTTCATCTATGTCCTCACCACCTCCAGTTGCTCTGAGGGAGCCTGGTAGCTTCAGACAAGCATTTGTTTAACTTTATTCATGGGAATATTCCCACTGAGTTGTTTGGAGCTGAAGTTAGTGGGATGACTTGCATGTGCAAAATTATCCAAGTGCGTGTTTACAGGATCTGGCCATAGGAGCTTAAGTCTCTTATGACTTCACTGGAAGTTAAACACATACTTAAAGGCCCTCCTTAAGCAGGGATGCTTTCCTAAATCCAGGCTTCTTAAAAGGCCATCCAATCAGGGAACACAAACAGTACCAGCTGAACTCTATGACCAGCCAAACTAAACTATGTAGCATATATTTCAGATAGGGAATATTCACAATGAGCTGTTTGTGAATAATCTAGTTCAAGGACTATTCTTTTAAATGGTTAGTATGGGCTTCTGAGGTCCTTAAGGTGGTGCCAGTTTCTGCCAGTAGAATAAAAGATGAGAAACAAGCCCTATGGCTTCTGCTGAAAATGTTTGATAGTTTCAGTGTTGAATGAATGCAGCTAATGAGTATTCTGTAAAATGCAGGTACCTCCATTTCTATCCCTCCTATATCTTTTAATGATACATCCTCAACCATAACTCAGTAAAACATACTTTCTGTTCAGGTTCACGCTAATCACTCATACTGACAAACCTCAATTCACGATAAATGACAAAGAGTGTTTTGACTGTTGTTCTAAATAGTCAATGCCATTCTCTTTCTCTCTCTCTCTCTCTCTCACACACACACACACACGCAGTCTATGTCAGCCTTGGATTGCTTTGTCACTGATGAAGTTCTTCCTAGTTTTCATTTCCATTTCTCCATGAAACATTCACGAAGAAAAAATACTTCCTACTGAGTGTCCATTAGCCACCAACGCTGATGCTAATGAGCAAACTGCGAGTGCACTAGATACCAAATTGAAATGAGTCACAAAATACACTTAGCATGTGCTTCCTGCTAGCGTTGGTGCGTCATTGGGAGAATGCTTGTTCCTTAACAACAAGGATATAAAGAGCAGAAATGCAACCGATAAAAAAATTGCCATGTTTAAAGGAGCTCCATTAAAAGAGATTAACTGATTGTGCTCAAATGAATCATCCCTACATGTTAGTTCTTTATTTGATGGTTCAGCTTTTTGTATATTACATTAAAATAGTTTTAAATTAAAATATAGTGTTGAACTAAATTGAGCCTATATAAAGAAACAGAGACTATCTTTCTTTAGAACAGGTGTAACTGTTACAGTTAGTCTGTCTAAATGAGTGTAAATAATTATGTAGTGATGAGGAAGCAATGTGATCTTCCATACCTACTGCAGCTAAACAGACGTACTAGGTTATGACAGCTCAGTACCTTGTGGATTTTGTTTGTTTTTGTATTTTTACATCTTTTTAATGGCAAAGGAAAGTGGAAAAAAGCAAATACATTGTGTTTCTTTTATTACAGAAGAGCTAAAGACAGTCTCCTAATATTAAACAAGAAACAGACGGATGAAGGAAACATACTGATTTACATGACTTGGATGGAATGAAACTCACACCATGTCCACAAGATGCACAGATGGCAATTTCAGGTACGATGTCACTGCTATGAAAATGAAACAGTTCTCCAGATCAGGATCTGGATTATGTTTCTAAAATGCTCATCAAGGAAAAAGAAGCAATTCCCAAGAGCAATTATCAAAAAAGAGATGGCACAAAGTCTTTCATTTTGCATTTATAATTACATACGTGCTTCTGTTTATGACAAACGTTTGTAGGGATGTGCAATTTTACCTGGGAACTTACAAATGCCTCAAGTAATTATTTAAGGAATTCAAAGCCTCAGGTTGCCATCTGTTTTATACAGATATTTGTCTGTTAGCAATGTCCAGTCATCACACACAGTCACAAAATAAAAACCGTTATGTCAGTTTATTTAGCAGTGCGCAGTATAATTTCACAGTGGGGCAGCAGTCAGGAGTATAGGGAAAAGTGCCAGGAGGATGGAGATGTGATAAATTATATGTGGGTTGCAATTCTCCTATTGTGTAGATGTTTCTGTGATAAAGCCTTGCAGCAAATCCATGGTCTCCTAGGCCTTTACAGTTTTCACTGGAGCTGGACAGATAGAGCCCAGTCCAATTCCCATTGAAGTCCATGGAAAGATTCCAGCTGACTACAGTGAGAGTTGGAATAGGCAAATAATGGGAGAATATGTTCATGGATATTTTAAAAACTTGTAAATAGAATTTCACTTTGATCATGTGTAACCCACACATTTTCTGGGTGTGGTGGTCTGTCCCATCTAGTGGCATTGAGACCACTTTGAGAGAGAGATAAAGTGAGCCTGCTGTATAGCCTTAGCTAAGAGGCAGTTGGCTTTTCGCTTATACTATAGAGGCTCATGCACTAAGCCCCAAAGGTCCCAGGTTTAATACTATCCCCTGACTACCAGGGTCTGTCAGCCTTCCATGTGTTATTCCTCTCTCCCCTGATCCACCCTCCCCTTTTAAAATTTGTTTTTCAAGAACACAGATACAGGTATATTTCTGTTTGTATGAGAAGTGAATTTGGGCCTATGCTCAAAGGTTGATTATTTACAAAATCAAATTTATTTCATGACCAGATCAGATTAGTTTTGGGCAAAAGCCATTTTTAAAAAGATTTTAGGCCATCCAGGAAGGAAACAGAAACAACTATGGGCCAAAATGTCAGTTGATAAAAACCAATGTAGTTCTGTGGATCATAGGTGACCAATCACAGAGTTCAAAAGTCGAATCATGGACGAATAGTTACAGTATTCATGATCAATCCATATATTGAAATGTGGCCACAAAAATATTTCTTAAACAGCTGCTAATAGCAAACAAAGCAGCAAAATCAGACAAGTTGCTTAGTGAAAACAGCTATAGTCACCAAATTGTCCTTCGTTGTTGGTCACCCAACAACTCTGATTCTTATTGTCCTATACATTACAACAACCTGGAATTTCACAGCATGATCAGGGATAGAACACATGCCCTCTTGCTCCAAAAGCACAAGGTACTTTTGCTAGAGCTGAATAAGAATTTCTCTTAGGTGTTAGAACTATAAGATTTGTGAAACACAGTTATGCAGTTCTGATTCTACATGTTAGCCTAATTGGGTACAAACTGAGCACCCATGGTGTGGTGCTCATGCATTATCTTAACAGTGATATTTGGGGTGAAGTTGACCAAGCGTGTGGGAAGAGTGTAACTTGTTCATTAAGCAGCTTTCTGCATCTAATGGACTATATTGCACAGTTGCTTGGATTTTACACTAGATTTTCTGTTTTAGAATATTGCTATTTAATTTTCTTGATTCCTATTGAAGAACTGTAGGAAAAGAAGAGTAAACAAGAAGATTAAGAAACTCTGGAGTGCCTTGATGTGGCTCAGAAATGTGTGGGACTGCTTGCTTCTGAGACACTGCTTTTAGAAAAAAGATTAAGGCCTGAATCAAAAGCCAGGATTTGAATATCCCTGAATTCTGAGGAGGTTATTTGGGCTCAACAGTCAAACTCAGACCTGGATCCAAATTATACAGCAAGCCCACTCAAAAAATGGGCCAATCTCAAAACCCCAGATCTCAGCACATCTAATATTGGCATATTCAAAATCCAGATCTGAACTCTGCTTCCAGTTTTGAAAAGGACAAAATAAGCTGCCAAAGGAATTGAGTACAATGAGTGTAATAGTCATGTGTTAATTGTGATAGTCAGAATGGAATCCTAATACAGCAAGAATCCAGAACATTTGACAGGCAAATCCATGTGTGTTTTAAAGCTGAAATTCAGCACACTTCTGAAAATTTAGAGATAAACATTTAGGCTAATCTATAGTTAATTGTGTCTTACACCTTTGATTTCTTGCATTGTTGCCAGTTTTTATTTTGGGGTGTGTGTTCATCTGTACTTGCAAGATTGATGGTACTTTATGCTTTCATTTTGGCCAGAAAATATCCCACATCTAGCCTCAAATTGCAGAGGCACAGGAGAAGGAAAAGTAATTAAAGCAAAAATATTAACTAAACTTTAAATCTTATTCTTATTTCAGTTCATTGGCTCTCACCCATCCCTTGTCCTTATATATTAAGTTGACACTGGGAGCACAAGGAATGATGACAGACTTCATCTTCAGAAGGCAGTGTCCAACCCTTGGTGAGTTATTTTGTTTCAATTTTATGACTCAGAGCAGGTCACTGGGCAAAAGGTAGAGATTGCTTGGAACTGGCTGGATGGGTGAGTTGTTGATGACATGCTCCTGCTTTCTTTGGGCCTGAATTTGTAGCCTCTTCCCTTTCAGAATTCCCATTGAAGTTGATGGTAATTCTGAATGCAAGCAGCTGCAAAATGGAGTCCTAAGTCAGTTTTGAATCTCTCCTGATCGGTTTTGTGCTGCTTCTTACAATAAAAGTAACAAGCTAATAGCTGGAGATATACAGCACTGTGTTTCAGTGGGATTTTAGGGCAACCAGGACAGACATTTATGCTGAGTTTTTGGCATTTTTGTGACCCAAACACTAACACTACAAATTTTAATGATAACCTGAAATGTCTGAACCATCTTGGGTGCAGTACTGTACTCCCCATTTCAGCAGCAGCTAAAGGATCTTCAAATCAAGGGCTGAATTTTTGTGATAAGGAAGCAGTGTGGATCAGACAGGAGGATTTTGCACATAACTTAGGCAAGGCTGCTGTTGCTGGAATGAGGCTCTCACCGCCCAGCTCCACCTCAAAGAAACATCAACACTAGGAAAGGAGGAAAGCCCACTCCTGGGTGTGAGTCTGAGTGCTGTAATTGGTCTGTCTCTTCTCTTATTTTAATATATTGATGTTACTGCGCTGTTAACACTGGAGTCATCCTTTGAGAATTAAGTGATTTCAAGGAAGTGATGGGCTAATTAAAACAAAATTGTTTTCTATCTCCATTTGTTTCTTTATTTTTAAATTTTTAAGTCATACGGGCCCTTATGTTTCATGAGACCTGTTAGCACGGATCTCTAGAGCTAGAGTCTTAATGACTTAAGGTTCAATCCCAATTACGTATTTGTAATTGCTATATTGTTTCAGGTTGAATTTCCCAGCACAGTCAACCATAGAATTTTCCTATCCAAGACATTTTTGTTTTTCCTATAAGTACTTGCATTTCTAATTCGCCATTCATGATTTTGGGCTTTAAAGAACCTTGTTCTTTCCTCTTTGTTGATTATGTCCCTTGAAAGAAGGAAGAGGTCAAGGAGAGAAGCACCATAGTGAAATGTGTAACTGTTTCCACAACATGCCAGGAGAATAGAGATGCCAGGAACAGCATGTTATGTCCTCCTTCCTAGTGCCTTTCACAGTATCTTCTTGCCTTTATAGATTTTTGAAGTAGTTCAGTTAGCTACTGAGAGATTTATCCTAGGCAAATTCCATCAGGAACAAATTAAGAAGTTTCACTTTAAACTATTCTAGTTGCTGTTCAAATGCCACAATCTTAATTTGATTCAATCAAATCGAAGTTTGCTGGTCTCAGCAAAATAAATTTTCATTTGGAGCAAAGACATTTAACCGTTGAAGGAAAAACATGGAAGACCTTGGACACATGATTAATAAAGCACAGGTGGAAATGAGGGTATTAAATCTCTAGGTGGGCTTTAATAAAACAAACTGCTTTTATACATCAGATAATTATTGTCAAGGGAAACTAAAAATATCCGAATTTAACAATATTAAGGATTCCAGAATCTTTGGGAGACAAGTTCTTTGAAAGAAATTTCTGTTTATTTTGAATTCAATACCTCACCAATCTGACTCTCTATTTCAGGTGCAAAGATATTCCATACACCTCTTATATCTCCTGCTGTTATATTATTATCTTCTTCCACTTCTCATATGTCTACACAGGAATAGGGACAACATATTGTGGTAAACCCAGAGCAGGCAACGACCAGAGGGGGTGGTAAGGGAGGTAACCACAGGTCAATTGGGCTCAGCTGAGTAGAGGTTGCCAGAGACTCAGGCAAGATCAGCTGATACCAATTAAACCCTGACAGAGACCTTTTTTTAAACCCTCCTCCCCAGCTAGGAAAGGGGTGGGGGAGAGAGAGGGGTGGCCAGCAGGATAGGTACCTTCTCCAAGCTGGGAAGACCCCTTTCCCTGGACAAAAGGTGAAAGGCCCAGCCAAAAAGGAGTGACTAGGGGAAGAGAAAAGCCTGCCCTTGGGCTTTCTAGGCAGTTTGCCTGGGCAGCACTTGCCTTGCCAGAACTTTGAAGGACTGGAGCCTGGTGAGTTGGAGAAGGCACTTTGCCACAGTATGTAGACATGCCTGTACTAGTTTTGATCTAGCTAGATCACTCAAATGATCAGTGTAGCCATGGCAGCTCAGGCATAAGCATGGGCTAGCTCCTTGAGTATGTATGCTGGGCCCCAGGTGGGATGGTGTTCAGATGGCTACCCTGACCCTCTGTTTGTGGTGCAACACTGCTATTTTTAGTGAGCCAACTAGACCAAAGCTAGCTCAGGTATGCATACAGGTGTTGCAATTCCCTGACTGCAATACAGATAACCCCTAGAGTGTTCATAGTGACTTTGCATTGTCCAGAAACAGGGAATATAATATGACTACACTATGAAGAAAGAAGCAGGGCATATAATTTTTAGCTATAATTTTGTTTTCATTCTTCTTCATATTAATAGATTTATTCAAAGTCCTGGGGAAAAGTTATCAGCACTGAGCCCTGAATTCTTGGTGTTGTGCTCTCCAGATTCTGGGTTGTCTGGCAAAATAAAAGATAGAAGAATGTACCTCTCTCTTTTTTTTTCTGTATGCAAAATTCATCTGAATTACATAATTATACCAACTAGAGGGTCATTTAAATAAAGATGATGATGTAGATCCTCAGGAAGATTTTCGTGGAAAATTCTATATTGTTTTGCCAGGAATAGGTGGTGTAATTTGTGAAGAATAGATTATTCCTGTGTCTGTTTCTTGAAATGTACATTTTGATCCTGACTTTGAACTTCTACATTCTTTTGTTGGTCCCCAGAACATTTTACTGGACTTCTATCACAGCTGCTCTTTTGGGGCTTGATTGTCTAACGAGCTGAGTACTCTGGCCCTGATTCAGCAAAGCACTTTAAGCATGTGCTTCCACTGAAGCCACTGCGACTATGCAGCTGGTGAAAATAAATAAAGCATGTGCTTAAGTGCTTTGCTGGATTGAGACTCTATAGCTCATTCCAGGATCAAGCTCTTTTTCTTTAATTCTGAGCTATCTGTAATAATCAGAATCTCATAATGCATCTGTTTTCCTGTATTACAATCACATACTTGTAATTTTATTTAAATAAAAGTATAATGGGGAGAACATACATATAACTTCCCCTTTTTCTCTCTCTAGACTAGATTGGGAACTTTTTACTGACACTGGTAAGTACTTATGGAACTGTCAGGGCCGGCTCCAGCATTTGTTGCTGCCCCAAGCAAAAAAAACCCACCCTCTGGAGCGCCGGCTGACCAAAAAAAAAAAAGAATATGGTGGAAAGTGCCGCCCCATACAAAGGGCCGCCTCAAGCCTGAGCTTCCCAGGCTGGTGCCTGGAGCCAGCCCTGGGAACTGTGAAGCCTAATGGAGCTCTTTGGGTGAGTAACTGCTCCCAGGTTCAAACATAGGATTCACAGAATGACACTCTGCTGGGCATTATAAGCAAATTGTTGGTGAGTTTGCATGAATTTGAAACATTTCATAGTTAGTTATTTTCTAAATGCAGGGATCCAAATAGGGTATGAATTCTGGCTGAGTGATTGTGTCTCTATTTGCTTCCAAGATAGCTCAAAGCTCACTGATGAGACAGTGCTGAGTCAACATCCAGTGATGTCTTTGCAGCAGAGGGATAACATTCTCACTATAAAGATGGAAAAAACCCCTAATACAGCCTTAATAAACCCACACAGAACAGGAGGCTCTGTTCCAGCAGCTCTAAGCACTTAGGTACTTTTGTAATTGCTACTGATCCTTTTTGAAAAATGTACAAATACCACTTTCAGGAGAAGATTGCACAAGCTTCAACTTGTTTTGTTAATTACTTTTTTCCTAGGGAACAGCGGACTTTTCTGGCAGGAGACTTTGGTGAGCCAAACCCATAGGCCATTAAAAATGGATTAAATTTAGATTGAAAACCTCATTGATCCTGGTTTGTTTTTTTTCTTCTTCTGAGTCTACTTGACTTGGAAAAGTTATTTAAAAACTGTTATTTTCCTGGAGTGAAAGTACTAAGAAAAGAACACTGTACTGGATATCCTTGTTTTTTAACACTGAAATTTATAGGGGAAAATACAATACAGGCTAAGTACAGAAAACATATAAGATGTCCTCCACACACCACCACTAGGTATGCTTTTATCTGCAAATGAATACATCCCGCTGTTTGCTTTTGAACCGCTATCATTAGTATTTTAGTTAAGAGATGTCAATGAAAATGAACTTTGCAACTCGATTATAGTGTTCTACTGTAAGAATAATGCTGAGACATTAATAGAAGATACATTCATTTAGAAAGCAGGACATTTTTTTCTAGTCATAGTATTCAGTTGTATGAATGTTTTTGCTACTATACTGAAGGCTAAAATGTGGCTAAAATTATATGCCTGCACACAGATATATGAGGAAATAGGAATCTTCCTTACATCTTTATTAAGGCTACCTAGGCCTGAGGTCTGGGTAGATACTCCATTCCTAACTCCCTCCCTTTGCTGCCTGCCCAGACTAGATGAGCCAGCAAGGGCTATGGTGATATTTAGCTATTTAGGCTTTGATCCAGCAAAGCACTTAAACACGTTTAAATCCATTCCTGTTCAGAAAAGTAATGAACAGTCTCGGAGTGAGAGCCATGAAGGTACTCAGGTGGCTAAGTCTCATTCTTAGATGCCTAAATCCTGGTTTTAGGCACCACTGCAATTCAGAGAACACCGGATTGGCTGCTTCTGAAACTTGTAGGCACCTAAATTCATATGTCATTAATTTTTTTCCTCTGAGCATGTGCATTTCAGCCTCGCTCTCAGTGCTTGAGAACCTATATCTTGCCTGAGGATAGCCATGTGGATGCCCATCTCCTGCCTAAGCCCCAAAGCACTCCATGAGCTGTAAAAGGTAGACGCTCAGTCGCCGAAGTCACATGCGAGACCCAATTCAGTAGATGGCCTCTGAGCATGCCTCCTAGACTGGGCCCCGCAGGTGAATTCACATGAAATAGCCAGGAGGAGGAAGAGGAAACAACTCCCTTATTACCTTTAGACCAGTGGCTAGGGTATTTACTAGGAAGTGGGATACCACTGGTCCAAGTCCCCACTCCTCCAGAGGGCAAGAAGGGATTTTAACAGGAGCTGACCCTTTACAGGTGAGTGCCTAACCATTAAGCTATGAAATATTCTGACCTAGGTCTTTCTCAATTTCTCCTATTGAAGTTGTTCCACTTTAATTAAACAATTGAATAATTACATATTAATTGGGCCAGTGAAAGCTTTTGAGTGACTTTATATGGGTAGAGAAAATGCAAGAGAGATGGATGAGCAATTGTCAAATCTCTTCTCCTCCTCAGGAGGAGGGGAGACTGGAACCAGAATCTCTCATCTCCTGGATAAGTACCCTAACCATTAAGCTAATGTAATAAGAGAGGGCTACTCCACCCACGTTTTGTTTCTCACCCTGCACTCAACTTAGATACATAGACTCCAATCCACAAACTGGAAGAAAGGAGCCATCTCCCAAGAAGGGTGGGCTTAGCACATGACTATCTGGTCAGCATCTCCCATTGGCTAGCTTAGGTGGCTTCCTACCTAGTAAGCTGGCTGATTCTCAGCCTTAGGTGCCTATCTCTCTCCATTCATTGTAGGTGGAGCCACGGTGCTGGAGTCAGGCTTTGTGACTTGCAGTGTTGTACCTTTGATTTTCTAGGCACCTAAAAGTCAGATGCCCTGATGCTCTGTGTTACAATGCCTAAGTCCCTTCATGGAACTGGACCAAAGTGCCAATGTGATTACTCACATACTTTAAATTAGGGATACCCTTTAGTAACTAGCTGAATTAGGGCCTTAGAAATACATCTACCACTCCAAAGGCTACTTTAGGGTTTGTACAACATATGTGTCACCACTTACTCAGCATTGTGCCCAAGACAAAATCTCAACCTAAGAGCTCATCTATTTTTCCAAAAATAAAAATGAGCATGGTCCTGCTGAAGCCCAACATAAGATTTATGTTTGCTTCTATTTAAACACTTTGTTCTCATTGGTAAAGATTATTTTTTTCTGTTTTTTCAATAATCATAACTCAACTTTGTTTAAATCAGATTTTTTATTGATTGAGACCAACATTTTCTATTTCAGGTGCTGGAAACAACATGTTGAAATCCATAGTTTACTCAGATGCCTTACTGTAGCTACTACATTGAAAATTTTGCCCAGATGTTTTATTTCTTTGTTAAAACATATGTCAATAAGTAATCTAAATATCTAATACATACTAGGAGTAATTTTAGCTAATGTTTGCAAATGCTTTGATGTTTAAAAGTGATACATTACATGTTAAGGAATAAATTGAATTAAATATTGAAAGCTGAACTAACAGTGTAAGAATATGTGATACAGTGGGCATGTAATGTAAAATACAATGCAATTATTTGATCAAAATAATTATGGTGCAATGGATGTTTAATTTTCTTCACAGGAGGAACAATGAACATTTTCCATATCAATATTTTAATGATGCAGTGATCCTGACATGGTTTTCATGACAGATGATAAAGTGGGATTAATCAAATACACAATAATATTCATTAGAAAAATTACATTAGAAATGCATTGAGGGTAAAAATTACATTCATAGACTCAGTATCAGAAAAGCACTGTAACAAACTGTACTGTTGAATAAATGATTCCATGACGAAAAAAGAGCTTTTTAAAAAATTCAAGTTGCAATCAGAATTAACTGTTTTGTTTCAAGTCTTTTCTAAACGCAAGCTTGCAGGCTGCTCTGTGTTGTCACAACCAATTACCGTTCTTCAGATTTATTCAGACATATTAAACTATTGCTTTTCCACCTTCCTGTCATTCTCCCAAAGTGCTATTTGCAGCCTCTTGGCCTGATTCTGGAAACACTAACTTCCAAGTATAGTGCTTACTGCTTTGAATAGTTCCACTGAAATTAGCCTCTCAGTTTTAAATTCTGCAAAACCTTATGCACATGAGGCTTTATGCCCCTGTCAGTGCAACAGCAAAATTTTACCCCAAGTTTTCTAAAGGGTTTGCTAAAGATTCACAGGCTTATCCTGTGAACCTGGGCCTATTACTAGTTGAACAACATCCTGAACGGTGTAATGAATACATTTTTGGGTTAGTTGTTAAACAATGTATGATGTGCAAATTGGGTAAACTATTCAGTTTTTGCCTCTCAGTTGGTAAATCATTTTTCTCATTATTCAATCAGCTCTGTCAAGTTATAGTCTTGAATTGAAATTGTGCATTTGTGTTTTGCAGAGTTTCACCATGGGTAAGTTGATACTGCAATTAAACACCTCCTCCTGCCTGGGATCCCAGGGACTGGGGTCCATCCCAAACCCAGTCTTTACCATACAGTTAAACAGCCCCATAGCTCAAGCCCCATGAGCCCAAGTCAACTGACACAGACAAGCAAAAGCTGTTTAACTGCAGTGTAGACATACCCTAAGAAACATCCTTTTCAACTGAATGTTGCTTCAACCTGAAAATCAGGTGGTGAGTGCCCCAGAGAAAGTGAAGCTGAAGAAAACATTCAAACAACCAAATAGATTAATGTCATACAGATCTAGATTTTCACTAAAAGACTTGGAAATACCTAACTTCTGTCCTCTTTAAGAGATTGTGAATTTATAGCTTTGCATATCGGGGAAAGGATGAGAAAAAAAGAGAATTCAGAGTACTGATTGCTAACTCACACATTAAATCTTGCAGGTGGAGTCCATCATAAAATTCACAGTATGCTGACCTAGTACATGTGGAAAATGCCTGTGGTTTCTCCAGCCTCCCTCTCATAGCAGGTCTTACTATTGCATTGTCACAAAATTATAAGAGAAACACGACCAAGAAAAAAAATACCTATAAAGCTAAAGTTGCACTAATAAAGTGTTAATTTTGGTTACTGTGATTATAAATATTTTAGTTCCTTTGATCATAATACTGCTTTACTTCATCTTTCCTTTAAGAATCTTTCACCAATTATGCTTTACTTTGGATCACAAACATATACACAGAATGAAATACAATTGGGTCAAATAGCTGGCATAAATCAGTAGAGCTTAATTTACATCAGTGGTACTTCCTGTGATGTGCACCATCTAAGGGTCTGACTCAGTATGCCAGCAATATGTCAGTTACATTAAATAAAAATAATACATAGACGCTCTTCTGATTACAAACTCTCTTTGGTGTTGATCCACACCTCATATCTACATGTTGACTTTGCTCCTGAGGTGAAATAAGCTGCCCCAGCTCCATTCCTGATTCTGTGAATTTCCCTCTCCTGGCAGGCTCACCTGTGCTGACTGGCATTCTGAAGGGCGTAGAATCCCAGGTCCCCACCTGTGCAAGCAAAGGCTGTAGCCCCAGAGAAGTTGCTCTACCTCTCAGCATTGCTACTTGTGATGCAGAGGAGTCCAAGGGTATCTTACATGTCCTCTTAGCAAACTGACTCACAGTTGCATTTGGATGGTTGCAATGGTGAGCGTGATGATCACTTACTGCCATAGATCAAACAGAGGCATAATATATTGCCATTCCAATGATAGCTTCTTTAAGACACTTTGAAGATCTGCTAGATCTTACAAGCAGATCCTTGAAAATAAAGGACAAATGCAAATATTATGTTGTATCCTTTCCAGAGTTATTAGTTCTGTATTTACAAAATATTTTAGTGATGCTGCACTTAATAGCTATTTATTTATGCTGAAATATCAACATAAAGGCTGCCAGTACATTGCCCTGCACAAATAATGGGCCAGGTCCTCATGATGATCTACATTTGCATAGTTCTGTTTCAGCTGACCCAGTTTACACCAGTTTGAGGATCTGGGCCAATGTATTTTGGTTTTCTGCAGGAGATGGTGAAATATCATTTAGAAAGAGGACCAAGAGGACAGGAGTGACTGCAAATGACATGCCACTGGAAGATAATTCCTTCCCAAATGCTACCCTCATTAAATTTGATTGGATGAGCTCAGAAGTGGAATGCGGATCTCTAATTTTATGTGTCACAGTGATTTATTGAAAGCAAACCACAGCATTTTTTTACTAAGTTTTGACAACACTTACCATGTATGTATGTTAACACACATAACTATATTAGCCAAGATAGGTAAGGAATGGTGTCCCTAGCCTCTGTTTGTCAGAGGGGGGTGATGGATGGCAGGAGAGAGATCACTTGATCTTTACCTGTTAGGTTTGCTCATTCCGGGGCACCTGGCATTAGCCACTGTCAGTAGACAGGATACTGGCCTGGATGGATCTTTGGTCTGATAAAGTATGGCCATTCTTATGTTCTTATCCTTTTCAGGACCAACTTGAAGTGCAGTAGTGGTTTGAGCAAAGAGGGGGTTTGGTGTCCTCTTCCACTTCCTCATGCTCCCACCAACCCACTCACATGGCAGATGGAAAAAGATGTTTCCTCAGAAGGGACAAGAATAAATACAGCCTAATGCAAGATTCCCTGTCCTACTCTGCCAACATGCCTCAGCCCTGACCAAGAGGCACTACCTCTTAGGGTGAGAGTTTATTCTCAGTAATGTAGCCCTGTGCTTGACCTCTCAGCTGAGAGTCTTAGTAAAGGTTCTAGCTGTGGTAATGGTGGTTTTTCTGATGTGAATCCTCATTCACTGGAGACTAGACTGATACCACTAAACTTAAGTTATATTTTTAATTTTAGTATCAATGTTGCAATTGGCTGGCTATATGTCCCTGGATAGAGAGGTAAATCAGTCAGGCAGTTAAAGTGGGTTAAGTCTCTTTTAAGTTTTTTATCCCCAGACCACAAAATATAATGTTCATATAACATAAATCCCAAACAAGAGGAAAACTCTCTATTTTGGGTCTCTTCTGTCAGACCACAGCTCTAAAGATCCTATAACAAAACTTGAAAAAGAAATTTCCTCTTTCTCTGCTCTGAGGATTAATCTGGTTTCAGCCCTTTATTGATCAATCTCTCAAAGCGCTACCTCCCCATAGTCTATTCAAATTAGTTTCGGCTGGTCCCCCTCAAATTACCCTGGCTGGAATCCTTTCCAGTTTCTGCAGTGGGTGCAGATTCCAGTTGCAGCTTTCCTGGCAAAAAAACGGATGGTCCCTTCTACACACCTTTTTATAACAGTCACATTGAGTAGGTGAAGTAGATCAATGAATGGCTGTTTCATTGCATACGTTTCTAACTGGAGCTATGAATAAGTTGTGGAAGAATAAGATCTCAGAATTAATATAACAGAGAAAAAAGTTTCTAATAAGTGTAGATCTGGTAATAAGCACATCATTAGAATTAGGAAGACAGAAGCAGTTTCAGGCTTATTTCGCAGGATGTGTGTATCAAAGCAGACTACCAGAAACACCTGAATAGCAGAACATTTCTAAGCTCTTCCCAATGCTTTTATTAATATTAATTAATTAAAGCCTATATTAATGTATCTTTATCATTCAGATATTACCTTTTTCATGAAGAAACTTCATCCGGGTGTCCCAATAAAGTTTAACAAAATCTGGCAGGTGGTAGTGGAGGAGAGAATGGAAGGATATCATTAGCTGATTTTATGGTTTATGAGATACTGTGGGCTGCAGCAGTTTGAAGTGTCAGAAGAAGTAAAAACGAACTGTTTTTATCTAGAGCTACGTTGAATGATTTCATAACTGATAGGGAGGACTGTTTGGGCTCCAATTTAAATAAGAATTGGATAGGCGGTTACTAACATTTATTTAGGTGACATTCCTACTGTAAAAATATTAAAATATAATTTTTGATATGTCTTTGCATTTTATGATAATATTCACTGAAGTTAATAGTTAAGGTGCTAGGTAAGATTAGCAACTATTTCTGGTCAAAATTGTTCATCCTATATTCAGGAACAAAAGGGGACTCACTATTTGGAAATTCCCCCATCTAAACAACAAGTGGGGAGCTGTGTTGTGGAACCTACCTCTGAGAGCCTGCAAAATCCCACCATTTTATAAACCTTTAATTCAAACTTCCCATGAAGAGTTTATTGACCATGTTAATGACAAGAGCTAATTCTTGTAAGCTTTACTGGGCTTGCTTGCTCAGAATTCAAGAGTGGGTGGAGCAGTTAGTGTCAACTAAGTGATATAGGGAAAAAAAGTTGTAATAGGGAATCTTGCATTTTGGGATCTTGATTCTGCAAATCTTGACTTCTGTGAGTAATCATAAATAGTTATATAGAAGTCCAGGGTTTGAATAAGTGTTTGCGGGATCAGGTGTCTCATATTTGAATGGATACAACTGGTTCTTCATATCAGAAAATAATATAAGTAAAGCACATATTCACAGCCTTTGAGTCTAGCAACAGTATGTCAAAGATCATTGATACATTCAACATCCTGACACTTAGAAGACACTGTGATTAATTTTAAGCAGTTTTCATTAGAACAATGTAGCCTAAAAAACAAAGGTAGCTTTTGATGCAAAGTGAATAATGGAATGAAGAGCACTTAGAGTGAGTATGACAAAAACATTTCAGTGATATGTTAGCCATCTTTATATTACATATATTTGAGAGTCTCTGACAAATTACTAGGCACATTCTCTGGTTCTGTCTGTGGATTTGTGAGTTTTTGCTAAAATCCTCATCTACCTTTCTGGTATAACAGCGAAGGGGAATGCTCTGTTGTGCTTGCCTATCCCATTAATCGTCCCAGATAAAGGTGAGTGTGCATATTATTGAGTAATTGGAGATTTTCTTTCCTTTCTTCCCTCTTGTTTTTGAGACTTATCAACATGGCAACGTGAAGACGAAGACAGCAGAAGTCAAGATCATGTCTTTTAGTGTCCTTTCTGGGATAGGAAGAAGGAAAGGTATTAAAATCTAGCTGCATCTTAGCTCAGTTTTTCGTCAGGAGACATCCAGTTGGCTACAGTTCTGTCTGTGGCTTCAAAAATAGTAGTAACAAGATCTGGTTTGATAACAGTTAGAGATGGCACATGCCATAAAGCACATGGATTTCAAACAAACCCTACCAAAGTTTGAGGATGTCTGTCTGGATCCCAACTTCTGGTTCATTATTAAAAAGAAACTTCTTTGGACATGTATTTGTGGTCAGCTTTTGTTTCAGCTTAAACATAGTAATGAATAATTTTAATTGACATTTACCTGCTGTCACCAGATCTTTATATTATACAGGGAGGTTTGTCTGGATTTTAATAACCATTTTCTATGCTCAGAGATAGAAATAGATGAATAACTCTTAATTAAGTATTCCCTCTCCTCCCCCGACCACTACCCAAGAATGTAGCTTTGTTTTCTGCTCATGGAACGTCTGTGAGCAGATCAGTTTTTCTCTTATTTATTTGTCATCCCAATACCTCTGAAATTTTTTACCCTATATATTGCTTCATTTTGAAAATTTGTAGTCAGTTTTGCTTAGTTTCCTCACTGTTCAGATAAGACACATGGTACATTTTTTTGCCCTCTGATTAGTTGAATGCACAGAGACTTGTGGCATGAATGCTTCTGGCACATTCCTTAAAAATTGGTTTCTACAAATACTCATGAATCTGACTTTGAAATTCATTTCCCATGAACATTAAATGCAATCATTTGAATATGCTTAGAAAGGAAACACAAGAAGGAACATACATGTGGCCCAGGATAATTAAACAGCCTTTAAAATGTTGGCAGAAAATATCTGGTATTATTTGCCCAGCTCTAGTCAAAGAAGTAAAATGGATTTTATGCAAATACTACTTAAAAAGCATTATCATGTCTTTCTGCATGTGGACATGGTGCTTGTTGTCTCCTGACTCCTGAAGCAGATCTCAGGGTGTGCAGTCACTGAGGTTACAATTGCTACTCTGATGGGAAAATATATCCTATCTCGTGTGTGGGGAATACCAAGTTAGGCATCCTGAACTGTAGAGGACTCATCTCTGGAGGTAATACTATAGACAGACAAAACCCACAACAAAAACCCACATGAACAGAGGAGATTAAAACTTGGCTTCTGACTTTGATTTGATCCTTGGCTCTGGCTTCTGACTATTGACTCTGGCTTGACCCTTGCTCTGGTATCTATCTCCTGACCTCCAGCTTGACCCAGGGCTCAAGCTTTCAACTACTGACTTAAGCTCTGACCCTACTCTTTCATTCCTGACCAATGCTCTGACCACTAGGTCTGACACCTACTCTGACTGCTAGGCTAAGCTGCCCTCATCCCAATCACCTGACACTGCTGTCTCAAGAACACTTCTGTAGCCACCTATTCATTGCTAACTTTCTGAATGTGCTAAATTTATAAATTTCTCTCTCTGCTGGTCAATACTGTACCTTGGTTTAATACTCAGCACCTAATTTCCTCTTGGATCAAGCTTCTGATTTATTTGTGCTCACTCCATTGCTGTCTCCTGTGTTGCTGATCTCTCTGAGCAAGAGGGATAAACTCTGCTTTAATGCTTTCTATAACTGGCGGCTCCAGGCAGGAGTGGATTTACTATGACCACTGGGAGCTAGGGTAGGGTAGGTTAGATTTGTAAAGGTGCATTAGTTCAACTTGGCAATCCCCTTATTTTTTGTAAGCTCAACCAGAAATGTTATGACTTGAGTACACAAACATGACCATTTGTGGGAGGGCATAAGCTTACAATTTTTGTTAGAGGTTAAACTGATGTTGTTCTGGACTGAGGTCTAAAAACAAATTATTATGATGCAAATTATGACTTAATCAGGGTGATTGCAAATGAACTACTTTGTCTTTATATAAAATCTCATTCCTACCTGTCAGACTATGTATTGCTGGCCAAATTCTTCCCTTCTGTAACCCACGGGATATCAGATTATTGAGTCAATGGGAATTTCATGAGTGTAAAACTCTCTCTAGTCATACTGTGGATAGCACAGTGATGTCTGAGGTATATGTCTATAGCCTCTATTGAAATGTTTCCTGTGTATTCCTGAAAATTAATAGCCAGTCTAGTCATTTGTTATCAGATTTATATATTCCTCATCATCTTTGGTGATATAATATAGACGTTTTAAGGAAAATACAACTTTATTCCATCAGGGTTTTGAATTCACTTTGCAAAACCAGAAAACCCAAACTACTCGAGGTGTGTGGATATGTATATACACACTATTATTCATAATGTATATACACACAAAACATTTGTAGCTCATGGGGCTAGCCTGCTAGCTTTCTATATTATATAATTTGTTTTTCTTTATTGGTTTGATTGATTATATTATTTTGGCTTATATTTTTGTATTGAATAATATCAGTAGACATTACTTATATTTGGCTGTAATGCAAGGAACCTACAGGCCTGTAACCTGTATGATTAGCTAGAGCAAGTTAACATAAGTGCTTGTAATCTTTGGCATAGATAAATAGCCTACTGGTTACCCTTTTGGATTTTGGGGGAATTGAATGTATTTACCAAAATTCTGGGGCGTACCAGTAACTGCAAGGTATACAGCAGGAACATGGAAGTAACAGTTCAGGCCAAAGGTAACAGTTTCAAGAATCACATAATTGGCATTAGTAGTTATGAATATGTTATGAATATGTAAGAATATGCTAGCCTATAAAGTGTACCCCAAGATTTATGTGGGTGAGGAAATAAGATTTGGGCATGTACGTTTGGGCACTGATATTAATATCTAGGATAATGCCAGGACCCTATAAGAGGGCAAACCACCATGTGGAGGCATGCGTCTTTTAGTTTCAAGTTCTCTTTTTTTAGTGACCAGGCCAGCTTTTGCAATATAGCTTAGTTATTCAGCTCTCGACCCTAATCTTCATCATCTCAGGATTGCGGAACCTGGACCATCAAGATCATGGGGCATGCCAGAGATGAGGCTGGTGATTTGTCTCCCACTACCAGGTCCCCAACGAAGGTTCTGAGTATTCTAGTTTAAGTAGCTTTGATAAAGAGATGGTACCATAAGTGCCTATAGAGCTGTACTATTTCTTTTTGGCTCCGTGGTTTGGAACTTTGATAACTCTGTCCTTTATTTAATAAAATCTCTAACACTAGGCTTTGTCCTCAGTGTGAATGCCCTTGTCACATACTCTGAGGGTCCATACAAAGTATGAACTCTCTACATTCTCTAGTTTTGTAACCTGATTATGGGACAAGAACCTAACTATCTTCTGATCAGATCATTGGTGAGCCTATAATAAATCAGCTCTATAAAAATCAGAATAACATTCTATATAGGCATTCTTTATAATGCTATTATTTTGATGATAATCTTAAGAATCTGGTTACATAGTGAGGAATTTGGGTCAACTGTTCTTTCACTACTTTCCAGCCCATTTGGCAGGAATGCAGTTAACATGTCTTTCATACTTATTAACTTTAGAAGAGCTCTATTGAAAACCAGTCTTCCAGTCCTATTATAGCAAGAACATAATGGAAATTGCTCTTTATATTTCCTTGATGTAGCAGCATGATGGAATAATTGGTCTTTTGTTTTAGATGGATCCAATGGCAATAAAGTCAAATAGGAGAATGAATTGATATAATTCCCAAATGAGGAAAGGCAGTTTCCAGGAAATGTTTGGTTCTAGTTAATCTAATAGGTTTTCCATTAATAATAATATAGAAAAGTAAAATAATTATTGATTAATAATAAAACAGCTCAAAGTTCATATTTGTACAATAGAATTTGCTGAAATCGCAACACTTTTTTTACTTTTCTCATAAAAATATTCTTCACTATTATATACCCAGCATATTTAAAAATTATGCATTTTAATTGAAATAATAACTAAAAAGACCCCCTCTCTGGTTCTAGATGTCCCAACACAACATTAGCAATAAAATTAAGCCTCAGCAACATTAAAATGATCCATTCAGCCACAACTTGGCCACCTACAAAATTCCTTTCAGCTGTTTGTTATTATAGGACGTATACTTTCAGCCTTCTTCAAAACCTCAATAAAACAGATGTCTTTTCCAGTGTGCCTGGAAGATCACCAAATTCAGGTTCTTTAGGACCAGGTGATAGAACAAGTTCTAGCGGCCTAGAGCGCTCACAGAGAACGCCCTGCTAGCTGCCCCTTCTCTTTAATGATGACAAGAATCTAGCTCATGTGCCTCCCATGGAATTATGGCACAAGAAGAGGAGACAATCCATCTGATAGGTTGATTCTGGCTATTTAAAGATCATGACTAACACTTTAAACTCCACCTGGAAAGCAATCAGCAGTATAAGGAACTGTGTCTATGAGACTAAGCTTATGCTATGAGATAGGAGTTTGATTCCCTTGCTCAGATACACATACTTGGATGAGCTCTCATCGAGCTAGGTACAGCTGAGCCAGGTCAAGTACATATCCACTGGTTCCAGGCACTTTTGCACTCAATATGGCTCAGCTATGCCTCAGTACCACTACCAGGGCTACAGCGACTACACTTCTATTTATATTCTCACTGGCTCAAGGACATCTAGCATGTGTGTGTGTGTACATGAGCGGGGTAGTCACACCTCCTAGCTGACAGTGTAGATGGCAGTATTAGGTTGGCATACTCTCTTAAATATGTTACAAAAGCCAGTGAGCCAAACCTTCAGCTGATGTGTATTAGTATAGTTCTGCTATAGTTCTCAAAGCAACTGTACCGATTTACACCAGCTGATCGTCTGGCCCCCAAATTCTTTCCCAAAGCCACACTTTAATTGTGAACCAGGACACACCATGTGTAGATTTTACTTTGAAAGGTTTTCCCAATATTTTTCTGCATTAGAAGGGGAAAATTTTGAATACACGAGGAAAAAGTTTCTAGCAAAACCCCCTTTGATTTTTTTTAAAAAGGCTTGGGCTTATTTTTGATCATTGTTGGCTCTGTTACATGGACATCCTAGAGAACTGCCCCAGTAAATACGGTTTTTGCTTATGCTCCCTGGCCATGAATAATCTGACTGTTGCTGAAGTGTACAGCTTCATAAAAATAACATTAATTTGCTGCAGCAGTGTCAGTAAATGCTAGATATGATACGACATAACAAAGCTAAGGTGAGAATTACAGCATGGTTCACTTTTAATCTACAGAACAGGAGATGGCCATTTTGCTAAGGCATCCAGAGAGACTCTCAAGTGCTGCCAAACGTCTTGCGCTTTCTTATTCATCTCCAAGTAACTACAAAGAATTTAAGGAAAGGGACTAGCCATCTATCTACATAGCACTAATTCACTCAGACTATTTAATACCACATTCTGGGACACTGTGTTGATTGAATACCGTTAAGGTCATTTGGAACAGAGGCAATTGTCATTGCCAATAGAACAAATATGGTATTTTATTAAGAATGTTGAGATCTGTTTAGTGTATTGCTAATTGATCTTTCCAGATCTTTCCATATGCTTTGTCTATGGACTTAAAGTTTGCATATGGAAAAGAATATTTCACATTGGGAAAGGCTAATGAACTGGGACATTTCAAGTTACCTTATAATTATTTTTGTCAAATTTTCTTGGCAGTATCACCAGTGCATTAAAAATCCGCAAATGAAAAAGGGAAAAGTTGGTATTTTGGACAAGAGTCTTCCAACCCAAACACGTAATTAGTTAAACCCATGCAATCCAGTCAAGGGCTGGATATCAAAACCTTTATTTTAATAGGAAATGATGATCAAGGTTTCTTGTTATTATCTATGGCAAGAAGTTAATGATGACATTACTGGCCCAGGATTTCTCAGAATGCAGCAGGGAAAAATTATTTGCTGTGAACTGCTGATAGATATTATCTAAGCCACAATAATTAATCCGGTTGTATATGCCTCACAAACTTTTCTGATTGGGAATCCTAAAAACAGCTGAAATCAAAGTAACTTTCTGTGTTTCTTTAAAATCATAAGTGATTAAAACGGCCATACTGGGTCAGACAGAAGGTCCGTCCAGCCCAGTATCCTGTCTACCAAGAGGGGCCAACGTCAAGTGTCCCGGAGTAAGTGAACCTAATAGGTAATGTTCAAGTGATCTCTCTTCTGCCATCCATCACGCACCTCTGACAAACAGAGGCTAAGGACACCATTTCTTACCCATCCTGGCTAATAGCTATTGATGGACTTAACCTCCAAGAATTTATCCAGTTCTCTTTTAAACCCTGTTATAGTCCTAGCCTTCACAACCTCCTCAGGCAAGGAGTTGAACAGGTTGACTGTGCACTGTGTGAAGAAGTAGTTCCTTTTATTTGTTTTAAACCTGCTGCCCATTAATTTCATTTGATGGCTCCAAATTCTTCTATTATGGGAACAAGTAAATAACTTTTCCTCATTCACGTTCTCCGCACCACTCATAATTTTATATACCTCGATCATATATCCCCTTCGTCTCCTCCTTTCCAAGCTGAAAAGTCCTAGCCTCTTTACTCTCTCCTCATATGGGACCTGTTCCAAACCCCTAATCATTTCAGTTGCCCTTCTCTGAATCTTTTATAATGCCAGTATATCCTTTTTGAGATGAGGAGACCACATCTGTATGCAGTATTCAAGATATGGGTGCACCATTTATATAAGGGCAATAAGATATTCTCTGTCTTATTCTCTATTCCTTTTTAAATGATTCCTAACATCCTGTTTGCTTTTTTGACTGCTGCTGCACATTGCATGGATGTCATCAGCATGGGTGCATGTGCCCTGGAATAGTAGTTGAAGCATGAAGGAACATATGAATCTTTAGCTCATCTGTTATATAAATATCTTGCGATGCTGACTACAACAGTGCCATGCGAATGCTTGTTTTCACTTTCAGGCAATATTGTAAACAAGAAACAGGAGCATTATCTCCTGCAAATGTAAACAAACTTGTTTGTCTGAGCAATTGGCTGACCAAAAGTAGGACTGAGTGGACTTGCAGGCTCTAAAATTTTACATTGTTTTATTTTTGAATGCAGTTTTTTTTGTACATAATTATACATTTGTAAGTTCAAGTTTCATGATAAAGAGATTGCACTACAGTAGTTGTATTAGATGAATTGAAAAATACTATTTCTTTTGGGTTTTTTCAGTGCAAATACTTATAATCAAAAATAAATATAAAGAGAGCAATGTACACTTTGTAGTCAGTGTTGTAACTGAAATCAATTACAAAAATATTTAAATAAATGGTATTCTATTATTGTTTAACTGTGCAATTAATCGCGATTAATTTTTTTAATTGCTTGACCACCCTAATACTAAACTTACCCCATACTGCAATGCCGTGGGAAGCTTTCACTGAGGCCTGATCTACACCTGAAAATTAGATCAATCTAACTATGTCACCCAGGGCCATGAAAAGCTTTGCACCCTGATCACCATGGTTTAGTCAACCTAACACCCATGTAGATGCAGCTAGGTGAAAATGGGAGGATTCTTCCACTGATTCTCAGAGAGTGGTCTTTAAAAAGCTTCTTCTGGTCTATTATACACACCACTGCTGTCTCCAACTGTTTCTTTCCTTTTTTACACCATTAAATGCTGCAAAGTGAGCATGTGGGTTATACAATGACATCCAGAAAGGTACAAGTCTCAAACAGAAAAGAAATAAACTCATAATTATACAGGTTTAGCTACTTACATCTCTAAAGCCATGTTGGACCAGCACTGACTGCCATCTAAATTAAATAGTGTCTTAGAACTGGTATGACAACTTTCACCTTTACATATTTTCTCTGTGTGTATATATATATCCTGCCTACTGAGTGTTCCATTCTATGCATCCGATGAAGTGGGCTATAGCCTACAAAAGCTTATGCTGAAATAAATTTCTTAGTCTCTAAGGTACCAGAAGTACTCTTGTTCTTTTTACAGATATAGACTAACACGGCTGCTACTCTGAAACTATCATCTATGTTATTCATTTTAATGACATCATATTATCATTTCAGTATAGACGCTCGGATACCACAGTCTTGAGCATAGTATAAATACCTTGATAGCTTGTTAGACCCTCCAGGACTAAGCTATTCATTTTCAGCCTGTTTATCTCTCCTCCATTGCTTTTTCTAAGACATATAAGTATGAAAACTGATACTCACAAAAACAAATGATACTTTGGAATAGTTTCTTATTTCCTATGAGGAGGTTACCAAATGCTGAGGCATCTGAAGGTGGGAAACCAAACATGAGGAGGACAAACAATTTTGGAAGGAAAATGGTTTGACTGCAAAGAAGACCAAGAAAAAGGAGCAGGATGTAAAAAAGCCTCTTTCTTTAGTTTCTTTGAGGAAATGTGCTGAAAATTAAGCAGAACAGTGGAAGAGCTTAAGAAAAATTCAACTATTTCTGAAAGATTAAGAGATACCACAACTCCTGGATCACTTCAAATACATACACTGATTAACTTGCTGCAGCTGATAAATGGGAGTAAGAAGCCATTGCCTGAGGAGCATAGATGTGGTAAAAAAAGACATGCAGTGGCTTTAATTGTGTAAATAATACTGAACAGGATGGAGAAGAAGGAGCACATGAATAATTTAGCAGAAACAAATAGTATTTTCTCTGAGGCTATGTGTGCTTAGCAGGATAAACTCAAAAAAAATCATTTGCGTTTCAGCCCTTAAACTATGTAAATTCTATTTTCCTCCTACTCCATTGTTTCAGTAAACTCATTCTAACAAGTGACTATCTCATTGGGTAACTGTGTATAGCCAGCAAAACAAGGAGCACCTTTTTCCTTAAACAAATACTTAACTAGTGTGATAAGCAAACTACTTTGTTCTCAAACATCCTTGGCTCTTGTTTCACATAATTGTCCCTTGTATATGGAGGAACTGCTAGTTGGAAAGCAACTTTAAGGAAAATAGCTCTAGGTCTTATGCAGACTTTCTCTGAAATAGTACAGCATTGGTTATTGGTAGTGTGGGATAATTTATTGTTTTGTTGTTGCTGCCTGGGACACTGTGCTAATGAGATGTGTTCCCGTTACCTCAGTGGCCTTTTTTTTTTGTAAAGCATTTTTAATATTGTGTACAGTAAGTCACTGGATAATTGTCATTGTCAATCTGGGACTCAATAATAGTGTCACTGCCACAGAATGTTAATTACTGTGTGGACTCAGTTAAAGGGACTCAGAAAAGGAGTCAATTAAAGGAGAGAAATGGTTATCCAGAGACTCTATTTTTTGCTTATTGAATGAAGATCATACTAATTAGGTGGAAAAAGTGGTCAGTTTCAGTTCAACTTCTTTAGTTCAGCACTGGTCTCTAGACCATTTTAGAACTGTATATTAATGGAACAGCCATTGATTCTGTGCACTGCTGAATTCTAAAAGCTGAATTAAAGAAGCAGAAAAGGGATTTGCTTGAAAAGAGGTCAACATTTTAAAAACTTATCAGTTGCCTTAGATCAGGGGTCTCAAACTCAAATGACAACGAGGACCGCGTGAGGGCTAGTTCATTGGCCCGAGGGCTGTATTAATGACACGCCCCCCTTCTTGCCGCTGGCCCCGCCCCACCCCAACCCTTCCATGAGGTCCCACACCTGCCCCGAATCCTCCCCTGAGCGCGCAGCTCCCTGCTCCTCCTCACTCCCTCCTGGAAAGGGCTAAGCATCTGAAGGTAGGCAGGGAGGAGGCGGGGTGGGGGGGGAGCTTGGAGGGAGACATGCGGGGGGGCCTCGGGGACCTTGGCGGGGGACTGTGGGGAGCTTGGCAGGAACCATGGGGAGCTTGGCGGTGGGCCTCGGGGAGCTTTGCAGGCGCCGCGGGGAGCCTTGGGGAGCTTGGCGGGAGCTGCGGGGAGCTTGGCGGGGGGCCTCGGGGAGCTTGGCGGGGCGCTTGGGGGGGCCAAGGGGAGCTTGGTGGGCGGGCAGGGGGGAGCTAGGTGGGAGGCGCGGGGAGAGCATCGTGGGCTGCAGGGAAGGGCTTGGCGGGCCACATCTGGCCCGCAGGCTGCATGTTTGAGACCCCTGCCTTAGATCATGGCTTATGTAACAAAATACTTTGGGCCAGATTTTCATGTAGTGTAACTTGATGTAGCTCTGTGAACATTAATGGAACTGCGCTTATTTTCCCCTGTGAGAATCTGGCCTAATAACTCAATATTTGTGGTATGGAAGTTATACTGAGTGTAAATTACTCAAAGGGAGTACTGACACAACTGTGTCTATTTATCTAAGGTAAAAATTGACAGGTTTTTAAGGTCAAGTGGTGTAAGCCTACAGGTTGAGTGTATGCTTTTTAAATAAAAATTAGATTGTTTAGCTCATTCAGTATATTCTCTGTGATTACTAGAGCTGGGTGACCTATTCACAGGGGGAAATATATTTGTTGTGATTAACCCTTTTTTTCTCTTTACAAATTGTCATTGAAGAAATAATGAGATTGTAGGGGGGCGGCTGCCCCAGTCCAGCAGAAAAGGGGTTAAAATCAGCCCGGGGAGAAGGCTGGGACTAAGATCTGCTAAACTGGGCAAATTGGGGAAGTGGCAGCAGCTGGACCATGCCCCAGTCAGGCCACAGCTGGCCTGAATAAAAGGGCTGTGAGCCAGTAGCTCAGGAGGTCTCCCTCCAGTCTTGGAGGGAGTAGGGCCTGGCTGCCTGTAGAAAGGGTACAGGGAGTGAAGCAGGGCTGGGGAAAGGCCAAAGGAGCTGGGGAGCTCCAACCCGGCAACTCCCCAGGCTGCAGGGCCTCACCGAGGTACTGGGTTGTAAGGAAAGGCATCAGCCCAAACCCCCTTTACCTATGATGACTGGCTCTTATACGGCAGTCTGCCCCAGGGAGCAGGGGCTTGATGATGACTGCCAGTAACCCAGACTGAGGCAAGGTGGAGATTAGAGGGTTGGGGGTTTCCTAGAGAGGGGAGACCCATAGACACTGCTGGGGGTATTGCCGGGGGCAGCACCGCAGATTAAAGGGCACCAGGGACTGGGAAGGACACAGGGGCTAGCGGACAGTGAGACACCAGCCTGCAGAGGGCGCTCTGTGCTGGAAAGAGTAACTCCCGGACAACCAGCAGGAGGCACCGCAGGGGTGAGTCGTCAGACTGTTACATGGTTCTTCAAATGTGGCTGAAATCATTTGTATGATTTATGTGAATGTATTTCAGTAAAAGGACTGATCACAAATGCATTCTGAGAAAATTGCTTGAGATGCACAATTCAAGCTGTTTTAATTGGTTACATAATATTTTTGAGGAGGAGGGAGTGTGGAAGAGTAGTAGTTAAAGCCTTGTGCCGATACAAAAATGTATCCACAATCCACAAAGATGGTAAACAGTACAACCACATTCTATCAACCGTGGATATAAAGTCGATATCTGTAGATTTGCAGGGCTCCAGTTGTAGTATGTTTCCATCCCTGGACTGACTGAGTGCAATTCTCAGAATCTGGTTCCCAGTGTGAGTGCTCACAATTACTGACTTAAAATTCCTTTCAGCAAATATTCTCCACTATTTAATTAAAATGTGCTGCTTTCTGCCAGTAAACTTTTCGACTAGAGTACTCTCAGAAAGTGCATTTAAAAAGGGGGGGGCAGACACACCGACAGCTCAATTCCTTTAAAAATTGGAATGTTTACAAATAATGTTTCCAATATGCACCCAGTTTAGTGAAGAAGTTGCATTTCTATGACAAAAGTTGCTTTCAGATCAGTCACTTGTGAAATCAGCATTTTAGGAAAGATTTATAAGCATCACTTATGTCTGAAAAGAACATTGGTTTAAATCATTTAAGAAGGAGGAGAGTGTTTCATCGTCTTTCACTGTGATGTGAATAAGTAGGTTAATGAAGGTTGAATGATTATTGTTTTGACTAGAATCCCTTCTATAGCTTTGTTATCAATTACTCTAATCCTCAGTTATTATAATCTCTTCCTCTTTGGCTTCTATGCTATTCATTTCATTCCTTTCAGACCATCCAAAATTCTGCAGATAAAATAATCTCTCTCCAATTACTCATACTGCAACACTGCCCTTTTTGAAATCTTCCACTGGCTTCCTTTAACCTTCTGCAGGTCTTATCCTTTACTTTCAAGGCAGAACTTAGCTGCTGGAAAATCTCTTCTTTTATTTCCTCCTATTCTTACTTCTGTTTTTTTTTATTCAACCAAAGCTTGTCTCCTGTTAGCTCCTCTTACACTGCTTTCCAATTCTCCAGTCACTTGAAAGAGTCTCCTCTTCTTGTACAGCTGCTCCTCTTACACTTTTTAAAATCTGCTTCTTGAATGACTCCCTTCAAAAATGCTTAGCATGCTACTCTGACTCATCTGCCTCAGAACTATTTCATCTATATCAGAAATAGATTGTAAACCAGCTTCTTGAGAAGAGATTGTGTCTCCTTTGTGAAATGCCTATGAAACTGTAGCTGGCTGACAGATACTAAATACAATTTCTACCTCTCATTGTGATCCTGGGACCCTTTGGTGCCAACTGGCAGAAGGTATAAGAGATACCTAGGAGATCTCCATGGTCAGGTATCTATGTAATAGTTCACCAAAGGGTGGCATGCAAGGTGTCTGCCAAGAGCCAGAAGTTTATTGGTCATCATAGTCACTGTGAAATGTATGTATGGATAATATTTAAGAAATTATGCCTTTACCCTGAAAATTATGTCCTTAAGGCATGTAAGTTAAGGCAGGTCACCAAAAGATGATAAACATGCTCCTTTCTGGTAGAAGGGAAGAGACCCTTATCTCTTTGCTGGTTGTGTGCATTGTGTATTGTCCACTTCGCAATGGTGGCCTGAATGCTATTCAAGAGACTAAAATTGGCCAAAAGAGAGAACATATAAAGAAACAACGAGCAGGGGGATCCAGTTCATGAGTAAAGACAATAGATTGTTGTGGGTACAACTTGGGGTGCAAAAAGACAGCCTTCATCCTCACTGAGGCGATAAGCTAAGAGCTTGGCTTGTTTCATGAAACAGGGATCGCAGCTTACCTGGCCAAAATACACTGATGAGCAATATTATAAGACATGACAGTAAGTGGTTAAGTAAGTCTAGATCTAGAATGCATCTTATGATTTTATTTTACATGTAACAATTGGTTTCCAATATTTATATTTTCTGTCACTTAAATCTCTACTCTTTGTTAAATACATTTTTACTTATTTTTCACTATAAACATCTCTACTGTCACATGTTAAACAGAGCAGTGATCTGAAACAAAACTGGCAAGCTGTGGTGAACTGGTTCTTTGGGAGCAGCTAATCTGTGAATTCTGTTAGTATCTAGCAGACCAGATGCTGAACTCTTCAGGGAGATGCTCAGAGCACTTGGAGTGTGCCTATCACTAACCTGTAGAGTGACAGCAGGGCTTCCAAGCCCTAGAGTGGCTTGTTTTGCCAGTGACATCAGGGAACTAACCTCTGGCAGACACAGACAAGGCTTCCTCATGCTAAGGACAAAAGGTAGACAAGGTGCTTCACAACCCTGGATATCTCCAAGAAGCGTCACACTCACCTTTGGAACTTACTCCTCTTGGTAGCTGATCAGAGCATTGCCCTATGACGGAATATAAGATGCATTTATTTTGCTTAGGGATTTAACTGAGTTATTTTTGTGAACATCACTTTGAACTTGTGCCTCAATCCCTGTAATTCAGCCTCTTGCTGCCGTTGTGCTCTGTGATCTAGAATTTGGTCAATAAATAAAGAAATGCCTTGCAGTGCAAAGCATGCACTCCAACACTACAGCAACAGTCTACCAGTTTGCATACTGCAATTGAAATTGTGTTATTCTTATGAGGAATTTGGCTGCAGATTTAGAGCTTCCCCCCCCCCCCCCCGCAATTTAAATTAGCTGAGAGATGGGTACTTTGTACTTCTTTGCTCCAGTTAGTTCCCCAGCACTCCATGCGAGTTTATGCTGCAGGAGGACAGACAATGTTGAAATTCTCATAAGGGAAGGAAAGGCACTTTGAAATCCTACTGGCAGAATCCATGGGCTGTATCTCTGAATTAGTATATTTCTGGTCACACTTGCTAATGCTAACTATTTGCCTGGACATCTCACCAGAATCAAGATTGACTGCCGTCTGCCTCAACCTCTCTCCCAGAGGATTTCCATGACCAAAGGCTTTCAGTGAGAGTCTATGGTGAGTTTTACCATCATGGACTGTGTAATGAATCTGTCCTTGTACATAGCATAAGTTTTTAGGCTAGTAGATTAACATTGGGGGCAGTAGTTTTAGCAGTTTGCTGAGTAACAAGGCCTGTACTAATGCCAAAGTGTCAACATTATTACCAGGGTAGCTGGAATTTTGCAAAACATTGGGTCTGACCATCAGTTTTCCAAATACATGGGTGCTGTCAGTGGAACATGTGTGCTTATTATCTGACATTGAGGGATATAGCCATAAATCACATAATGATATAAACAATCCATCAATTGCTTGATAGTCAATTTTTTATCACCAAACTAAGTACATGGTGGTAGAATTTAAAACCTTACTATATGCATCTTATAGTTTACATGATTTCCAGTGGTCACTTATTCCATTTTCCAATAATCTTGAATGAAACCATCTCTGTTAAATATTATATTTAGTTCATAGAACTCTTATGAATGGAACCTTTTTTGAGGTTCGGAAATATTCAGTTGACGTTTCCAGAGCAAGGCAGAAGATAGATACAATCTATGTACAGTATTGTCTATTTACGCACTCATGTAAACTAAAATGGCAAGTGTGTAGTTAGACATATTGTACATAGGTTGTTTCTATCTAAATACATACAAAATATACGCTGAATTTAAAATGTAAATCAACACAGATGACTTTAAATCTTATTAAAATATGTACAATCCATTTTGTCAAAACGCTAATGAATTGGTCGTTAGTATATTTTGTTGAAGCAGACGGCAGACCTTATGAAATGCTCCAGTGGGCCATGTTCAGTCCATAGGCTGGGCCCATCTGTTTTAAATGAACTCAGGAAGCAGGTACTGCAGCCAGACCTAGTAGACTATTTCTTGATACTATTGTACAATGGGGATGGTGGGCACATCATTTACCCATTACAAAGTAATGTCACAGGGATATATAGGGAGCACAGGGACTTCTCTTGTTTGCTCTCCCCAGGAGGAAGCCAATGAATAGTGGTGGGGAAAAGGTAAACTGCCTCATTAATTGTATTAGGGAGACAAGGTGCAGGAGGTGATATCTTATTGGATCAGCTTCTCTTGGTGAGAGAGACAAGTTTTCAATTCTGACGCAATCTGTCTAGCACTAACCCGGGGTGAGCAAAGAACTGCACTGGGTTTTGATGTGTCAACGTCTAGCCCTACATGTTTATAGAATCAATAAGAAAACATAAATTATACTTTTAAAACACAGCCTGGCGGTTGATTATAGAAGAGCTAAATGATTGGTTAGTTTGAAATTACTAAAAATACCATATTTCTCTATCACTTACAATCGTACACTTGGAGGTCAAGGGAAAAGGTTTGGTCAGACTTGATTTTCACCAGTGACAATTTGAAGTTCACATTATAGCCAAACACAAGATTAGTAAATTATTTTTAAAAATAGTTTTTCTCATCTAGAGCATAGCTAAAATACCACAATGAGAATATGACCCCTATTTGGACAACCTTGGAGTTTTTCCAATAAGCTGGGACAATATTAAAATGGAATATTTTATAAAATTTCCTTAGCACACTGGTAGGTTTTAATAACTTCCCTCTGCAGTATCCTTGGAGCTATAGATGCTATCTATAGAAACTGTATAGTTATGTACCTGTAAGGGCCACACACTGAATATATACAGTGTACTTCACCTCCTTTCAACCCTGGGACTGGTTTTCATTTGCCATGCAAGGTGTTTACCACATGTTAGAGAATAAAACTGTTTTTCTTTGCTGACAGATCTGCTAAAACAGAACACATCTCTTTTGAAAGGGAACAAAATATCTGTTTCTTTAAATAAGAAACAGATATGCTGGGAAGTTTTCATGGCAGGTTTTCAGTGTTTGTTTTCAACATATGGAAAACGATTATAAATGATATGGCATCCTAATGAGCTGCAATGGATATAGTCAAATGACAGGACTAAACCAATCCATTTTTTTGCCATCCCTTTTTCAGCACCACAGCGCCGCCAAAATGGATCAAATAATGTGTCCTTTGAATGGTTTCTTTTAAATATAGGAACTATCTGTCCCTGATTACCAGTCTAATTTATGTATAATATAAATATGATCTCTTTGCAGAATTCTGTCTCCAGATCCCTGTGTGCTTTTTTTTTCTGTTTCATTAAAATGTTACATACAAATCTAAAAATGAACCAAGTGCCCTTCTCCCATTGCTGCTTGCAAGCTGAAAGCTACTTTTTCAGTCAGAATTTGACAGAGTTTTAGCAGTGGACCGGATCAGAGCACTTACAATTGACGTCAGCAGTATTTGCCTTTGCTAGATGTGAGCTGAATGTTGCCCATGACAGAGAGCTTTTGAGCTGGAGTTTGAGAGTTCATTTTTCCAGTGACTGGATTTCCAAACAGGAGCTCTCTCCAGCTCTGTTCCTAATGTCGTGATCTTATACTTTGAGGCTAACGACAAAGTGTAGAAGGCGTATTCTTGAATTTTTGCAGGGTGCTTAAAAATAAACCTTTATTTTATAAATATACATTTACACTCGCCACTCTACTACTTTTCTTCTGGGCTTAAACTTCCAGTTTTCATGTTTCTGTATTTGAGATTGATGCAATATCTGATATACTGCTAATTGAGAAATCATTTGTGTCTGACCAAAAAAAAAAAAAATCACTTTCCACCATGAGTAGAATATGCCTCAGTGAATTAAACTAGAAAGTATTTTAGGAATGTCAAACTGCTCCCAATAAAGAGTCAGTTCACAACAGTAGGTCTCTGAGCAATCAACAACCCCAATTTGAAAAAACCCACCCAACTTGTGTTAAGTACTGTTTCTACACTTCCAGTCAAAAGCTCTTGAAGATTTCAAGCATGACTAGGTCTGATGCTTATTTAACAAGAAAAGCACTGAAATCTGGAGAAATAGGGAAGGAAGAAATAAATGATGATAAAGCCATTTGGAAGATCTCCATTTTAACAATAGCCCATTGGAAGGTTTAACATAATGTTTTCCTCTTCTCTAAGTTTATACAATACAATTCTCCACACCAAAAGACAGTAGAGGTGGTATGCAGATCTTCTACTGTCCTGTAGATTTGGATTTGCTCAATTTCTGAGCTTGCTTTGGCTATTTTTTTTAAACATAGTTCAAACTGAGCTGTTCTAAAACAGTTTGGAAAGATTTGGGTTCTTCTGGACACTGGGGTGCTCAGAGGCCTGCATATACTACAGTCTGTATATTATTTTTTTTTACCTTCTTCAGAATGGTTAGCTGCCTTCTTTTTAGATGATGTCTGTTCTGGAAGTGTTGCTATGATGAAAACGGTCTTTCTTGGAATGATTTTGCATAATTTTAATCATCAGTGGCAAATGTTCTCTGACTTCTAGAAGTAGAACTGCAGTTAAAAACTCACTAGATCTCATGATAAGGATATATGTATTTCCTGCTGATAACTGTGCAGTTTTTAATCCCCTTGCACATCTATTTTAGATGGGGCAGATCCTCAGCTGATGTAAGTTGTCATAGGTCCATTAACATCAGTTGAGCTATACCAGTTTCCACCAGCTACTGATCTGAGCAATAATGCACAGTAAATAAAGCTTAAAATTACCAGAAAAAGTAATTTGATACAGCAAAGATTGCAGATACTGCACATTTCCCTCACACTAAAAACTCTTCATGAGACTACTATAGTTCAAAAATATGAAACATTAGAAAATCAGTGTTGGCAGAACTAAAGTTCCACAAAACCTTAACTCTTCCCTGATTGTGAACCCTACCTTACACCAATTTTCTGTCTCTGAGATACCTTTCAACATGACACACATTAAATGGATTAAAAGTTGGTTAACTGATTTCAAAATTTAACTGTAAACAGGGAACTGCCAGGCCTGGGAAAGGACATTACATTGAAGAAAAGGTATCTGGCAAAGATCAGTAAATGCACTGGGATACGATGGAGTTTTCAGAGGGTCAAAGCTGTGTAGCAAATAACTAAAATTAACCACCATAATATTTAATCAGTTGATAATACTCAAACACTCATTACATAAAAGGATTACATAATTTTTTTTCAACATTTGAGTTTGCAATTGGTGGTGGTAGAGTAACATAAAACCATCAGAACAACGTAGAATATCAGGCCCTGCACATTAAAATTCACTCCAAATGAAATGTCCTGGCTAATACACTACTCATCCCTTCCCTTCTAAAAATTTGAGTTATAGTGGATATGGAGAAGAAAATGCATTGTGGTGCTGTTCTAAAACAATTAACAGTCTTCATATAAATTAGTGGCTATTGTAAAGAGGACAGTGATCAATTGTTCCCAATGTTCACTGAAGGCAGGACTAGATGTAATCAGTTTAATCTGCAGCAAGGGAGATTTAAGTTAGATATTAGGAAAAAAAATTCTAAGTATAAGAATAGTTAAGTGCTGGAATAGGTTTCCAAGGGAGGTTGCTGAATCCCCATCACTGGAGATTGGACAAATACCTGTGAGGGATGGTCAGAGAGTTTAAGGCCAGAAGAGACCACCAGATTATTTAGTCTGACCTTTTGTTTATCACAGGCTACCAAAACTACCCAGCACCCACACAGTAAACCCAAGAACAGAAATAAGACCAAAGTATTACCACTCACAGGAGACTAGACTATTATGTGTCACATGCAGAGAGTAGCAGGAACGAAGGTTCACCAGTGCCAGAACCCCCTCTGAAGGCAGGAAAATAATTAAGTGTGATAGCCAGATAATGCAGGCAAGGGATCTGAACCCACAAGCACAGAAGAAGGCAAAAAAGCCCCAAAGTCACTGCCAATCTTACCTGGGGGGAAATTCCTTCCCAGCCCCACATAAGGCAGGTAGACCCTGAGCATGTGAGTAAGAACCAGGTGGCCAAGCGCCTGAAAGAGAATGCTCAGTACCATCTCAGAGCCATGGCCCTCCCCGTTCCCTGTCCCATCTCCAGCTGTGGCCATTCATTATACTTCCGAGAAAGGAGATTACGCTAGCCCCCAGAATAAATTTTTGAGGGTTCTATTCTTGACCTTTGCAGGTTGCTGGCTGAAACCCTGAAGCATGGATTTTTAGGAACATAAGACATAAACTGGAAGTGAGCCCCAGGACTACTTAGCCTTGCCCCCTACTTTTAGAAGCCACCCTCACATACAATCACATTCATACATCTGTCGAGCTCTCCTTTAAAACTAATTAAACCCCACAACTCCGATTGGGGAGCCATTCTAGAACCTCACCCCTTTGATGGTTGAAAACCTTCTTCTAATTTCCAGCCTGAATTTGTTCATGGCCAGTTTATATCCATTTGTTCTTGTGCCAACTTTGTCCATTAGCTTAAATAGCTCTTAACTATTTAGCTTCCTAGCTATTTAACCCCTTACGTATTTATAGAGAGCAATCATATCCCCTCTCAATCATCTTTTGCTAGGCTAAATAAGCTGCGGTCTTCCAGTCTTCTCTCATAAGATAGGTCCTTTATTTCCCTGATCATCCTAGTAACTCTTCTCTTCACCTGTTCCAGTTTAAATTAATCTTTCTTGAACATGTGTATTCCAAATGAGCTCTTACTAGTGCCTTTTACAATGTCATTAATATTCTTTACTGCTGCTGGAAATGCCTCACCTAGTACATCCTAAGGTTGCATTTTCCTTTTTTCACAGTTGTGTCAAATTGTTGGATCTTAGTCACCCTGTGATCAACCCACATACCCAGGTTTCTCTCCACCCGTCTCCTCCAACTCATGAGCCACCTGCTTGTAACAGAAATTCTTATTATTAACCCTACATGCATGACCTTACACTTTGTTCTATTGAATTTTATCTCATTTCTGTCATTCCAGTCTTCAAGATCATTCAGATCTTCCTGTAATAATATTCTTATCCTTCTCCTAAACTTTGTGTCATCAATAAATTTCATTTGCAGACTCCTACTTTTTGTGCCAAGATCAGTAATGCAAATATTGTATAAGATTGGTCCTTGAGGAACTCAACTAATAACCTCCCTCCAGTTTGAGAATCGAATCAAAGTATTCATTTAGTTTTGGGGCCATATTTAAATTGTCTTTAATCTCCTTCCTATTCACACTGCCTAGCGGCTCAACTTCATCTTTCCTTATACTCTTTAATATAAATACCATCTTTTAGTTTAAAAGTAATTTTTTTGACAAGAGAGCTAGACTTTTATCAATTCTCACCTTATTACTATATTTTATAATCTCTATGAGGTAGCTTTCTGTGTTGATCAACTTCTTTTTTCATTTGCTATAGGCTCTTTGCTTAGTCCTAATGATCTTTTTGAGGCGATTATTCATCTGGCTCAGTCTGGAGCCTTTCCCTAAGTGTTTTTTTCCCCCTTTCTTGGGATGAAAATTACAGATAGTATTTGTATAGGTGATCTGAAGAAATTCCAAGCCTCCTCCATATTTAAGTTCTTGAACTCTTCAGTCCACTCCATTTGAAACCGGATGCCAACAAGACATGGAGCCATTGATCATTATTACCCATTGAGCCCGATGATCTAGCCAGCTTTCTATCCACCTTATGGTCCAGGTCCAGGTACACCATTTTATTGTTCTAGGCATTTTTAATTCTCCCTCAGTGGAGGGGCCTGGAGTCAGACTAAGTGACCTCTTGAGTTCCCATCCAGTCCTAAGATTCTCTTATTTACTTTCTGCAGTTTTGTTTTTTCTTTATTGTCTTGATTTCTCTTTCATTCTCTTTTTTTCTTTTTGTCAGTAAACTAGACACTTCTCTTTCCTCTGTGACATAGTTATATATAAACTCACAAGCTTAACCGTATTGCCATGACTTAATATAATATAAGATTTTGTGTATTAATTACTCAAAAAGGGATGAAGTAGGAGCTAATCCCTACTGCGTACTAGTAGCCATACAATTCACATAAAAATGGACTTATAAATGTATGCAATTGAAACACAGAAATTGTATGTGCCATTAGCCAAGGTCTCCTAAGTTTAGAGTTATAATACTGTTGAAAGGATTCTAGGGAAATATAAATATATTATATGATATTAAATCATTGTATAGGTGTAATTTTGCACTGCTATTTTGAATATCCTGAATTAAGTAAGTACAGCACGTCATTTAATTAGTTTTAAGATTATTTCTAGAGTAGTTAGGGTCCACCAATGAAAACCTGACCTCAGTGAAATCACTGGGAGGTTTGCCATTGACTTTAACGAAGCAAGGAATTCACTCCAGATTTTCAAACAACTTTCCGAAACTTCAAATGCAAAAATTCATTGCCATCTATTATTATTAACTGTTTATAATACCTCAGGGTCTGTAGAAACATAATTGTGACTATTTAGGGGCTCAATTGGTACTATTTATGAATTATGGTTGATAACATGAAGTTCTTATTATGAAAATTGCCATATAGTTAAATGCTTTATGTAAATGTGCAATCCAGCATGGTCTGTCAGGGCTTGTAGTATGCATCTAAAAGACTAAGGACAGTGGAGAGTAGTTAACCCTAATGACTTTACTCTGACCACACATTGGGAATGCTAAGGAGGTTGGCTGAAGATAGGAGAATCATTTTCACCCAAGTCCTCAACAGGAAGCATTCGATTTGCAGTTTGGAAAACTAACAGCAGCTGGAAAAAGAACAAGGTTTTGAGGCTAGTTTTTAAAATCCACAGAAGCTGGGTGGGCCTGGGGGAAGACTCAGAGTCCCACATAGGAAGTTTTGGCAAGAGACCAGCATGCTTTCATAGAGGGACGTGTGAAGGGTTAGGTGTAGGACCAATCAAGATCAAGTTGACTTGACGAGAAGGAGGCAGAGTCCATGGGTGGGCTGAAAGCATGTGCTGTGGAAGGAGCACTCTGGATGCCACCAGAGGACGCTGACCCCAGCTCAGAGAATGCTCAGGAAACTAAGGTAGGGAAAATGTATGTAGGATTTATTATTGTTAGATCTGTGTATTCCTTGTGTGATGCAAAAAGAGCAATGGTGTTAGAATCCTGTGTAAAGTCTGTGGGTGCATTATGTGTTACACCTTTCATGTATTATTGATGACTTAACCTATGAACCCAGAACACCTACCCAGGTGGAGTTCAGGAAGAGAGTGTTACAAAGGAGTCTGAGAGAGTCAGCACTGATCTCTGCGCTGGGCAGTTGGACTGTGAGTTCTCAGCTTTCTGCAGAGGTGCTAGATGGCTGTTCTGCACTCCAAGAGGGTACCTGGAGACTCCAGCCAAGAGCAGTGCCAGAACTGTTCAGACTCCTAAAGCAAGTGGGATCCATCAGTTGAATTCTCTCACAGCAGACTGGTGGGTGGCCAAGAGGGACATTCGACTATCTCTGTGACAATAGTAACATATGACCTCTACGGCAAACAAATTATAACCCATACCTGGGAAAAAAATTTAGATAACTCTATTTGCATACAATAAAATCCCATAGTGAATGGTCTTCCCACTTGTACAAGCAAATCTAGTCAATGTATAATCAAGGAAAGGAGAGTTTGGATTTGGTATTTGAGCACAACCTGGTGCCTCTGGAAAATTTAGAAACGCAATGAAAATTTGTCCTCATGTGCTGGGTTAAGTGATTGCTATGTGAAGTTTCACTTTCCAAACAGCATGTTGACTGTTTGGTCACATGAGGTTCTCTCCTCATGCTATAATTACTAACATGTTGATTTGACAAAGTACATAAGATGCAGAAGTCCTACAGCATAAGCATATTTATACAACAATAAAAGAAGAATGATGCCAAATGTTTTCTAAGAAAACTTAAACAGTTCAATCACTTTATAAATATTATGAACAAATTCAAGATTCATTGGTGCTCAATCAGGAGAAGGATCTGGATCTCTACTTCTTCCACAGCCAGAAGGAAAGAAAAAGCTGACGTGAAACAATGCATGATCATAACCAGTATTGCACTTGGCCTCCATGTATTATTACAGAAAACCCTGAACACCACACTGGTATAGATCTTAACATATGAAATGAGGAAAGCTTATTTACCTAATCTTCCTTGCATGAATAAATGTTGTTTGGCATGAGACTTACAGTAGCAATGGCTGCATCCTGCAATTGCCACTCCTACTGTTCCGGGGGCATTGGGAGATGTCATCCATTGAAAGACTTAAGGGTAAAATATCCCAAAGTGCCTGATTCACTTATGAGTGCACATCCCATTTTAAAGGTTACATAAGCCCAGATCCTTCAAGGTATTTAGGTGGCTCCTTCCACTGAAAACAATGGGAGTTAGATGCCTAAACATCTTGGTGGATCTGGGACATAGGCACTTTTGAAAATGGGATGTAACTTCCTAAGTGACTTAGGTGCTTTTGAAAATTTTACCCCCAAGAACCGCAAAATAATAATAATTAACATCAACATGATTGATTTTCCAGAATTTCTTTGAAGATGAAGTATCTATTTAATCCTCACTGAAACCTGAAATATATTACTCCAATTTTATATATTATCCCTATTTCTGGATTATGGAGAAAATGAGTAAAAGATGACTTCTCCCAGAGAAAGTTAAATATCAAAGCCGGAATAGAAATGACTGCTGAATTGATACTAATTATAAAAAGAAACTTTGATGAACTACCCATTGCTGAGTCCTTTACTCTTTCAAAATAAAGATTAATTAGAGCCTTGAGAGTAACTAGATTTACTTCTGTTCTTTGATAACCAGTTAACAGAGCAGCAGGAAATGCCTTCTACCACCTTCATGTTGCTAGGAAACTGCTTCCGTAATACCTGGACAAGGACATTGCAACCATGATCCACCTCAAGGCTGGAATACTGTAATACCCCTTATCTACAACTATCAGTCAAGGCCAGTTCAAAAACTCCAGCTTTTTCGATATTGTAGCAGCCTGGTTCTTCAACAGGACTAGAGGGTAAGAGCAGTGTTCAGCATTCTCCAAAAGCTCTCCATCTACCTCTGTGTCCAAGCCAAGGTTCTAGTCCTAACCTACAGTACTAGACCCTCAGTGGTCTGGGCCATGGCTACCTTTGGAACTATGTCTGCTGTACAGTGTGACCAGCCAAGACAGTTGCACTCTGTTTCTACAATATCAGCAGGGACTCTCCAGACTCACAACTGCAGTAATGCAGAGAAACTCCCCCAAAAGGCATACAGTCTTCCCTGTTTTTAACCAGTTAATCCCAACATGCCACTTGCTCAGAAGTCAAAGGCTTGTAGCATTCCTACCTGTCCTGCAAGCCTGCCTTTTCAGAACCAGGACATGGCATCAGATCTGAACAGTGGTTCATCTGGACAGCCATAATGTGTACACATTTTTTTGAGTAATCCTGATGATTATTCTAACCCTGGTGCATTCTCTCTTTTCCTTCCTGTCTTATGATTTCCTTCTTGCCTTTAACCTTTGCTTATGATCCAATGTCTGTATTCAGAATGTAAGCTTTTAGGGTGATAAATTCTCCAATGACATTAATCTGCTTGCTCCAATAGAGTTACGCCACCAGAGGATTTGGCCCTAAATCTTTACATGTTTCTTTGTGACACCTGGAAAACCCAAACTATACCAAATCAAACTCCAAACACCATAATATAGCAAAGGCCAAAATTATGATGATAATTTTATTGGAAGTTGTTACAGTAGGGGGAGAGTACTGTCAAATACTGTAGATTTTATATATGATATATATATAAAGGATACAATGTTTTTTTGAAGTATGACAATCCATGCCTAGATAGGGCAGGGCTAAAAAAAAGAGAGCAAGATTGATTCTCTTAGAGACAGAGCTAAAGAACTGATAACAAAGCCCACTCACATTCAGAATGCATTAGGCATGATTTATAGCATTTATTTTATTAGTTTGGAATATTAATAGTTGTAAAAGCTGAGGTAAGATTATCAATGATGAGCCTTCTGTAGTTTCAGAAAATTAATATTGCTTTTCTCCAAGAAGCCAATTCCAGTCCAGAAGAAGAGAAGAGACATGTAGTAGTGTACAATAGCAAATTGTCAGGTAGACTTATTTTAGGTCACCTAGAGTAGCTTTTTGATTGTTCAATTATTCTTCTATCTTTTTAAAATTATCTTACTATAATTCATAGTTTGAAAATAATCAAAGGGAAGGCACATCAGCTGTTTTTCCCCCAGACCAATACATGTAGGGACAAAGTCAGACCCAGGGACCACCCTTAGAAGTGTGTTCTCAGCTGTTGTGGATTATCTGGCTCACACAGGGTGCAGGCAGAAACAGAGCTCTATACTGTGCATACCTCTTTCACAGTTCCCCAGTTTAGCTGAACCAGCTTGGGATAGGGTTGTCAGTTTTGCTTGGATATATTCCTGGAGGTTTCATCATATGACAATCTTTAATTCCTGGAGGGTTGGCAACCCTGTCTTAGGTCCCTCATGGTGGAGTCAAAGAGGAGAGAGCAGGCTTTGCCTCGTTACATTCTGGACAGGTTCTCTTCCCAGTTTAAGCCTCAGGCCATTGTGTGGGTTGAGCATACCTTCACATAATGCTCAATGTCTGAGTGCAGCCCTGGCCACTGAGAATAACTACACAGTAGAGTTTTCATTTTCATAACTCCTAACTGTCTTCCATGAGCCACATTCAGAACTGCTTGTCACAACACTAATGGAATGATGAACTCCTCTGCATAATATATGTCAAGTTGCACATGTATTCACTGTGGGCTCAAGATGAAGTTTGTAGAGAGTAAACAGTTTTCTTAAGCATGTTTTGCTTCTTTAATCTTTGTGCCATTGGCTTGGTAAGGGTACTAACATGGGTTAGAGCATGGCCATATATGCATTGAGCTCAGCCTAGGAACTAATATAAACTGCTTATGAATGGTGGGTAACAGTAGCGAAGTAACAGCTTGTTGGTTTCACACCATCAGCCGGCAAACAATGTCCTAGAAACTCTGCAGCATCTTTTGTAAAACTTCTCATGGCTGCATTCAGCTTTGTGAGCCTTTTTGGCATTGGATTCGTACTTGGTCCAGAAAAGCATTATGCTCAGGAAGAGTCTTAGCCAAGATGAAAATGTCCTCAAAATGCACTGGGGATATTATCTAGGAGTTCAAAGACGAATCTCTGAAATACCTCAGGAGCAGAGTGTAACGTTATCTGATTAAAATATGACCATGCAAGTCATTGCTGCTGCCACTTTTATATAATTGCAACAAATCTTATACTAAGTGTGATGCGTGGCTGGAAAGGGTTAAACAGCTTGCAGGCTAGTTGACCCAAATTCAATTTTTAGAAACATTTTGATATTGTCTGTGTGTTTACATATATATCGTTAGAGGTTAACAATGTAATCAAAGAGTCCCTTCTATGCTATATTCTGTTAATTCACAGATCAAAAGGCCACAGAGAAAATCTGGGATCTGTTTAGCCCCATAATCAAGACAAGCCCTAAAAGTGCCTTCAGGATGGTTAGCATAATATACTTCTGATGTGCATTAAGATAAAGTACACAAATGAACTCTTAATGAACAGTAAGATGTTGTAACAGGGGGCTGGCTTAGAGGATCAAGCCAGACCCCTGTAGCTCATACCCAGGGAGAAGAAGGCACTAGCTGGAGCTGGCTGAGAAGCCACGCCCTAATTGCCTGAGGGGAGACACCTGCAGGCCTGAGGAGCCACCTATAAAAGCTGGCAGGCAGGAAGCAGGGAGATGAGAAGGAGAGAGAGACCAGAGTGGGAAGAGACCAGAATGGGAAGAGTATGGGGCTCTAGATCCTTGTTAGCCAAGAAGCTAGCGGTCTCTCTGGGCCCTGGTCTATAGATGTTGTATATATCTGTAAATAGTAGGTGGTGGGGACAAACACAGCAATAAAGGACACAGGTGCTGCACTTGAAGTGGTCTCCAGGTTTTTCTGTGGAGAGGACCGGCAAGGGCCCGGTTACAGATGTCAACACAGGTAGTTAGTGCAGAATAGCTAGTTTACACCTGTTATTTGTGCTCCCCCACCCATGTAGACAAACCCTAAAAGTGCAAATTTAAAGTGGATTAGTTAAACTGCATTAAAACCCTGTGTGAATACACTCCTTCAGAATTAAAATAGACTTAATCTCATTTAGTGAAATTGACTTCAAAAGACTCCTTAATCACCTACCTTCCATTGTGGAGCACCATCTATTTTATTTTCCAAGCCGCATCACTCAAGACAGGTGGAAACTTCTCTAGGAAGCCCACCCCACAGTTGAGAAACAGTGGCCTACTATAGTTTTTTTGTGTGGTATGATTAGATCTGACACTTTATCCCTTAACATGTGTAGAGGACTCTGGCAGCTGAAGCAAAATACTTTAGTATGTATAACAAATTGTGTAATGACTGAGTCATAATTACATTAACAGAAGTCTGATGGTGCACACAGGTAATATATTCCACTAATAAACAAAATCGTGCACTTTAGTATCCTGAGATAGAAGGTATTAGTCATTGCAGGATAATGAGGAGGTGTTTTTGTTTCCCTCCATTTGTTGCCATTGGTCACTCTATTCAAAAAAAGCAAGAGATCCTATACAAAGAAGAAAAATACCACCTCATTAGCTGAATGAAAGACACTTTAGCAGCTGGCTAATGTAAATGGCTAAAACTTGAATAACTGTGTAATTGGTAATTATTATTCTAACTAACCTTGTTTTCCCCACCCTCTAGTGTATTAGCTATGAAACAGATAATTACATTCTGCCGTTTTGTCTTATTAGACAGAGATATGGGCTGTTTTGCTCTTGATGTGAATGCTCCTAGCTCTTCATTTCTGGCTCTCAAAAAGGAACAATATGTGAGATAATCAAAATACTAACATAAATTCACCTCAGGTCTTTCCCTCCCTAAATCTTGATATGTAGGTTTTTAATAATTTGAGAATGATCAATGATACTGTTACAGAAGTGACAAAGAGTCCTGCATGCACGTGCATCCAACGAAGTGGGTATTAGCCCACGAAAGCTTATGCTTCAATACTTTAGTTAGTCTTTAAAGTGCCACAGGACTCTTTGTCACTTCTGCAATTCCAGACTAACATAGCTACCTCTCTGATTCCCACTAAAACAATAATCTTGTCATTTTGAATCTGAGCTAGTCAGAATTTTTCAAATGCAAAATTATTGTAGTAGCTACATAAAGTGCTAATTAGCTATAACCAGGCTTTGACAAGGTCCCTCAGAATGTGCTAATAAAGAAACAGAGTCATGAGGTTGGAGGGAAAGTATTGACATTGATCAAAAAGTGGCTAGGAGGCAGAAAACAGAGTAGAATTAAATGATGAGTTTTAATCATCAGGGTGCTTCATTGTTCCATACTAGGTCAAGTGTAGTTTAATACATTTATTAATGAGTTGAAAAGAGAGGTTGAATAGTAAGGTAGAAACATTTGCACATTGACTCATCTAGGTAGTCAAGATCAGAGATGACTGTTAGGAATGTCAGAGGGGCCTAACCAAGCAAAGTGAATGGGCATCATGATTCCAAATAATGTTCAGGGTTTACAACTGCAAAATAATGCATACTGGAGGGGAAAAAAATAACCTACACATACCTTACACAGTTCTAAATTATAGGGAAGGATTGTGTCATTGTGGAGAGTTCAATTAAGGTCTCTGCTCAATGTGCAAATGTGGCTATTTGCACAGCTAAGATTTTTCAGAAAATAGTGAGACTGTAACAACATGGGGCTTACTTAATCCACAATAAGTAGGATTCCTATTAACTTTTGTCTGATTTTTTTTCTTTTTTAGTCACTTATTGCATCAATAATAAACCATGAAGGCTGGATTCTTATCTCAACTACAGCATGCAAATCCTTAGTCTACTAATGCTAGTTCCTAACTTTTAACACTGGTGTGAATCAGATTCAGAGTATGTCTACTGAGTGTGTGAGTCCCATCTTGGGAAGACATATTTACATTTAGTTGCCATTGAGTTAGCATACTAAAAATAGACTGCGAAAAAAATGAGTACTTGTGGCACCTTAGAATCTAACCAATTTATTTGAGCATAACACTTTCGTGGGCTAGAACTCACTTCATCAGATGCATAGAATGGACCATACAGTAGGAAGATAGATAGATAGATATACAGAGAACATAAAAAGATGGAGATTTCCATACCAACTTTAAGTGGCTAATCAATTAAGGTGAGCTATTAAAGTCGGTATGGTAAGCTCCATCTTTTCATTTTTTCTATGTGTGTGTACATATATATATCTTCCTACTATATGTTCCACTATATGCATCTGATGAAGGGGTTTCAGCCCACAAAAGCTTGTACCCAAATAAATTGGTTAGTCTCTAAGGTGCGACAAGGACTCTTAGTCCGTATCCACAAAAAGAACGAACATGGCTACTACTCTGAAATCTAAAAATAGACTCTAGCTATGGCAGCACAAACTGTGGGATGGGCTAACAACCCCTAAAACATGCCCATTTTAGACCCTAGTTATGTACTCAGGGCAGCTAGCCCATCCCACCACTTGCAATGCTGTGGCTATTGTGACAAAGTTCTGAGTCTGTATTTGTGGGTCCTGCGCTTCCTGGCAGATTTAGGGGCCTCAGAAACTCATCCAGGCCCTGGAGTGACCTCCCTTTCTCAGTAAGTAATTAGGGGAGACAGAAAGAGGGGAGCCCGGGCCCGCCCTCTACTCCGGACTCCAGCCGAGGGACCCTAATAGTATCAGCTAAGATGGCTGACCTTTTAGGCACAAAACACAATATAATTCCCTGGGCTACTTCCCCACAGCAGTCTCCGCTTCTTCAAACTCCACTTCACCTTTACCTCAGGGCCTCCTTCCTTCTGTATGATATGTTGTCCAACACTCAGTCTCACCAACAGCATAACTTCCTTCCACAGCTCCTGACACCCACAGCCCACCTGAGTAACTAGGAGGTTTTTATCTGGTTTCAGCCAGTGCCTGTTTGGCTTCAGGTGTCCCAATCAGGCTAGCTGTTTCTACTCCTTTCTAGAAGCTTCCTGATTGGCCTGGAGTAGCCTTTGTTTGGCTATCCAGGGAACAGGGACCTACACATCCTGTGGCTGATATACCTGCCTTCCGGCACTCTCCTATACCATTCTGGTCTGACTCCGTCACATATCCCTCCCCCCTGCTCAACACCAAGGGGTTGGGCAACTTGGGTCGACATACAATGCACTCTTGATAAGCCATCTGCATTGCCGTGGCAACTTCCAGCTCTGTGCTGTATGCGGAACTGGAAGGGTTGGAGGGATAAGAACCATCTAGTCACCCTTGCATTTTTCTCCTTGTTCCGCTGTATCCACTGAAGAGGGGCATGGTCAGTCACGAGAGTAAACTGCCTACCTAGCAGGTAGTATCACAGTGTTTCCATGGCCCATTTAACGGCAAGGCATTCCCTCTCGACCACAGCATACTTCTGTTCTCTTGGGAGAAGTTTTCTACTAAGATAGAGGATTGGATGTTCTTCTTCCCCGACCATCTGGGATAGGACAGCCCCTAGTCCAACTTCAGATGCATCTGTCTGCAAGATGAACTCCTTAGTGAAGTCTGGAGCTATAAGTACAGGGTCACTGCAAAGGGCTGTCCTTAGATCTGTAAATGCCCTCTCTGCTGTGTCTGTCCATCGCACCATCTCAGGTCCCCGAGCTTTTATGAGATCAGTCAAGGCACTTGTCCTGGTGGCAAAATGGGGAATAAAGCGTCGATAGTACCCCACTACCCCCAAAAATGCCCGGACTTGTTTCTTGCAAACCGGTCGGGGCCAGTTTTGGATGGCCTCTAGTTTATTGAGTTGGGATTTCACTACACCTCGTCCCACAATGTAGCCCAGATACTTCGCCTCTGTTAATCCTGTGGCACACTTTGCGGGGTTTGCGGTAAGGCCAGCACGCCTTAGGGTATCTAGGACAGCTTCAACCTTTTCCAGGTGGGTTTCCCAGTCTGTGGTATGGATAACCACATCATCCAGGTAGGCAGCTGCATAACTGGCATGGGGGCGCAATAGCTTATCCATAAGGCGCTGAAAGGTAGCTGGGGCCCCATGTAGACCGAATGGAAGGACCTTATATTGAAACAGTCCCTCTGGGGTGGAGAAAGCGGTCTTCTCCTTTGCGTCTTCAGCAAGGGGGATCTGCCAGTACCCTTTAGTTAAGTCTAGAGTGGTCAGGAACCGGGCATTTCCCAGTCGGTCCACTAACTCGTCTATCCGGGGTATAGGATATGCATCGAACTGGGACACCTAATTCAGCCGATGGAAGTCATTGCAAAACCTTGTGGAGTCATCTGGTTTGGGTACCAGCACAATCGGGCTAGACCACTGACTGTGAGACTCTTCAATTACCCCCAAGTCCAACATTTTCTTTACTTCTGCTCTTATTTCTTCTCTTTTGGCCGTTGGCACCCGGTAAGGCCTCATCGTCACCTCGGCCCCAGGGTTTGTAATGATGTGGTGATACGTCTCAGTTGTTCGTCCTGGTCGAGATGAGAATACGTCTTGGTTCCTGTTGATCATCTTGACCACCTCCTGTCTTTGGGCTGGTGTTAAATCGGGAGACACCTTCACTTGCTCAGGGTTCTTGTTCTCCTGCAGTGGGTACTTGTGAGCAACTACACATGCTTCTTGGGTACACCAGGGTTTTAGAAGGTTGGTGTTATATGCTTTAGTTTTCGACGTCCCGGTTGTCTCACCTTATAATTTACCTCTCCTATAGATTCTACTATTTCATAGGGCCCCTGCCACTGGGCCAAGAGTTTACTCTCTGCTGTGGGTACTAACACCATTACTCGGTCTCCGGGCTGGAACTGCCGAACCTTTGCTTGGCGGTTGTAGTGAATTTGTTGGGCTTTCTGGGCCTTCTCCAGGTACTCCCGTACTATAGGGGTGACTCGGGTTATACAGTCTCTCATTTGTAATACATGCTCAACTATATTTTTCCCTGTATTAGGCTCCTCTTCCCAAATTTCCCTAGCAATATCTAGTATGCCCCGGGGGTGGCGGCCATATAACAGCTCGAAGGGAGAGAATCCAGTGGAGGCTTGAGGAACTTCCCGGATGGCAAACATAAGATAGGGCAACAGAGTATCCCAGTCTTTTCCATCCCTACTTACCACCTTTCTGATCATGGCCTTGAGGGTCCGGTTGAATCTCTCTACCAGGCCATCGGTCTGCGGGTGGTAAACTGAGGTTCGCAGAGTTTGGACGTGGAGCAGAGAGCAGAGGTCCTTCATCAGCTTAGACATGAAAGGCATTCCTTGGTCCGTTAGAATCTCTTTCAGTAGCCCGACTTGGGCAAAAATTTCCACCAACACCTTCGCTATGGACTTGGAGGCCATATTTCGTAGGGGAATGGCCTCTGGATACCTGGTTGCATAGTCCAAGACGACAAGCACATATTGGTGACCTCGAGTTGTCTTCTCTAGAGGCCCCACCAGGTCCATGGCCACCCACTCAAAAGGGATCTCAATGATTGGGAGAGGTATCAATGGGGCCCTTAGATGTGGTCGAGGGCTGTGCAACTGACACTCGGGGCAGGAGGCGCAGTACCGCCGGACATCCTCATGTACTCCTGGCCAGAAGAATCTGCGCAAGATTCGCGCTTGGGTCTTTTCTACACCCAAGTGTCCCCCAAAAGGGTAACTGTGGGCGAGACTTAGTATTGCCCTCTGATGTTTTTGGGGTACCAGGAGCTGGTTTACCACCTCTTCCTGTATTTGAACCACCCTGTACAGGAGGTTCTTCTTGATCATGAAATAGGGCGCTGGCCCTCGGGCCTTTCCCTCCACAGGCTCCCCATCTATCTCAGCCACCTCTCTTCTGACATTATCATATCTGGGATCTTCTGCCTGGTCTTGCCCGAAAGTCTCTCTTCCAGGTCCTATTGACCCGAACTCTAAGGAACTGGTTTCTGACTCCTCAGTCAATTCGGTGACATTGGGGTTGGGACTGGATTCTGCTTCCTCCTCCTCCTCTCTAGGGGTCTCTTCCTCAGGTCTCTGTGCCCTTCGGCCTACCAAGGCCATGTTCTGGCCCTGAAGCAAAATCCGAGTGCCCAAAGCCTTTGCTGCCCTTCTTTCTTTCTTGGTTTTTTTGCCCTTCCCAGGGGCGAGGAACAATTCAGGAGATATTTCAGCAAAGAAGGGGAGGTGACTTTCTGCTAGGGATGACTCCTTAACTTCAGAGTCTTCTCCTCTGTCTTGCCCCTCTGGTGGGATCAAATTTCCAAATCCTGGGAAATCCCTTCCAATGAGCACTGGGTATGGGAGTTTTGGGACCACTCCTGCTTTTACTCCAGTGATGGTTCCCTGGATTTCAACCCTTACTGGGATGACAGGATAATAGCTAATGGTCCCATGTATGCAGGTTACGCCCATACGCTTAGCCTGTATCAACTGGCTGCGTTTCACTAGTTTCCCTGAAATCAGAGTGACAGCACTGCCTGAGTCATTGAGTGCCATAGTCTCTACCCCATTCAGTTTCACTGGTTTTGTATATTGGTGTGGGGTGACTGCAACCCCGACTAGATTGATTAGGGTGCATGGATCTGCCCAATTCCCCAGGTTACACTGCATGGGCTCCTCAATGTTGGGACATTGCACTGCTAGGTGTCCCCATTCTCCACATGCATAACATCTATAAGGGGCTCTAGATGCTCCTTTGTCTCTTGGGTTAGGGGTCTTTACCCCATGGCTTCCTCCCTTCTGTGTTCCCAGCTGTTCTGTGGCTACTACCTTCTTCCACCTGGGGCTTCCCGGATGCTTCGTTATCTGGCCTTCCGGGGTCGGACCTAGATACTTCTTTTGGGAGAAGGCTTCTCTGGGTAGTTGGGACAGCTCTTGGGCTGCAATCCATCTTTGTACCAATGTGATCATCCCGTCGTAGGTGGCAGGGTCATTCTGACCCACCCATGCACGAAGATCTTGAGGCAATCCCCTCATATAGTGGTCTATGACCAAAGTTTCCAACATTTCTTCTGGGTTGCAAACCTCAGGTCATAACCACTTCTGGGCGAGGTGGATAAGGTCGAATAATTGGGACCTCGGAGGCTTACCCTCCTTGTACTTCCACTCATGGTATCTCTGTGCCTGTACTGCTGTTGTTACCCCTGATCGTGCCAGGATCTCTGCTTTCAACTGAGGGTAGTCCATGGCAGCTTCAGCGGGCATGTCATAATAAGCTTTTTGTGCTTCTCCACATAAGAAGGGAGCGAGGATGCTAGCCCACTGATCCTGGGGCCAAGCCTCTTGCAAGGCAGCCCTCTCAAAGGAGAGGAGATATGCCTCTATGTCATCATTGGCTGTCATCTTTGGCAGACAACCAGCAGCCCTCCATACTCGCGACCCCTCAGATCCTTGGTTTTTGGTGGTGAGGACTTTCAGTTGTTCTACCACATCCCGCAAGAGGGCTCGATCCTGAGAGGCCTGCTCCATCAATAATTGGTTAGTCTCTTGTTGTACCCGCAGGGACTCCTGTTGTGCCCTAGCCTGGGCTCGGGTGGCCTCCTGCTGGGCTGCAGTGGCTTGCAACAGTGCTTTTATTACATCCTCCATTGTGGTGAGAACACCCCAAACCCGGTGCACTTTTTTTTTTTGAACCTCTCCCTTTCTTCTGCCACGCAGTGAACAGTAAGTCAGAAACTCCCACTCCTGACACCAGTTGTGACAAAGTTCCGAGTCTGTATTTGTGGGTCCTGCGCTTCCTGGCAGATTTAGGGGCCTCAGAAACTCATCCAGGCCCCGGAGTGACCTCCCTTTCTCAGTAAGTAATTAGGGGAGACAGAAAGTGGGGAGCCTGGTCCCGCCCTCTACTCCGGACTCCAGCCGAGGGACCCTAATAGTATCAGCTAAGATGGCTGACCTTTTAGGCACAAAACACAATACAATTCCCTGGGCTACTTCCCCACAGCAGTCTCTGCTTCTTCAAACTCCACTTCACCTTTACCTCAGGGCCTCCTTCCTTCTGTATGATATGTTGTCCAACACTCAGTCTCACCAACAGCATAACTTCCTTCCACAGCTCCTGACACCCACAGCCCACCTGAGTAACTAGGAGGTTTTTATCTGGTTTCAGCCAGTGCCTGATTGGCTTTAGGTGTCCCAATCAGGCTAGCTGTTTCTACTCCTTTTAGAAGCTTCCTGATTGGCCTGGAGTAGCCTTTGTTTGGCTATCCAGGGAACAGGGACCTACACATCCTGAGGCTGATATACCTGCCTTCCGGCACTCTCCTATACCCTTCTGGTCTGACTCCGTCACACTATACACTGTTTTTAGCAGGCTAGTTTAATGACAGCATGAACGTGTCTCCTTGACCTGGGACTCACACCTCCAGTTCAAAGTATAGCCATACCATCAGTTGAGGTCATTGGAGCTACGATATACTGATACCAATGTAACTTAGATAAGAGTTTTGTCCTTCATATTTGAAATGGAAATGGCTCTCCAACGTCTTGACAGATGAAAGGAAATGCGACAAAATCAGTTCTTCAGTGTTGTTTAGCAATTGTGTGGTAAAAGAGCCCAATGCGCAAGTGGCAAACCTTCTCAAGGTGGCTACAGGTCCATTTGCCAGACAGAAATTGAAGCCTACTCTGTTTCCTCACTTGCCTGCGGCCTCACTCTGGGCTCTCTGCAGTGACTGCACCAGTCTTAACCTGATTTCTCCAAACTGAGCGATTGTGGGTAGGATTTTCCCAGTTATCAGTGGAATGCTGAATTTCTTGAGGCCTTGCTTGACCATGTCGCTTTATTGGAGCTTTGGCCTTCCTCTGTGTCACGGGCAGTTCTTCAGTTGCCCATAGAGCACAGCCTTCAGCCGACAATCTTGAGGCATGCACTTCACAAGTTCCAACTGGCATAGCATATGAATGTCCAGCATAGTCTGCATGGACTGTAAGCCATTTCTTTCAAGGATCTCCTTACTGGTGATCTGTTGGTCCCAAGTAACTCCAAGGATTTTTCTAAGACACGGGAGATGGAAACTATTAAATCTCTACTCCTGCTTGGAGTAAGTAGCCCAGCTTTCACAACCATAAGGGAGCTCTTTCTTTATTTATTACTTGTACGTTGCTGGGGTATATCATACTCAGAGCAATACCAAAACGTAAATTATATATATAATACACACAGACCCTAGTGTACTTATTAAGGAAGGTTTGGAGAGTCAAATGAATCATTAACAGATATTTAATGACTAACAGAGAAGAATTTGACTTTTATGCATTGCAAATTTACAGTAGAGGGGCTACTTCTAGCAAAAAGTGCAGTTAGTTTTCCCAGCAACTAGGCATCACTCTATAGAATATAAAACACAGCTAATTCCAGACTTTTATAAACACACAGATGCACACGCAACTCTATAATTCTTGCAGTACTGTTTGGAATAGTCATATTAGCTTCACAGGAAAAGGCAAGATGTAAAATTAACTTGGTTCAAAGGCCTTTTCTAGCAGACATGTTTTATTGATATAATTTGTTGCAGCCAATGTACTTACTACAAAGATCAAAGAAAGATATTTTATTCTTTACCTGTTGCCCCTATTTTATTGTTTCTTAGTTTATGCCCACACACATTAGCGTTTATCAAAAATGGTTTTGCCCAGTACTGAAGTGTTTTCTTTATTTGTGTATAACTTGGATACATTTTCTCACCTGGAGAATAATGAGGATCATACTGAGCCCACCCAAGTTTGATCTGACCCTCTCAGGCAAAAGCCAAGTTTCACATTCCACATCTTGCTCCAGCAGGAGAAGATACCTGCTGTTCCCTTTCAAGCTCAGGTTTTTCTCTTCTTTGATTTGAATGTTTGAGTTAGCATGGATGATTTCTGATCCATACTTCACTTTAATGATGGTCCATATATTGTACATCCCAGAAAAGTTAAATCTTCCCTAATTTATAAATTATATGCAAATTTAAAGGGATTTAAAGAAAGGAAGCATGATCTTCTGGTTAAGGAACAGGCACAGGTGGCTGGAGACCTGGGTTTTATTTGGGGCTTTTGTAGACTTATTATATTACCCTGGACAAATTATTTAACCTCTTTCTTCCTCAATTCCCACCACTGTAAAACAGAAAAAATACTTGCATATCTCACAGGAGTGTCGTAAGCTTACATTTAATAAAGAACCTTCAGCTCCTTCAATGGAAACTATTGTATAGATCTGGTTGAACTATATCTAATGATTCAGTTTATTCAATACATTTAAGGATTTTTGGGTCTCTGTGATTTGTCAGCTTAGTCATGTGTTTCTCCATTTTCTGATATAAATATAACTGCAATAAAGAGGCAGAGGGCCTAATTAGGTTAATGGTCCTTTGGTATCTCAGGGAGATGGTGGAGACAGTTTTATGGAGCTGGGAGAAACTGGGCTTCTAGGATTTATGAATTTTTAGGAAAATAATATTTTGTGCCACTTGAGTCAGTCTGTTTCCTGAGACTTTCATGCTAGAAAAAGTAGTGTATTGAATATTGTGGCCTGGTGTCAGACTGCAAACTAATCTCTCCTCATCATATTCACCCAGGGAAATTGCATATGGTATGAGCGTTTCAGCTATGGAGCTTGTTACCAAATCTATATTTGTTTTCTCTAGTTGCTACTAAGCTAATTCTTTTGGCCAAGGACACTGTGCAGTCCTAGCTGCAAAGGGTGTGATCATGGACCCTTCTCCCTCTCATTTAACTGTGTTCATGCTCTGGCTATGTTTCTAGAAATACAGTACCTGTGGTGCTGACACAGCAATATTTCATATAACTAGAAAGTCCATTTACTGGTCTCCAGATTCTGTCACGTATCACCTCTCACACTTATACAGTCACAAACAAATTAGCAATCTTGGGCTCTGCCTCACTAGTATTCCAAGATCTTCAGCAGTTGACCAATGGGCCAAATGAAATCAGATTTGAACATGAAAAAATATCCCAAGGATAGTCTGTTCTTGTATCTCTTGCAGAAAGTCTGAGTGCCAGCTGGATCTGCAAGAGACACTTTTTGAGGAGTCAGATCTGATGGGAGAAGAGTGCATTCTGAGGCTGCATTCTGACAGAAATCAAGAGAAAATATTATCTGTTATATCTTGTGTGGTGGAAGAGAATCTCCCTTTTCCTCTCCTGAAGTCACTGTAAAACAAATAAATAAGAATAAAGCTGTGTCATTTTGAATAATAGCATAAGCTGCATAGTCATTTCACAATTCTACCAGGCAATTCTACTTTGACAGTCACACCTGCCCTGTAATGGCTTTTAACATTTCAAACCTCTGAGCAACCTCACGCACGTACTAAAAAAACTTACTATTTTTGTTAATTGTTATGAAAACTCTTCCTTTTTTTCTCCCAAATATACAGCTTTTCCCCAAAATGATATTTGTCTCAACTCCAAAATTGTCAATGTTCAGTCCTGACATTAAATCATCAGGGGTAGAAACAAATGTTTTATGCATTACAGGTGAAAAAATGAAAAACAAAGTTTAAGAAAATGAGTACTAAAACACGTGCTTACAATTTTTTTTCTTTAAATAGTTTAATGGGCTCTGACAGATCACATATGTGTATGAAAGGCATGCAAGGTCAAGTTCCAGTAGCTTTTTACAAACTGCTCAGGAGAACCCTACTTACAATTATAAACATTCTGCTCTGGTTACATTACAAATCAGAGGGTTTTTCTGTTTTTAATTTGAAGCTATAGCTAATATTTTTAAACATCTAGCTGTTGTTTCAAAGGTAGATCTAACACTACAGAGCAACATTCAAGTGACTCAGTTTTTAGGCTCAAAAACCCATATGATTTTATCCTGCTTCCATCAAACTAAGTGGCAAACTCCCACTGACTTCACTGGCAAAAAGATAAATCCTTGGAGCAAATGTATCAGCTACAGCATTATCGCAATGCTCCTGTGCCATTCTTCTGATATGCATTATGCATCACAGAATATTTACCAAAAGTCATTGGCTATTTTTCTTCCTTCAGAATTCACTTTAATATAATTTCATTATTGGAGATATTCCCCTGGAACCTATTCATTTCTGATAAGAAAATCAATAGGAGTTTATGAATTATTGTAAAATGCTCTGGTAATCATGCCACTATATGAAGTGCAATATGCAATAAAGTCCTCTGCAGAAGATGCACTTGGAATCAAATAGTTCCTCAGACCTCTTTTGAGCTTATCTTGCATAATATACCTTTTTTCAAAATATGGGAATTCCTTGGCTCTGAAAGCATACTTAGACTGAAGATATAACACATGCAAAGTAATATGAAAGGGAGAAAGATGAAAATGGAATACAGTAAATCCTCACTTAATGTTGTAGTTATGTTCCTGAAAAATACGACTTTAAGTGAAACGATGTTAAGCAAATCCAATTTCCCCATAAGAATTAATGTAAATGAGGGGAGGGGTTAGGTTCCAGGGAAATTTTTTTTGCCAGACACAAGGCATTATATATATTATATCTTCTCCCCTCATCTCCTCCCCCTTTACTTCTCATGCCTCATCCTCACTCCTTCCCCTTCCTTCCATGCCTTCTGAAAGCCGCAAGCCATCTGATTGCCATGGGCAGGAGGCAAGGGAGGGTGGGGGAACCTGCATGCTGAGTTCTCGCTCCTCCCCCTTCCCTCCTGCCCGGGACAATCAGCTGGCTTGAGGAGTTTAGGAGGGAGAGGGGAGGCACGAGGCCTTTGCGTGCAGGTTCCCCCTCTCTCTCCTCCGCCCGGCCCTGGCCAGGGCAATCAGGTGATTTGCAGTGTTCAGGAGGAAGGGGAACGAGGGGGACCCTGCAGGCCGAGTCCTCACTCTTTCCCCCTGCCTCCTAAATGTCGCAAGCCAGCTGATTGCTGTGGCAGGAGGCTTGGGGAGAGGGCGAAGGTGCTGATCTGTGGGGTCTGCCAACCGGGGGGAGGGGGGGGGGGGGGGGGGGCCGGCATAGGGAGGCTGCCAGCTGTGGAGAAAGCAGGCAGCCAAACATAGTAATAGTGGAGCATTGCACAACTTTAAACGAGCATGTTCCCTAATTGATCAGCAATGTAACAATGAAACATTATTAACCCAGATGACTTTAAATGAGGAGTTACTGTAATCACAAAATAGTGCTTATTGCAAAGTATGGTATATAAAATTTCAGGTAGTAGACAGCCCAGGGGAATTCCAGTAATATTTCAGGTTTCAGAGTAGCAGCTATGTTAGTCTGTATCTGCAAAAAGAGCAGGTGTACTTGTGGCACCTTAGAAACAAATTTATGTAGGCATAAGTTTTCATCTATGAAAGCTTATGCCTAAATAAATTTGTTAGTCTCTAAGGTGCCACAAGTCCTCCTGTTCCTTTTTCAGTAATATTTCAGGTGTTTAACTGCATAACTGTGCCTGACTTTGAGACAATCCTGCCATTATTTCCCATTTTATTATTTTACATGTGTTTTTTAAAATTATTTGAGACATACCTCACATTGTTTCCCAACTTGTGATCTGATACACTTTATAAAAAAAAATTATAAGCAGTGTTTTTGGATAATTGCTTCCAGTCCAGAACATGTTTTATTTCTTAATGAAGAAGTTGTCTCTGAAGAATGCTGCCTTTTTTATTTTTGAAAGGACAGAGTTGAGTAAAAACATAACATGTTCAGTTTTAATGTGAATTTAAATCAGTGGCAGTTATCAACGAGAGATTATGTTTTGTGATCCCAAAATAGACATCTACTGTTTATTTAGAGATTTGTCTGATTAAAGGACACACTTGAGACAATTCTTACTAAATTGTTTTTTTTTTTTGGGGGGGGGGGAAGCTCCTAAAAGCAATTAAACTGTTTTACATATGTTAGGTTTTTGTCTTGAATAAGACATTTTGTAATTATATATTGCACTCTACACAGACAATGCTCCAGATGTCTCATGTCTTTAGAACAGCTATGAAACATAGTTGATGCAAAGCATCTTTGGGATTTTTCTTTGAAAAATTGGACAGATTAAAATAAAGATGGTCAGACTACTTTATCTGACCCAAATCACTTCCTAACTGTCAAACCAAACACCATTTTACAGTTTTTAAAGTGTTTTCATAATGCTTAATTTAATAAATAAATTGTGCAGCTCTGCATTTTCTAATGTTGGGCTAACAACCACAATACAGAAATATGTCTGTATTTGCAGAATTTTATATCCTAAACCCCAGTGAGCATTGAATTCCTAGGGATTACATTATGTCAGTGAAAACCAGGCATGTGTTAAAAAAGTGACTTTAATTGTATATGAAAATAAATGTTCCCCTGGGATTTCTAATTCCATAAAAGGACTTTGAAATATATAAAAGAGGAGCATGTAAAGTACTGTGAATACTGATAAATTTATTCATGAATATTTCCTTAGAAAACTATAGAATGATCTTTCTTAAAACAATTTGGGATTCTAAGCATTCCTAGTCTAACGGTGGAGTGCAAACATAGCTGTTTGGCTCCTATTAAATCTTTTACAGAAGTAATGTGTGCAGCTGAAACAAAAGCATACGGGTTATTGAATACTCTCCTAGATTAGAGGTTCAGGAACTGATTTAAAGGAAACAGAAGTCAACAGGAACTTGCCATTGGCTTCAGTTTTATTGGATCAGGACCTTAGTTATCCTGTAAATCCCCTAAATGTTTCTAAACTTTAATCCTTTTTCAGTAAAATAATATAAATGTATGTTATTACAACATATTTCTTGTATATTTTTGTGTTCTTATTGCATGCTGACATTTGGCACCTTTGACTACATTCAAGATGTAGTTTGTAATTGATTATTGCTGAAGAGGTTGCTCAAGGAGAACGCATCCCCCGATGGATTAAGGTGCCTTTGCCAAGGGCATGTCTATACTAAACTCTGTCATCCCAAGGGCATAACTCTATTAGAGGCCTCTCAGCACCCTAGGAATTGAGGAGCTGGGTGTTTTTTCTCTGAGGTGTGCAAGGTAGCATCATCTTTTGTGTTTATGAAACACTGCTGCCTTCACAAGAAAGCTTGTTTGGACACAAGGTGCTACATGTAGCAAAATAAGGCAAGCCCTTTACTATGGGTCATGTTACATTCATTAACTATCCCCAACTCTTTCTCATAGGCCTGGGCTACACTAAGCAGGTGGGTTTCAAACTAAGATACGCAACTTCAGCTACACTATTCACATAGCTGAAGTCGAAGTATCTTAGTTTGACTTTCCTGGTCATCCTCACAGCAGCGAGTCGACCACAGTCGCTCCCCCGCTGACTCTGCTTACTCCTCTTGCCAAGGTGGAATTCCAGAGTCGATGGGGAGCGTGTTTGGGGATCAATTTATCGCGTCTAGTTAAGATGTGATAAATCGATTCCCTGATACATTGAACACTATCCCCCAATCCGGTGAGTAGTATAGACATACCCATAGAGTGGGAGGAGAATGACTTCAGACAAGGGAAAATTATCCACCAGTTATTCCATTTGCTTGAGTCTTCTCTGCCATAAGAGAGAAAGTTAGGGATAGTTGTCATTATGTCTCCACCGATCATGAGGGAAGGAGATGAAATAATTGTGAATAAAGCTTCTTCTATATATCTCCAAATCTCCTTCCTCTTCCAGTAGTTGGACACTTGTTTAGCTGGAAAGGTACAGGAAATTGGAAGGGAAGCATACAAGGAGAGGCATCATCCCATAGGTGAGAGTTCCTTGTACTGAACAATGGGTTTGGCTTTCCTAGTACAAACCAGAGGGAGCTTGGCAGAACTTGGTATGAGCTACGTTTGTTTGTGCATATCATAAATATTTAGGAAAAGAGCTTTTCGATACTAGGCTACATGCCCACCTCTGGTAATGATTACTTCAAGATTAGAAACCACAAATGTTCATTGAAGTTTATATAGTTCCTAAATCATTTTTTCAAAGTTTGAATAATAAACTCAACTCCACCCCCTAAAATTTCCCTTTATTTTTCTCACACAGGCCATCTAGGTGAATACACACAAATATCTCTGACAAGGAAGGTGAAACAGTTTAGTGACACATGCAAAACCAATTTAACCCCCGCCTACACTTCTTGGTAGGCTTTCTCTTCATCCTGTACCACACTGTTGACACTCAATTGTTAATCAACTCCAGTGTACGTGTTTTTTTCCTAAATTTCTTCTTTGACATGGGTAGCAAGTGTCCTTCAAAAAAGATAAATTGTTATATAATAAAGTGTACTTTGTAAATCAAATTATAGCTAAAGATGTTACATTAATTAGACTCCCTGAGAAAGCTGGAACAAGTGAATTCACTGCCTTCCTGGAACTGTAGGATCCAGATGTTTTATAAATGGACACAAGAGAAGACCATATGTACAATTTTTATTTTAAACTGGTGTGTGTGTGTGTGTGTGCATGTGTGTGTGTGTGTGTGTGTGCACTTTCTCTCTATATTGATATAAGAATATACGAATGAAGAGTAAGAAGAAAGTAAGAAGTCTGGGCAGATTACAGGACTGACCCTTATATTAACTATTATAAATATCAGTGATAATAACAGAACTCTAGCCAGAACTGGAAAAGCAAGAGCTATGTTGTACAATCCTATCAAGTAGTTCTTCCTGGACACGGGCCCAGAAGTACAAGTCAAAAGGACGGAATTTGTTCCTATTAGGAAAGCTTTCAAAAAAGCCAACATGGAAGCAGCAATACTAGAATGCAAAATTAGATTCCGAGTCAGGTATTTAGGAAAGCAAAGTTTCTTTAGGGCTACTGAAGCTTTTTGTAGATGTGTGTGAAGAAAGAAAGCTCCACGAAGCAGGGCTGGTTCAAGAAAATCTCCAAATACCAAGTATTTTGGTTGGGGGTCCCTTCTGTAAAATTCAAGATTCATTGTGAAACCTTTGCTGCCTTTCCTGCCCTAAACTGCTACAGAGGGCAATGTAATAAGATATATGAGAAGGCAAGCTTCCAAATGTACTTAGAGCAGTGGGGACATTTCTCCTTTTGTCTTTGGCCAGGAGACTGGAGGCTGGAACAAGAGAGAAGAAAGGAGACAGTATTATTAACTGCTAAGAACACTGCTGGGAAATAGGCTCAGTTGTTCCTATGTGAAATATTTTCTGGGTTGAGAGATAGGCACAGATCAGATTTACCACCAGTAAAACCTAAGGGAGAAAAAGGAAATCCATGTAGTAACAGGTGGAACTAGATTATTATTTATATGGCTGTAGTACCTACCGACCTCATCTGAAACTGGGGCCCCATTGTACTAGGCCATTTACCTGTCCATGGTAAAGCATTAGCAGAGATAGGACTAGATTGCAGGTTCTTATTTAGTAGTCTGACAAGAGATTTTGCCTCAGTTGCCCAAAGTGCCTTACCATTTTTAAATGGGAAAATCTGTAGAAAAACCATGGAAGGGGTTTAAATTTGGTAAAATATTAAATTGCTTAACTGAACATAAAAGGAGTGGTGGTAGTATCAGGACCCTTTTACGTGCTTAGAACAGTAATTAGATTTAGGGATAAATCTTTAATTAAATGAAAATTAAGAATAGTTTAAGAAACTCCAGTAATGGCAGCTATAGAATGATGTAGTCAGGAGACAGTACTGGATCATCTCTTACGTAAGAACGGCCATACTGGGTCAGCTCAAAGGTCCATCTAGCCCAGTAGCCTGTCTTTTGACAGATGCCAATGCCAGGTGCCCCAGAGGGAATGAACAAAACAGGTAATGATAAAGTGATCCACCCCTGATCTCCCATTCCCAGCTTCTGGCAATGGAAGCTAGGGACACCATCCCTGCCCATTCTGGCTAATGGTCATTGATAGGCCTGTTCTTCATGAATTCATCTAGTTCTTTTCTGAACCCTTTTATGGTCTTGGTCTTCACAACATCCTCTGTCAAGGAGTTCCACTGGTTGACTGTGCATTGTATGAAAAATACTTCCCTTTGTTTTAAACATGCTGCCTATTAATTTAATTTGGTGACCCCCTACTTCTTGTATTATGAGAAAGAGTAAATAACACTTCCATATGTACTTTCTCCAAGCCAGTCATGATTTTATAGACCTCTATCATATCTCCCCTTAGTCATCTCTTTTCCAAATTGAAAAATCCCAGTCTTTTTAATGTCTCCTCATATGACAGCTGTTCTATAACCCTCATCATTTTTGTTGCTGTTTTCTGAACCTTTTCCAAGTCAATATATCTTTTTTGAGATGGGGTGACCACATCTGCACACAGTATTCAAGATGCGGGCATACTACGGATTTATATAGAGGCAATATGATATTTTCGGTCTGATTATTTATCACTTTCTTAATGATTCCCAACATTCTGTTTGCTTTTCTGACTGTGCTTCACATTGAGTGGATGTTTTCAGAGAAACATCTTGTGGAGATACATTGCAGCCCATAGGACTACATGAGATTTTTGCTTGGCTTCATCCAAAGGTCAGCTAAGAAACCCCATAAGAACGCACTGGAGCCCATAGGATACAGTAAGAGTCAATGATGCATCAGAATGACTTAGCAAAAGCCCATAGGAAAACTTTGAAGTCCATAGAAGTGAATGGGTCTTCTGTCACATGTAGGTACACATGACTAGAGTGTGATGTCATCAAAGCTGAAAGATGATTGGCTGAGCCTAGGTGGCCAACAGTATATAAGGGCCAGAGCTGGTAGGCTAAAGCTCTGTAGGGATAGGGACCAGCAAGAGAGAGGAATGCTGCAGGACACCTGGAAGAAACAAGGTGGTTGCAGAGCAGCAGCAGCTCCAGTGGAACCTGGCAAAAGAGAGGCCTTACTGGAAAACAGCGACCGCAGCAGCAGCCCTTCCAGGGTTGCCTCTGGCAATGGCCACTTCTGCCACCTGGCCAGCAGGAGGCCTTCACAGCAGCCTAACACCAGAAACCAACAGGCCTCCATCTCTCCTGCCTGAGTAGTGACTTTACTTCAGGAAGAGGCAACAGCACCTCAACAGACAGCAGTCTGCCACTGGACACCACTCCCCAAACACCATATCCCCAAAACAGACTGAGCAGAAGGCCCATTTCCCAGATGGTTCAGAGGGATTTTAGAGAAGCCTCGGTAAGTTAAAATCTTTTTCTATTTAACACACTAGATTGTATGGGTTTCAAGTGTAAACAAAGCGGGATGCCTGTGAGCTGAGTGAGATCTCCCTATCTGTCTAATAATTGCCTGGTCAGCACTTGTTGGACGCTTAGTGTTAAGGATTTAGTACTGAATGTTAATTAATATATTGTTATATGTTTAATTGTTATATTATTATAAAGTATAGGGTATTAAGTACATGATTATGTTGTTATATGTGATAGAGTTAATTGAAACTATAATTGTAGTATTGTTTCTTTATTTGCTGTGCTGCTTAATTTTTGTGCTGTAACCTTATTGCTTCTATCTCTACTCTTTTACTGTAACTGTTCACTTCTAAATAAATATTTTTTGTTTTTCAAGAATAGGCAACAAGCAATAAATTCTTCCTCAGAGGGCTGTATCTGTGTCCTTCAGGAGAAAGTTAGCCAGCTGCAGCTTTCTCTTGAAAATCTCTTACAGCGGGCCACAACCTTAACTACCAAAATAGATAAATTGAAAATGAAGGTTTTAAATTGAAAATGGTATTTTTAGGGAAACTCATTGACTTCATATAATTGATTTCAAATCTTCTGGTAACAGTAGGGCCACAGTGCCTTTCAATTTAGTTTGCAACGCAGAGGTTGCCTGTTTGTTAGCCAGATCTTTGTTGACTAGGTTGATTGTGAAGCAGCTGTGTCTTCATGTAATTCTGTTCAACATTTACATGTTCAGAGTAATAGATCCCTGAGCAGAGGGAATGGAAAGATCTTAATGTCGTTGCTGTTTGGAGCTGCTTTTTCATATATTTAATATGGCAGCAGATGACTCTGTAATCTAATATAAGTATTTGGTGTATGTGTATACTTGAAACCTGACTCTCTTATCAAAACTGGAATTAAAAAATTCTGATGACTAAAACCCTACTAAATTAAATTATGCTGGCTAACTTGGGATTTTAGAGACTGCAAAAGTTTACAAAGCTCATTGCAACTCACTTTAAATGATTCGTCTTAATGTATCTAAATTTGTTTTTTCATCACAGCTCTAAGATGTTGCCAAAACAGAAGCCATAGACAGATTTTCTTTTCTTTTCTTACATCTTTCTTCTTTTCTTTCTTTTCTTACATCTGATGTAAGTGTTTAATATTCACTCCTCCCCAGGGCACACGTCAATACTGTGTCCAGACTTGTAAGAAAGGGTAGCTTTTATTTGGCCACAAATAATTATCTGGCAATGTTTTGTTCTTGTCCATAAGCAAATTGTTTTGTCTAGATGTTGCAGTGGATGATACTGCACCATAGGCCCATTCTTTGTTGTGAGAGCTCGATTTAAAAATAAAAAACAAAAAACCCCACCCTGTATTGAAAAGGCACAATCATGTTGAGATAAAGATGGCATGCAAAGACTTACAAGGTGACTGTCACTAACAAGTCCATAAATGTTGTTTTAGCATACACCAATGTATGGTAAAAGGTAATGCCAAATAACTAAACAAATATCCTAACAATGCTTTACTCTTACTTCATTGTGTGCTTTACAGACAATGAGGAACAAATTGTGATAACTGTACTCACACTGAGTAACACCTTGCTCCATGTAGTCCAAATTGAAATGGGACTACTGACAGTGTAAGATATTACATGTACAGAGTAAATAGATCAGTTTCTGGTCCTGTCTAATTAGTTCTCCTATCATCCCTATGAAATAGATAAAGAAAGTAGCAGAGAGGTTATGTCAGTCACATAGCAAATAAATATCAGAACTGGGCTTAAAACATCAGTCTCTGGTTTTTAGTCCCATACTCACGATGACCTTTTATCATTCCATCCAGTTAAATCTAGTGCATCCATAATATGTAGGCACCTAAACCTAGAATAGAAAATAATTCTGAGAGCTGAGATTTCACTCAGTGGTGACTGGTAAATAATCATTCTTTAATTGTAGGCACTGAATGTGTGTCCACACAAAACCCATAATAAACACTTTTAAAGGGGACACTTTTTTTTTTTTCAACAGTCTATTTTATGTTTTGGTTTAACTGTAACTGACCATATATATTTTTTGTGTGCAGCATTGTGGTAGCCTTGTTGGTTCCAGAATATTAGAGACAAGGTGGGTTGAGGTAATAACTTTCAGTGGCCCAACCTCTGCTGGTGAAAGACAAGCTTTTGAGCTTACACAAACCTGTAGAAGAGCTCTGTGTAAGCTTGAAAGCTTGTCTCTCTCACCAACAGAAGTTGGGCCAATAAAAGATATTGGCTCACCATCCTTCTCACATTTATTTTTTGTTCAATGAAAACATTTATCAGCAGTAAGACAAAGAGGCGTGAGCAGGAAAAACTGCAGCAGCTGAAGGTGAGAGCCTGCAAATGGCACAAGAAGCTGAAGGAAAGCAGCTGCAGAAACTACATGAACTGGAGTTGGAGTAATTGTATTTGCAGTTAATCTGCAAATGAGCAAGGGAAGACTCATGCAGGGAGGACCAAATTATATCCCAATTATTTCCCTGACATCCAGGGAAAGATCTTGATTTCATCCAGTTAAGTAATCAAGTGAAGAAGCAGATCTTGTTTGCCTTCTTACCCCTGTGTTGTTTGGAAGGCCATTCAACTGCTTAAACACAGAAAACTGAGTTTATAACTGCTTTACTTGGGACATTTAATCACTGATGCCAGAGACTATGGTCAGACATACTACTCCATTAAGAAATCTCCTTATAAGACCGGTGCTGCACTGGGGGATAACATGTTGGATTGATATTGTAAGCAGAATGAGAGAGTCAAAGCCATCATTTAAAAAGAATGTTGCTGATGAATTCTTTTTTTAAAAAAAATACTGTTTATAAAGATACTCAAGTGAACTCAGGATTGTGTATCTGTAAATGTAGCACATTAGCTTGTCTACCAGTTCCCTTTGGTTTGGCCTTCACTTGTAGTGCCATATCTTCTAGTGCCCAGTCCTGCAAAGTGGTGCTGAAAGGGTTGTGAATCTTTCAACAGACATGGTTTGAAGATCATAACAAATCTGTACCAATTCGTTTTAGCAAGAATAATGTCTGAAACTGTGGTTAGTGATTAGTTTTATTTTATGTGTTTCTTCTTAAACACAGAATCCTACCTATTGCCTTAGCAAAGGGTAAAACTGAGAGACAGACTTCAGAACGATGTGTGGTTTGGAATATGAAAATACAAGTACAATAATTATTCATTCAGCTGGTGTTGAGTGTATGTAATATCCTACGACCACAATGCAAGATATTCAGGCAGTATGTGACTTCGAACTTAGAAGTTTAGTGCAGCTCTCAATGAGTTGGCCAGGGAAGATCCTATTGGTAGAGAGGTAGAGTGACCAGATGTCCTGATTTTATAAGGACTGTCCCAATTTTGGGGTCTTTTTCTTATATAGGCTCCTATTACACTCCCCCTCTACCTCCTGTCACAATTTTTCACATTTTTTCTCAATTAATTCAGTAAAAAGATGTCTGGTCACCCTAAAGAGATGGTGCCTATGAATAATGAAGGTCTCAATTAAAGACTTAGTTGCAATAATGTGCAGGAAGTATGTTCAGAGAATTCAGCCACAAGGTGGAAGACTCTACTATCTGTTAAGTCTGTTCTAGTCTCTGTACTAGCTGGCAGGCACAGCTGCAGGCATGTTCAGATGCAAGGGATGGAAAACAAACAAAAATAGTTTGAAGGATCAAATTTATAGAAGTGAGCTAAGTTGGCTCGATAAGCTTTGTTATCCCCAAAATCCTGGGTGTACCAGTTACAACTGGGTGGGAATTGATTTTCCTGTCCGAAGAAAATTTTTCCAGATTTTAATTTTTTTTCCCTCTTCTGAAAAGTAAATCTTGAAAATGTTTGCGAACCAACCGACATTTTTTTTGTTTCAGTTGATCAGAATGTTTTGTGAAGACATTTTTGAAACATTTTGTTTAGAGTTCAACCTATTTCAAATTTTGAAACAAAATGACATTTTGAACTGAAAAAATGGATTTTTTCATTTTGTAAATGTTAAAATGGGACATTTCTACCATTTCACATCTTTATTTATTTAAAAAAGTTGTTGAAATCAAATAGGAAATGAAAAATGTGTTGAAATCAAATGCTTCCTGCAAACAGTTTTGGTTTCAATAAACAGCATTTAAAAATATTTACTTGAAGAATTCTCAACCAGAAGCACAAGGGTACTTTATTGCTTAGTGCAACTCCCACCTTCTGCCAGTGAGGTGGGTAGTTCAGAATGCCAAAGTGAGTGCAGGTGTTTTAACATGACAGGTGGAGCTGGGCTTATTTTTCTCAATTAATTCAGTAAAAAGATGTCTGGGTTTGCTGCCTCACTTGATGTTCTCATTGCCCAGCTATCAGTTCCTCTTTTCCCTTCCGGAAACTCATGTCTCAGCTGGCTGACCAGCTGCAGTGCCATCCTCCTCCTGCCTGAGTCTCTATTGAACTATGTGCATGCTGGGATGTGATGAGTGGAGCACTCTGTTTCCAGGTGATATATGATCTGGTACATTCTGTGCACTCTCTGGATAGATATAGTATGACTTGAAGAAATGGTTTTGGTATTGGTAGTGGGGATGCCTCATACAGTATATACAGTCTTTGTACTAATACCTGAAAACAAAAACAAGGAAATTCATCAGTGTTATAGTATATGGTACATGCAGTCGGCTCACTGATTCTCCTCAGGGGTATCTTTCACCCCTACCTATGGAATTCATCTAGTTAGTAAATATTTATTTTTAACTGAGTCTATAAATTAATAGCTTCAAGCAGCCTATTAATATAATTACAGTAAAACATATAAGCCAAACTAGTGAACTCTATAGATCTCCAAGGGAAAGTGATTTTTCTGATACCTGTGAAACAAAATGAGCGCCTCAAAGTAGTGAGAATTTTTGTTACTAATAAAAATCTATTGCCAGTGTAGTTAAACATATGTGAATTTTGGAAAAGGAGAAAAAATAGTTATACTGTTCCTTCCTTCCTTTCCAAAGAAAATTTTCACAAGTTATCATCTGGCTGGCGTGAGACTTGGGTAATTCTTTGAAATTTAAAGCAGTTACATTTGTTATATTTCTAAGAGAAGCTACGATGCACAGGTTATGGCACAAATAGTCTAAATTTTTTTTAGGAGAGGAACATTAAAAAAAATCATACTAAAATTGTATACATGTTATTAAAGTATGATTTTTACTCGAGCTGGTTCTGTGTAAAAGCTAGAACTTGGGGGATAAGTATTTTGCAAAAGATTTGAATAGGGTGACACAGTAGGATTCCAGGTTTTATAGCGGTCTTACAGAAGTGATGGTTCTGAATCAGAATTTTGGATGAGACACTGTACCTTACCAGGGCTGCGCATGAGCTCTCTAAGAGCGCTTTTTAAAAAATTGCTTCAGCCCTTCACTGTTCACTAAATCCTGCTTTTGTTGTTGTGTCCCCCTACTGGTATGTGCAGAGCTGTTATCTGTGGAGCTGATGAATTAATGAGTTTTTGGTTTTGGTGGCTACACTGAAATAATCACCCCTAAACATTATTTTGGGTCAACTGATATGTTTTGTTCCATCCAAAATATTTTTTCGTTATTCTTTGGTTTGGGCTAATATTTTTTACCCTTTTTGTTTTTTGTTCTTTGAAATAAATCCAGCAAAATGCAAAAAAGAAACCATTTCAAAATGAAAAATTGAAGCATTTCATTTAGAGAATGTCAAAATGAAACATTTAGATTTTGGGGGGAGAAAATGAGATTCTTTTTCAACCAAAACTATTTGCCAAATTTGACCTGAATTCAGGAATAGTTTCAATTGATCCAAAACTCTATTTTTCAGTGAATAAGTTATTAATCTGATAATTTTCACCCAGCTTTACCCATCAGCTGATTCTTTATTAGAAGATTGGTTATGTTAGCAATGGGAATGATGCAAAGATTTAGATGAAAAATACTTATTTTATTCTGATTTAATTTTCTAATTTTTCTGAGTGGGGATGTATCCCAGATATTGCCACTGGATAGCCTGGATGAGAAAAATATGTAAGCTCTCGAAAGGCCTGATCTAACTCCCACTGAAATCAGTGGAACTAGTACCATTGATTTCAATGTGAATTAGAGTGGGGGCTAAAATTCTTTATAGTTTTGTCAATAATGTTATGTTTCCAGACAACACCAACATATTTAAAAATCCAGAACCAAACACAAACTGAAGATATTGTTACTGCTCTGACTAGATAACACCAAATAAATATTACCGCAACTGGCAATTAAATGCCACAGTGACGATCTTCAAAAATGCCTTAATAGAACCTGATACAAGGCCCATTGAAACTAGTGGATAGGCTGTCATGGGATCAAACCCACAGAGAACATCCCTTTAGAATTCCATTCTTTGGTTACATAATTTTTAGCCGGGGTCTTTTTCAAAGGATTTCAAATTTTGTTTTAGTTAAGCATCCAGATTTTAAAAAGGAAATTAGTTATTGCTTTTTTCATCATGTTTTATACCACATAAATATGGAAGTTAGGTAATAATTATCTACCTGAGTAACTTCCACCTTAAAATATTTAATAAACACTCTATCTGAATATCTTTGCTCCAGAGATTGCTCTGGAAATCCATGCTTTCCCATGAGGTTTGGTGTTTTCTGGTTCTGGACAGATTGGAAATACCAGTAGTCTCTCTCCCGGTACTCAACGCTTCTGGGTCTTCCCGTGTAGAGGAAATGCAGACACATCAAGATGCCTTCTTAACCCCTCTCACTCAAAAAAAAGACTTTAGGACTTTTTAAAGTTCAAAAAGATTCACCTTGGGACAGTGGGTTAATAAGATATTTTCAATACAAGAAAAACATCATTACTTTAAATAAACTAAGTTAGTTAAACTTATGCAAATCCTTCTATGCTATTGAGATTGTGGCGTGTGAGACACCATTCTTCATGAGTGCTACCTCCGTTAAAAATCTGAGTTTAGATTAATTCCTGGATAACATACTGATTTAAAGGGAAGATAAGAGAAGATCTATGATGAAGCGGAAAGATTTTATCAAAGAGGGTATACCTGTGTTATAGTAATATTTTGGTTATCCATTGGTTATGATGACAATATGGTAATATACTAAAACTCGATATTGGATACAAAACATGCTGTAGCATTTATAGTTAATTTACATTATCTATGAAATAACTGGAAATATAAATAATATTATTGTGCAATAAAGGCCGTACTATGGGCAAGAAACCCACATTGCCAATCTGAGTGAAAAATTTGTCCAGATAACACCATTAATGACATTTCAATACTTTTCATTGAAATCTTGTAACAAAGAACTGTTAGTAATAATAATAATTAATAATAGCTTTCTCTTAAATAGTGCCTTTCAGTGGCCGATCTCAAAGATCTCTAAATACAAAGCAGATCCAAACCAATAAGCACATGAAGGTGACTTGTGGTTAGATAGGTCCTTGTAAATCCTACTAAAGTCAAGAAAATTACTGAGAATGAAAACCAGTGCAGCTGAAAGTAGAATTTGATCCACAGTCTGCTTTTCAGTTAACAAATGAACAGTAATATTCGCTATGAACAACATCATTGTCCTATTTACTACCTTCAGAGAATAAATGATGCAAGGCAATATTGGTACTCTTATTTGATTTAAGATGACTTCCATGAATTCATGAAAGCAAAGAAAAATAGAAAGAAATGCTCAGTGTTCAGTGTACAAATACTAGTTGCTATGGTGGAAATAATAACAAAGGGATGGTGTGTTCTACATGGTAGATACTCAAAAATGGATAAAATACAATAAGAATGAAAAGTGAAACAGAAACAAAGCAAATTTTTATTGAAGAATCTTATATTGTATCTTGTCCATTAGATTACAGTGTCTTTCTCGGGACCTGATCCAAAGTTTGCTGAAGTCAATACATCATTGGGATTGGGATCAGGCCCATTGTGTCTGTTTTTAATTCTGAAAGGATTAATGTAGAAGTGTTAAAGATGTTTCATTACTTTCCTGCTAGGTCTTGACAAACTTAATTATTCTGCTTTGGTGTGTGGTCAGAGGGAACTGAGCGTATTCAAAGGCAAAACAATCCTCAGTAAAAATAGTTGCTGTACATGAGGTTGAAGGCCTCTATTTAGCAAATCACAGCACTTAAAGTTAACTTGAAGTTAAGGACATGTTAGGTAAAGAATATGAGTGAGGCCAAACAGCAAAAATTAAGATGTTTGTACACCAGTATGAGGAGCCTAGGTAACAGAATGGAGGAACTAGAGCTACTGGTGCAGGAAGTGACATCAAATATTATAGGGATAACAGAAACATGGTGGAATAATAGTCATGACTGGAGTGTAGGTATTGAAGGGTATGTGCTGTTTAGGAAAGACAGAAATAAAGGTAAAGGTGGTGAAGTAGCTTTATATATCAGTGATGAGGTAGACCGTAAAGATATAAGAAGTGATGGAGTGGATAAGACAGAGTCTGCCTGGCAAAAATTGTGTTGGGGAAGAAAGCTACTAGAGCCTCCCCTGGGATAGTGCTTGGGGTGTGCTATAGACCACTGGGATCTAATTTGGATATGGATAGAGACCTCTTTAGTGTGTTTAATGAAGTAAATACTAATGGGAATTGTGTGATCATGGGAGACGTTAACTTCACAGATAAAGACTGGAGGACAAGTGCTAGTAGTAATAATAGGGCTCAGTTTTCCCTAGAGGCGATAGCTGATGGATTCCTTTATCAGGTAGTTGCTGAACCAACAAGACGGGATGCCATTTTAGATTTGACTCTGGTGAGTAGTGAGGACTGTATGACTGGAGAATTGCTAACATAATTCCTATTTTTAAGAAAGGAGAAAAAAAAGTGATATGGGTGACTACAGGCCTGTTAGTTTGACATTTGTAGTATGTGAGGTCTTGGAAAAAATTTTGAAGGAGAAAGTAGTTAAGGACATTGAGGTCAATGGTAATTGGGACAAAATAGAACATGGTTTTACAAAAGGTAGATTGTGCCAAACCAACCTGATCTCCTTCTTTGAGAAGGTAACATTTTTTAGACAAAGGAAACACAGTGGATCTAATTTACCTTGATTTCAGTAAGGTATTTGATACAGTTCCACATACGGAATTATTAGTCCTGATAGTCTAGATTAGTAAGACATTTTCTCTTTGAGGAGGAGGATGAGATAGCATTAGGAGATTTGAATTGAATCCCCATTGTTGGCTATTATTGCCTCATTGAGGTGTGCACCTAATCCCAGGTTGATCACCTCCCGACTTTATCTCTTCCTTCATTGATCCCTCATGTCTGCTGCTCTCTTCTGATCCTTTTAGAGAAAGTGTTCACTGGTAATATTACCGTGCTCAACTGAAAAGGACATTACACAGAGCCATAATTCAGACAAAATATAAGCTTAACACAGTTGGGACATGTTTTGTAAGAATTATTAAATATTTGTTACACTAACATCTATAGTGAATTACTATTACAAGTACCTAGAGCAACATACAATTGCTGCATAGGATGTACCTACAAATAGAACATACATTTTATCATACATTCTAGAACATCCCCTTTAATAATGTTTTCTTCAGGCATACATTCTATCTGTTTATGAGAGTGTGTTGCAAAGCTCCCGTTTTCTCGGATATTCGGAGAGTGAATAATGGATTGAGGGCTACTGTGTCTTGTATTTCAGATAATTATTGCAACTGTTATGGTGGACAAATTATATTCTGCTATACCACAGGCACTTCATCAATCCATATAGGTTTTGAAATTTATGTTTATATAATAATATTTAATCTTCTAAAACTGCCTTCTAAAACTGTTACAACCAGGACATGGATGGTCTGGCAAGTAGTTGGAACAGGAGTTGGAAGTCAGGCCAGGTCAGACACTAGGGGATCAGAGCATGGGGTATGCCAGAGGGCAGACCAAGAGTTAGGTGTCAGGAGGTAGGCAAAATCAGGTTACTGGGGATCAGAATTGGGCAGAATTGCCACCAGCTATAATTTCTCAGTACTGAGTTGTTTATATTCCCTGCTCTGCCCTGTGTCATTCAGGTACTGTAAGAATGCCTTTTTAATAATACCCCATTCCCCCAATGTTTCCGCTAAATAACATAATGTAAGTTTTGTTACTCTAAGACATTTGAATTCTTCAGGAAACTTTTCCCTTTCTTTAATAAAACCCTTACATAAAAGGTGACCAGTTGTTTCTTCCACCTTGCAGAATGCACATAGTCCATTTTTGTGATTATTTATTCAAGAAAGATTTTTGTTTAAGCCAGTTCACATTCTAAACAAAAGCACTTCATTAGTCCTATCTGGGCTCTGATGTGTGTCATGATCCTCAGCTCTAGGGCACAATTGAAAAAAATCTTCTTCTTCTCTTTTCATTAATCCAATTTTTTTTCCATTCCTCTTTTAGTTTTTTCTGTACTTGGCTTTTTAATCCCTGTTTATTCAAAGGTGTTTCCATGTCAATCCTTCCATTTCTTACAATGTTTTTAGATGCTTTGTCTGCCATTTCATTCCTATTATTCCACTATGCACTGGGATCACAGCAAATGCTGTGTGTATTCCCATGTGTACCAATTCTGTTATAAGAACCATAACTTCATTGACCCTCTGTTAGGGTTCAGCTTCTACATTAAATCACTTCTACATACTAACACCCCCCCCCCCTTTTTTAACCTCCCTAAGCTCTGAGACTGAACTTGAAAAAAAATTATCTCTTATTTGTTTTGGGATAAGTGTTGGGTTACATGCCACTCTATTTGCAGAGAAGTGATAGGTTACATATCACAGTTAATAATTCTGCAATTTCATATATAAGTTTTTTCAGAACTCTGGTGAAAATCATCTGGTCCTGGTGATTTATTACTGTTTCATTTATTAATTTGTTCTAAAACCTTTTCCATGGACACCTTGATCTGGGAGAATTCCTCAAATAGGTCACCTGAAAAGATGAGGGAATCTCCCTCTCATCCTTTGCAGGATCATCAAAATTTCAATCAGCTTCTGCTCTTTTCTTTTTTCCCTACTTTGCATCTGTTCTTCCTTTCTAATAGACTCTTCTTCAGTTTCCAGAGTCATTTCATTTGGGTTTGGAAAATAGCCCAACCCAGCACTTCTTATTCTTGTTCTAAGTTTAAACAGAAGCAGGGAACTAATTAGGACTCCAAGAATTCTACTAATCAGAGCCCAGGATTTGAGTCCCTCTGTTAGGGTTCAGCTTCTAATTCTGGTATGTGTTAGTAGGATACTGAGTGGCAGGTATTGGCTTCTAAGAGCTTTTTAGACTGTGGTTCAAGACTCCTGTTGCCTGACTGAGCCAAAGAAACAATTAAAAAATGTTTTGTGCTCTTTTGAAGAAGATGTGTGTATGTATAGCTATATTATCCCACACTCTAGTGGAGGTTTATATACCTGTGGCAAAGGACAAGACAAACACAAAAATATTTGTGGTGAATATTGACCCTAATACCTGGTTGGTCATCAAGTATGATGATCAGTGGTATGTATGCAACTTGGATTTTTAATGCCAATAGCAGCTGGTTATGCCATTCCTGCCTGGACTTGCATATTGGATTCCAAGTTTACCTGTCCTTTTCACAAGCTTTGCTAGTATTGCTATTTGAAAAAATTCCATCTCTGTGTTTTTTCAAGCAAAAAATGTTGAAAATGTTTCAATATTCAAAATAACTAAAATGGTTTGGCTTCTCATAGAAAAACCAGACTATTTCTTTGGGAAAAAAATGAATAAAAAACAAACAATTTGAGTGTGTGTAAAATACCATTTTCAAAGCAGCACTATTTACTAGGTTAGTTGTATATTGTTTTAGCTGCCATGTACAGAAATTCTATGAGTAAATGTTTTTAATCATTTATTTTTCTTGGATTTATAAATATAACTCTTATCTGTGCACATCTTGATGTCCCTTTTCAAAGACTGTTTCTAAGTTGTTTTCCCATCTGTCTTTCACTTGGCTGTCACTGCTTAATGTCCTTTAGAAACCAGGCTTTATAATGGAAACACCAGTGGGATCAGAGTCCATGGACAAGCCAAATCAAGATAACAGCGAGAGTACAGAAGCAGGCTGAAGATCAAAGATGGGTTGGAATACAGTCCAGAGCCTGGTGCTAAGGAGGTGGGTATAGTACTGGATCAAGTTAGGAACAGGGCTGGAACAGGGTCTGAAGTAGGCTGGAACATGGCTTGGGCAAGGCTGGGACAGGAACAGAGACAGAGGCAGGACTGATGGTAGGCTGGACATCTAGGGAGACTGTAACACCAGAGGCAGCAGGAAGGTTCCTAAGCAAGTGGTGCTGTTACACAGAAAAACTTGCAGATCTGGCAGTGAGCATGAAATACTTGTCCCTGGGGGTCATCTGACCTGGGATGGGCTGCTGCAGTATGCCTGAGGGATGCATCATTGTACCTATGGAAGCTCTGGGTGGGTGAGCAAAATCCCGCCTACATCTAAAGGCTACTCTCCTAGTGGAAGGAGCCACTGAAAGTCAAAAGAATTTGCAGGCAACAAATGATAAAAGAGGGATAGAAATGAGATCATAGGATCAAAATCAGGTAGCTAGACAGCATCTACTGCTCCTTGAAAGTGTCCAGGGGAGCCAGTGGACATGGGCAAAAGGAACTCTGCTTGGCTATAGGATCTAAGGATGGAGCAGAAAAGGCCTACAGTTGCAAAGCACCTCCCTGGTATGATGGATGGCCACCTTGGCCAGTGCCAGAAGGAGGTTGATATGGAGGTCTCATGGGTTGATGGGGCTATGTATAGGTCTGTGTCAATGAGGAAGTGTGGCAAGAAGTGCAGCCAGAACCTAAGAAGAAAGTTCTGGAGGCACCGGAAAAGGGGCTTCAGCCCAGTGTGTGCCAGGGCCTTTGTGCTGCAGAAGGGGAACATGTCAGGAAGGAGGGTGAACTGTGTCAGGTACATGCCTGTGCTCATGGCTCCAAGAAGAAGCCACCAACTAAGATCCCTGGCAAGCCAGGGACCAAGGAAAAATACAGACTAATCCACCAAGGCCCCTTACTGTCCACAGGTGGTAGGAGGTCCTGCCACTTGGTATCAGGGCAAGACGCGAGCGTGAGGAAGTGAAAGGTATGGAGCATCAGTGTGTACAGCTGTTTCCTAGGCATGGTTCGAAAACAGAAGGCTGCTCTCGCCTCCTGGAGTATATGATGTGGGAGGCAAGAGGTGGAGAGCCCCATGCACTGGCCCAGTGCCAGATGAGGGTAAGTCATTGTAGCTGAGTGAGCAGCCCTGGTCCAGTTGCAGGTTTACCTCACAACTGCAACTGTACTCGTGATAATGTCACTACAGGATGACAGAATAATTTTTCAGAAGAGCATTTTTGGAAAACAATTCATAGATTAAATTACATTTGTGTTTTATTTTATACACATTTCTGAAGTGCTCATAGTTGTGTGTTTTAAAAGGGTTCGTTTGTTATAGACCGTGAGTCTAGATGTTTTCATTGACACTCTACAAATGTGTAAGACAGACACTTCAGAAGGTTAAATGAAGTGGGCCACATTCTACTCTCAAATATAGGTGTACAAAATTAAATGAAGGATTGTGCTTTGTATCTAAAAGTAAAATTTGGCAGAGTATCGCTATATCAAGGTTGCTTAATAATATTTAGAGATGAGAGATCATTTTGTTGTGATTCAGATAGAATCTGTAATACCTTCCTCCTTTATAAGTCTAATAGTAATGAGTTTCACAATTTTCTTAAATATTCATAACAGGAAAGTGAAGAGCCATTTTTCAAACTAGACCTGGTTGCATAACTGATCATTTCAAACATGTGAAATGATCAGTTATACAACCAGCTCTAGTTTGAAAAATGGCTCTTCACTTTCCTGTTATGAATACTTAAGAAAATTGTGAAACTCATTCTTGTTACTGATTGATGTTCATGACTATGAGGACATCTTGGCAGCTTCCATAGGTGGGACATGGGTGAGAGAGTTGGAGTGAATTGTTAAATCCTGATCTACAGCCAGAGGCTGAAAGCGTGTTAAATGAGCTGCTCAAAGGACCACCACCCTATTGGCAAGGATACATGCAGTTTTACTTAAAAAGTTACCATAAATAATTTTTGTTGGTCCTCTTTTTATTTGAAAAAAAACCCCTATCTCTCCTGAATATACACGTGTTTGTGATTTGACATGGTTTGATTTATAAGAAGCATGATCATTTTTTCCAAACACTTGGCTCTGTGGTGAAAAGGGTCCTACAAGCCAACATATAGGCCCAAACAGTAAGGTCTCTGAATAAGGAATCAGATAAGAGATGTAAATAAATTTACTAATTAAAACTCAGGATTACTTATAGCCATCTACAGCAATTACTTATAGAGCTGGCCAGAAAAAAAAAAAGATGAAACATTTTTTCTTCATAAGCTGGCAATTTGTTGAAATTGAAACATAAGAACATAGGTGTTGCCATACTGGGTCAGACTATGCTCAGAAACGTTTCTAAGAGATGATTCTAGTTTGACGAAGTCCCCGTGGTAGAGGCAGGTTCTGCAAAATGCTATCTTGTTTTCTGCCAGCTCACCTGCCCAACTCCTAGGCAGCCCATCTATCTGACTGCCTTGAAGTTGGGTACCCAGGGCTTCCAGAGTATGTGGCTCTGGATTACTGAATGACGGTTGGGCCCCAGAGCCAGGGACTGTTCCCCTTTTATGGAGAATTTTTTTTTCATTTCATTCCAAAGCAGAATGAAACCAGATTTTGAAATATAGAATTCTTCTATGAAACAGAATTACCTCTCTCCACTTAGCTCTACTCTCTTATGCCCAGAGCTCATCACTAAGGATATACGGCTAGACTTTCAGATGTTCTGAGCACCCACAACTGCAGGTAAAATCCATGAAAACCTTGGATGGTCAGTACTTCTGAAAAAAAATTAAGCCTCTACATGTGTGTGTGTGTGCGTGCGTGTGTGTGTGTTGCAGCTAAATTACAGAAAATATTCTCAAATAATGTCATTCCTCTTATATTACAATGCACATTTAAATTGGCTTCCATAGAAGCTGATAGGTCTTATAATATAGCTTTTTGCCAAAGATCCTATATGATTGTCTTATTGTAACTGATTTGAACCCACCCGGTAATGCAGGTTCCCTACAGTACCCTCTTGACTGCTTTCTCCAGTCCTTAATAGAAATAATAGGGTGCCCATAATTACCCCTGAGAGACATCACCATGTTCTTTTAAGTCTCACCATTAGAACACTTTTTCTGACAACATTTCAGTATGTTGCTTAATGTCATCTTCTTTATGTGCTTTAGATATTGTTGATTACAGGCATGTCGTGTCTCACGCTGATTCAACTTACGTGATTTCCGCTTTACGCGGTCCGCAAAAACAAAAAAAGAAAGGAGAATTTTTTTAAACTTCCTGCAGGGGGCGCAGTTTTGCCTCCCACTGAAGTCTATGGGTTCTGGCTATACACGGTTTCCACTTCACGCAGTAACCGCAGAACGGAACCCTCGCATGAGACATGACACGCCTGTACATATAATTTAACATAACTCTACAAAACCTAAATGCCATCAGAGACAACTTTGTGACTGAAACTGAGGGTTTTTTTTTCTCCTGTAGCCTGGACCACTTCTAGCTGATTCCACCCCACAGCTGCCTGAGGAGATATCTCATGAGAGGCTGGATCTTGCTGTGTTTCGCTCTACACAAAGAATAGCTTTACTTTCACTCCGAATGATTTAGTTTTGGACAGAAAACAATAAAACAGGATAGAAAAAAGTTCTCCATGAGAGAGCACAGTATTGGTGTGTCCCACTGTAACACACTGGATTGAGCTGAATACAAAATGTCTATGTGGACACCAGAGTACTTAAAGAATTACAAGTGGAGCAGTCAGAAAACAAAGGTAGAAGAGTTACATAACTAACCAGAGATACTTTCTCTAACTCTGTTGCTGCTGGAAATTAGGTCACTTTACATCCTTCTGTGCTAGAACTGATGTTCTGCAAGGACATGGAGGGATTTAAAAATCTCCCCATTTACTCCTTGAGTGCCAGTTGCTTCTAGAGAGTAGATCACTTTCTCCTAATTTATGTTGCCTAGCTCCCTTGTCTTTGTAGACTAGTAAACCTTTGAAATGGAGTTTTCTGAGGGTTACCCCACAAAAGGAAGTTTATTGAAACTGTGAGGAAGGCAACATTGAGTCTGGTGGTGAAGGAAACTCCATGCTGGTTCTTCTCCCACTTGTGTTTGCTGAAATGCAAATTGCTTGTGTACTCGGGCCTCACTCCAATAGAAAAGGGGTTAAGGTCAGCCCTGGGAAAAGGCTGGGGCTGAGAGCTGCTAAGATGGGCTGACTGGGGAAGCGGCCATAGCTGGACCATGCTCCAATCAGGCCACAGCTGGCCTGTATAAAAAGGCTGTGAGCCAGGAGCTCAGGGAGTCTCTCTCCAGTCTTGGAGGGAGTAGGGCCCGGCTGCCTGCAGAAAGGGTACTGAGAGTGAAGCAGGGCTGGGGAAAGGCCAGAGAAGCTGGGGAGCTCCAGGCCGGCAACTCCCCAGGCTACAGGGCCTCGTCTAAGGCCCACTGAGTTACTGGGTTGCAAGGAAAGGCAGCAGGCCAAAACCCCCCTTGCCTATGATGACTGGCTCTTACACTGCAGTGTGCCCCAGGAAATGAGGGCTTGTTGCTGACTGGCCATAGCTGCAGACTGAGGCAAGGTGGGGATAGTGGGTTGTGGGTTCCCCAGGAAGGGGAGACCCAGGTAGAAAAAGGGGCACTGGGGTCTGGAAGGGACACGGGGCCAGTGGACAGTGAGACACCAGTCTGAAGAGGGTGCTCTGAGGGCTAGTGAGCTAATTCCCAGACGGCCAGCAGGAGGCACCATAGGGGTGGGTCATTGCACGGTTACAGCTCTGTTTCCTGATTTTCCGCTGCCTGCTGTATTGATGGTCCTGTTTACTGCTTCTCTGTAAACTGAAGTAAACACCCAATCATTTGTTTAGGATAGATCTCTAACAGATTCCCCTGACATGTCTGGTTTACATGCACTTTAGTCATAATTCTAGCATATATTCATAACTTTTAATACTCATCATGTACATACATCACAAGAATATACTGATCAATGAGTTATAAATTTTCATGATACCATGCAAGGCATATTTTGTACAAAGATTATTACAAAAGTGTGAAGGGTGTGAATGCAGGGATGCTTAATTTCACATGCACACATATTTAGAAGTAAGAAAAATTGGCCAGAGTAGAATTATTTATATTACTTATGTGCACATTGCATCTGTTGAACTGATGTGTGATAAATCACAGAAACATTTGATAAATAGACAGAGCATGCACCTTAGACTGCCTTATTGCCCTCTGGCCACTAATCCAATTCCTTGGAATTCATGCCAATGTTCCAAGCCTCTGGATAACTTAGGACTGTTCTTCTGGACACAGGTTGTCTTTTACTACCTGTTTATTCAGCACTTAGCACAGTGGGACTCAGATTAAGCTTGGGACCTCTAGGCACTATTGTAACCTGGATGTAAGATCCAGGGCCAAAAGGCTAAGAGGGATGGAACTTTGCTTTTTTTGATAGAGAACGGTAAAAAAGGAATTTCTGGCCAATTTCTTGTCCTTGATTTATAACATTACAGTGAGGTCCGGCTTAGACCAGTGGCAACAGCACAGCTGCCTTTGAAGTTAGGCCCAACAGAACCAAGATGGTGACTCAGTGAGGATTGTGTAGTATTTTGGAAAAGGTCAGCTGAGTTTGCAGCACCCTGGCCCACCAAACCAGCAGAAATGGAGATATCACAGAACTGGAGCAGGTAGCAACACGTAAGAGCAAATGGGACTTAGTGGAGCAGTTCTCTTTGGATTAGAGCACACTGGAGGAAGAAAGCTGTCCCTTGACTACAATGGGGTTTTCAATGGGTGGAGTCTTAGTGGGTCTGGAAGATTGAGCAATTACTTAGAACTGTGGAGTTAAACAACTCCTGAAACACTGATTTGGGTTATTCAGTCTGTTGTATGTAATATATATTGGGTTCTTTTTTCTCCCTTTTTCCCCTACCCTCAAAGAAAATATTCTTGTGGTTCCATGTTCCTACAGGACTCTGAGTGCTTGCAAATGTGGAAGAACCACCTGCAAAGGTGGGCAAGAAGGTTATATTTTAATTTCCCAGAACAGGCAGTAGAAGTAAAGCTGTGGGTGGGAGCTCAACATCATATTATTTATTTTTTTGGCAAAGGATCCCTGCACAAATTGAATCCAGCACTTGGTACTGCAATTGGCACGTGGCAGACAGGAAGTAGAAATACTAAGAGGGGAATTTCCTAGCTTTCCAGTGGAAGCAGTATTTGCTTTTAGTTCTGAAAGGCTGTGATAATGGACTTTAAATGCATGACACTTCTAGAAAACTGACATGAGGTCATTTTTAGAGGGGTTTTATTACTTCCTCTGAGCCATGTACAGTCCAAACAGGTGGTAACTAAAGCCTCAGTGAGATCCTCAAAACAAATCAGGGAAACAATTTTAAAGTAATAAAGTGAGGTTTTTAGCTAGCCCTTTCAGCATCATCAGATAGACAGGAACAGTGAGCTGCTGCTGAGGCTCAAATATACTGTGAATATATTTTCTTTTATAATATAAGCATCTCCTCACGCAACCTACCCTGAGACTTTTTGAACTTTTTTTGTTACTGAATGCATTATTGTTTGTGACAATAAAGTAATGGCAATTCCTGGGAAAACCCTTCACTTCCACACAATCCAACAGAGCTTGGAGACTGACAGTATAAAGTTTTAAATAATCTTTAATCACATGCCATAAAAGATAGTACATTAAAATGATATCTGAGAAAAATACATGCAAGGACACCTCCAGCGTCAAATGATATGAAAACACATTCATGGCAATAGCTCCATGACCAATTCACATTGGAGATCACCATCCTCTTCTAATTGGAGGCTTGTATACAGTTTATCAAGCAGGATGGATGGAGTCTGTGTCTAGAAACTGTCTTCTCCATCTCATATAGGATATAGGGATAACTACTAAGTGTTTAAAAATGACAAATCTTTACCACAAAGCATATACCATGATTTATAGCATAAACCATTAGAAGTACATTCAGAGACTCACTGAAGGCAAGCAAGATGCTGGGCTTGTCAGCATCCCAATCCCCAGTAAGAGCATCAGGTAGAAAATAGAACCATTAGTGTAATCGGGAATGGCTCGCTCAAGGAGGCAACTGTCTAGCTTGGCAATATTGCTCCTAGAAACGCGTGATTCCACCTCTGAAAAAAACAAACAAAACAAGAAACCCAGTGAAAAGAATGGAAACCAAGCTTGATAGGCAAGATATCTGCTGAGACCCATGTAAAATTAGTACAATCAGTTAAAGGAAACAGTTTTGTTACATGCATAAGAAAAGCTCAATAGAGCATATCATAACCCTGTCTGATTCCACCAACTGGCTGGAAAGCAAGCAGGTAAAATCCAATTAACCTTAAGTAGGAAGACTGACTCTCTCTCTTTCATTATACACTGAGTGAATGCAGGAGACAACCCAACCAAAAGCACAAAGAGTGTGAAACAAATATCCATGATCTACATAATTAAAAGCCTTGTCCTGATCAAGGGAAATCAACTCAACACACAAATGAAACATTTTTGAGGGCACAACAGGAAAAGGATATTGAAATTCATCCTGATCATCTAGATTAACATGCATGACCATACATGGGTGCCAGATTTATATAATTTTTGGGTGGTGCCCAGAATGGCTTCAAGAAGAGCCATTCCGTCCATAAGACAGGTCAGGCAGCAGTCCCGGGTGGAGTGGGAGGCAAGGCCTAGGGAAGGTTAGAAGGTGGCGTGAGGGTCCACAAATTTTTTTAAATCAAAATGGGGGTCCTTGGGTTGCTAAAGTTTGAGAACTGCTGATCTAGACCAATATTGTATATTCATTTTATGTCAAGTCTCATTTTCAAATAGATGTTATTGAGTCTCATTTTCAAATAGACTTAGATGCTTATGAACCTAAGTCTCACTGATTTTCAGTGGGAGTTATCTAGGGACCTAGGCACTTTGGAAAATCCCACTAGGCACCTATCTGCATCTTTAGGGTCAGATTTTAAAAAATATTTAGGTGCCTAAAGTCCCATGTTAGCTCTTCAAACCAATCAGTCTTTTTAAAAGATAAGACTCCATTATTTATTCATCAGGAAAAGCCCTTGCTGCAGGGAAATCTTTCAGCTGAAGCTGAGATTCAGTTATTTTTTAAGCTTCATTATACAGATGATTTTGAACCAAAATCCTAGGTTTTAGTTTGAATCATTTTTCACAGCTCTAATACATTGGTTTTGGTTCATAGTGATTTTGGCGCAAAATCTGGATTTTGAGTCTCTATGTTCAAGTTTATTTGGGCCCATCTCTTGTTCAGTGTCTCATAAATTTAAATACAATTTTAGGCTTGAGACACATTCCACTGACGTCAATTAAAAAACCCTCAGATTTACTTCAGTGAACATTGGATCAGGCTTTTAGAGACAACTATATTTTCATCATAACATTTTCCAAACAGAAAAAAGGCTGCTGTATGAAGTCCTGCCAAAAATGTTAAACTGTCACAGATCAATAATGAGAAATAGTGAGTCTGGGAAATTCCCTGCTGTGTTCCTATACAGGCTGTTGTTCTCTTTGGACACCTGCGGTCTCACCCAAGAAAAGTTTACAGGAGAAACCTTTTGATCTGACAGTTGGCAAAGGTCATGAATGAAATGACTTCAGAAAACGTGAATCTAGAATCTTTTAGCTATATCATCTGAGACAAAATAGTCACTAACTGGGATCTGCCTACACAGCTCATTGCAGGAAGGGGACCTTCAGATTAAGGAATGAATCTTCATCTGTTTCCTAAAGCACTACACACACTTATAGCACTATGTAAGTACAAGCTAGAGGGCTAGCCAAGGACCTAATTCTCTCTGATCTCCCATCCATGGAGTATTCTGGCTCATGAGAAGCAAGTCAGTGCTTCTAGGTGAGCCTCACTTCTTATGTCCTCTTAAGAAAAGAGACTTGAACAATTAGTTGAAAAAAGCACACGTTCTGCATCTTAACTGTATAGTCCAGGGGTAGGCAACCTATGGCACGCATGCCGAAGGCAGCATGCGAGCTGATTTTCAGTGGCACTCACACTGCCTGGGTCCTGGCTACTGATCTGGGGAGCTCTGCATTTTAATTTAATTTTAATTTTAATTAAGCTTCTTAAACATTTTATTTACGTTACATACAACAATAGCTTAGTTCTATATTATAGACATAGAAAGAGACCTTCTAAAAATGTTAAAATGTATTATTGGCATGCGAAACCTTAAATTACAGTGAATAAATGAAGACTTGGCACACCTCTTCAGAAAGGTTGCCTACCCCTTGTATAGTCCAAAAAAGGACATATGTTAGTGATGTTAATGTATCAAATGCACAGGTCACCAGTTATTTTTATATATTATTTTCATATAATCATTTGGACTATACAAATCTTCGCCACCAGTCAACTTGAACATTGCTCTACCAACATGACATACTAGTATATTTATATTTACCTTAAAAATTCCCCTATTACACCTGTGAAGTAGGTAAATTAATTGACTACATATTGACCCTCATTACACAATCCAACATATACCCTTGAATATGTTAACTGGTCTCAGATTTGATGTAAACATATATGGTTACAGGAGCTTCATCTATTGTTCTTGTAATAAAATCATCATCATTTAATTTATTCCTTATTTTAGTACAAAGGTTATTATCCTGGGGAATTTATTGCTATGTGTAATATGGCTTTAGATAATCTTTACACATTACATGAATATACCAGTACTTTAACAAATTGTCTGATCCCTTACAAGGTGATGCGAGAAAGACCCTGTTTTTTGGTTGATGAACATCAGCATAACGCCACTGATGTCAATGGCGCTATGCAGCTTTATACCAATTTAAGATCTGGCCCAAATGAAGCATATTGTTTAAGCCTTGATTAATATTATTAATGTCCATATTTTAGGGATTGTATCCTTACATAGGAATGGTGCCAAGTCTGTATCTTTTATGATGCTGAGTGATTTGCCAAAAGCATCACCTGAGCCATAGTGGATTATCTGGGGCCAGATTCTGGTCAGTCCCTGAATGGTGCATAAGGCAAGGAAGTGCAGGGAGTTCGTCTGCTCTTGCACACCAGCTAGCCAGACTCTCATTGGGTAGTGTAGACCATGACTGCCTTCCACTGACCCCCGACCGATCCCAGGTGCTAGTTATCTGAGAGAGGAAAGGGCTGGAGTGCTGGAACAATTTGTATAGTTGGGGTGCTGACAACCATTGAACCAAACTGCAAAACCTGTATATGATGGAAACCACTTCAGGTCAGCGGGTGCTTCAGCATTCCCAGCATCTCTAGTTCTAGCACTGATGGGAAAGGGGGAAGTCAGGAAGAGGAGCTACATCAAAATGTGAGACACCCAAACCATTTTCAGATCTTGAGATGTAGAGATTTTATTTTATGTAAAAACCCCAGATCTTATATATAGGTTCTAAATGGTTAAGTCTTGATCTCAAGTTGCATTATCTGTCACAAGATAATTTTCGATTATAAACGGTCTCATTGTTTCATAATGGCTTTTTGATAACATTTCTGGCTATATAACTTCATTGAGCCCACCCTGGTAATTTATAGCACTCTGAAAAAGATTAATGTAATTCACATGATTAAGGCATTCACTCTTTTCCTGTTGCACATCTCTTTTTTTGGCCATAGAGAATACACTTAGCCAAGCAACAATGCCTCTGAAGTAGAATCATTTTTAGTTCCTGGTCTCATTCCCAGCACACACATGGCTGGAGACAGAGTAATCTGTATTCAAGAGGATTGAGATGCTGTTCCTAATTTATTGCCAAAAATGTTTCAGTTCAGAACAGCTGGTCATATCACAATCAAAGATCTAACTTCCAAAATCTCTAACAGGTCTCAATACCTGCATACTTTGAGAATGCTGCAAGCCTGCATAAAGTAAGTTCTTATCTAGGAAGTTAAAGTATACATCTCATTTTCATTTCTTTCAATGACATATTGCATCTTCTGATAATATTCGATTGTTTCCAAAAGAGCTACAGCTGCACATCTATTCTCTGTGGTCCCTGAAGGTCTTGTTTACAATTATCAAAGTAAAAGTCTCTGATTCCTGTGAAAGCAAACAAGGAATACAACGTCTTTATTTAAATTAGAAGTGGAGGGAATACAAGAAAGAGATGGTGGGACTGCAAATTAATCCTTTAGCAGCTGTACAGAGTAAGTTGCTTTCATTAGTTAAACAAATGATAATAGAGACATTCCTGAGCTGCAAAGTTTCAATGCTTACTGATGGCTATAGGTGTTGAATTGACCAACACCATGTAGAAGGCAATTAGCTCTGCTCATGATCATGCCCTCACAGGATACTACAGTACAGACTAGGTTACCAAGGGAAGTTGTGGAAACCCTCTTACTTAAGAATATAGAAATGCAGCCCTGTGTCTTTTCTTTAATGGTGACCTTAGAGGAGGATATAAGAAGAAACCCTGCAGTAGGCAGTGTGGAATAATCAGCCCCTGTTGTGGGGTAGGTATAGCTCCGTCACCCTCTAGGGGGTATTGGCCCTGTGACCAAGTCCAACAGACCACTCCTCTCAGGACAGTACAGTCTAATGGTCAGAGTTAGAGTAGATTCAGGACAAGCGGGCCTAGTATCCAGGATCAATAGAATCACCCTTTAGTGCCAGGTGATATGGCCTAGCAGCCAGAGGTAATAAGACTACCCCTCTTCTCTGGGCAGGATGGCATAGCAGCTAGACTCAATGGGACCTCCTTTCAGCACAGGGTGGAATGGCCTCATAGCCAGAGTCAATGGGCATGCTCTTCTTCACAGGGAAGTGTGACCTTGTATCCAAAGAGGTTGAGGGGTAGGCTGCCACTCAAAGGTGGATTGGCAGCTGGTGTAGGGGTATCCAGCCCTTCCACATTCCAGCAGGTATCAATCTAAGGCTCTATCATCAGTGAGTGTATTCATCACTGGATCAGTGGGAACCATCTGAAACACACCCGCCTGCTCCTGCTTTCACACCTGGATCAATTTCTGGTTCCCTGGACTGCTTACTACCCTGTCTTTCTGCTTGATAGTCTGCAGGTTCTCTGGGTGTAGGCAGCAGGCCAAGCTCCCAACAATCCCTTCCTACTATTGGCCTCTATGGCCAGCCTGGTATTCACCTGGGTCTCGGTGGGCTGGGCCTAGCCTCTGTGGCCTGGAGTTCCGACAGCTCCCAGGAGGGAGCTTGCAATGCACGTTCTCTCTCCTCTTTGGCCAGGGCAGCCTGAGCTGAGTGCTCCCTTTTATACGTAGTTCCAGTTAGAGCGTGCCCCGCAGGGGCAAGGAGGTGTGGATTCCTCAACCCACAGTATGGGGGTTAACCCTTTCCTGTCCAGTGCGGGGTAGGTATACCCCATCACAGCCCCCAAGGAAAGTTTCTTTCCAACTCCCATTAGTTATAAATTGGGTTATGTTGTGAAGCATGAGGGTTTATATTGTTTCCAAAATTCTTTATTTTTTAAAAATCCTTGATACTATAACTCAGAACTTTCTTTGTAGCCATATAAATGTCCATTTTTAAAATAATTCTTTCTAAGCTCCTGTTCTCAACAAGAAATTTAACACTAGACTGGAGAAAGCTACTGTAGAAAACAAACAATCTTGCTGTGGCAAAGCAATGGAGTAGGCAACTTAACAAGTCTTTTCAACCGCTGATTTTTATTCTACAATGATTCATTCGCTCTCCTGGCAAACTTGCTCTACCATGCTTGGGCTCTTTCCTTGTTATACAGAACAGTGGAAGTAGAGGGGAAAATGGATGTGTCTGAGTAACAGCTTTCATTTTACTGTTGAGTTGATTGACTTTATACAAATATTTTGGAGATCTGAAACCTCATGTTTCAATTTAAGTACTAAATCCTCTTTTTTCCTATTACAAGGAACCATTCAATTGGTAGAAAAAAAAGATTTTTATAGAGACTTTGTGTCTTAGAGTCCCCTCAATACAATTTGCTGTTTGACACCCAGTGGCAAAGAACATTGCTCCTATGTCACTGTGCGGCAACTCACCACTGCAGTGCCTCCTGCTGGTCCTTTGGGAATTAGCTCTTCCAGCCTCCAGAGCGCCCTCTGCAGGCTGGTGTCCCGCTGGCCCTGTGTCTCTCCCTGGACCCCAGTGCCCTTTACCTGGGGTGCTGCCCCCTGGCAGTTCCCCTTGAGTCTGCTTCTGGGTCTCCCCTCCCTGAACACCCCAACCCTCTAATCCCCACCTTGCCTCAGTCTGGGCTATTGCCAGTCATCATCAAGCCCCTGCTCCCTGGGCTGACAGCAGTGTAAGAGCCAGTCATCACAGGACAGGGGGTAGGCCTGCTGCCTTCCCTTACAACCTGGGACCCCTCTGGACCTAGAACCAGGACCTGCAGCCTGGGAGGTTGCCAGCCTAGAGTTCCCTAGCCCCTCTGGCCTTTTCCCAGTCCTGCTTTACTCCCAGTACCCTTCCTCACTGGCAGCCAGGCCCTGCTCCCTCCAAGGCTGGCGAGAGAGAGAGAGAGAGAGAGATGGGCTGAGCTCCTGGCTCATAGCCTTTCATAAGGGCCAGCTGGGCCCTAATTGCATTGGTCACAGCTGCTGCTGCTCCCTTAATCAGCCTGGGAACTGCTTACCCCCAGCCACAGCCCTTCCCAGGGCTGTTTTAACCCCTTTTCTTTTAGGAGTGGAGTAGCCACCCCGCTACGTCCTAACAGACCATAAGTGCTCAGTAAATATTTAAATTTCAGCTCAAGAAAATGCAATATGGAAATAAAATCAGCAATTTAATTTACAAAAGAAAATGAGAAGTTTAATTTACAGAAGTTTGTTGATGTTGGATGCTTACCTTTTAGGAAGGCTTGAAAGGAAATTTTTACTACAGTTGTAAGCTACATATTTTGTTAATTACTGAATATTTTTTTTTAGCTGAGAGTAATCTGAGAGCTGATGATGCAAGAATCCCATCATTGTTTAATCGACCCACCCACAATACCACTCTTCCACAATGGCATGCTAATTTTGTCACGTTTACCTAAAGATATCATTTGGATGGGCTGTTATGAAGCCAATGCCAAACTCTACACAGCAAGAGTTGCTTAATACATGTTTTTAAGTATTTTCATGACTGCTTGATATTTAAATTTTCCATGATGCAGTAGCACTTTGCTAATTTGCCTTCAGTAAATTTGCCTACATTTCACAAGAAGATAGTATTTAGTGTGCAGCTAAATACAGAGCTTCCTAATTTTGCAACTTTCATGTTACTAAGACCGGAATTTTCAAAGCCACTTAGCTGAGTGCCTATTTGTGAGCTGCCCACCCAAATTTTTATAGGATTTTTCTTTAAAAAAATAGCTTATTTTACACTTGGACTTTAAAAAAGTGTGCTTCGTGCCTTGATCATGGACACTGAGAGGAGTGGAGGCGAGATTTTCATAACTATCTTTATGATACACTTTTAGTCATCTCTAGTCACCAGCAAAACACTGTGCCATCTCTGAGTTGGGAATTTTAGACATTTTGCTTTTGTCATTTCTTCTATCCTCTATTTTGATGTATTGTCTTCATGCTTGGCTTGGCACCCTTTTTTGTGACATCTAATTTTTATGTAATCCTGTCCAGCAACTGAGCAAAGATGGGAAACTCAGACAAAAAAGAGTGGGAAAGGGTCACATGATTCTAAGTAATCTGCTTGGTAACAGGACAGGATATAAGGAACTGATGTAGTGTGACAGGTTACTGTCCGTGCAGGAGGCTGCCTATGTTCCTCCATTCAGATTGCATGGTTCTTTGAGAAAACATCAGCCTCTAACTGCAATCCATCCGGTGACAGTTACCTACTCCAGACGTATGGCTCCGGATCCCTGGTGGCATGGTTCTCAGAATTCCCAGTCCTGGTTCCCATTACCTGTGAGAGAGACACAGAAGTGAGCTGATTCCACCCAACCTATGGTCATGTAACTGTAACATTACTATTTGTTTGTTAGCCCATTTATCCAAGTTGGGTCTGGACTTGATACCCATTATGTTTGGTAAAACTACCAAGCTGTTTATACCTGTTTCAGATCGGTTTCAGATTTATTCCATACCTGACTTATCATTTACCTTTCCTGTTAATAAACTCTGTTTTGGTTTATCCTTTAAAGGTGCTTAAGTTTTCTTTTACTGCAGCTGTAGGTGTCAGACCCTAATTTGGGGGAATTGAGCTTGATTTAACTGCTCTACAGTCAAAATGCTTCTGAAATAAATGTAGTCAAACTTTACTAAGTCTGGGTCACTGAGAACGAAAATGATGCTTAAAATTGTTGATTGGCTCTAGTTTTCAAGATATGCTATTGGGTCAGTATATACAACCCTTGACATGGGAATGGCAGAGGATAAGTGAGTTATAAAGGGAAGGGATCTCAATTTAAACCAGAAATGACTAAAATACATCTTTGACTGCATCTATGAATAAATCTATGACTGGGTTTGGACAGTACTTGCTTTTTAGGCAAAACAATGAAGGATGAAATCTGAAGCTGGTATTGCATCATACATGATGTGAATTGCATCATGTTATTCCTAGAAGTCATGGATGATGCAATCATAACGAAGCTTACATCGCTCTGCTGAACAAATTGCCCTATATCAGCTCTAGAAATCGTAGTGTCGTACTCTCTTATTTGTCAGTGTTTGATTTTGCAAAGGGACACATTTCTGTTTAGCCAAAGTGAGCAGAGATGCCTCGTACTTGGGTGAACAGTGCAGATAACTTCTGCTATGTTTGTGGTGAAGTGACTTTTGCATCACAAAAGCGCAGTATAACCACTATGGTTAAGAAAGCCTATCACCTTTATTTTGGCTGCAAAATTGGAGATCAGGACAAGAGGTGGGCCCCACACATATGCTGCAACACTTGTGCAACAAATCTTCGCCAGTGGTTGAACAGGAAAAGGAAATCTATGCCTTTTGCAGTGCCAATGATTTGGAGAGAGCCAACAGATCATACCAGCAATGGTTAATTCTGCATGGTGCCTCCAGTTGGGAAAGGTGTGTCAAAGAAGAAAAAGTGGACTGTGCATTATCCAAACATTCTATCAGCTATACGCCCAATACCCCACGGAGAAGGACTGCCGGTTTCTGATGCACCAGAATCATTCTCACTTGAGTCAGACGAGGAAGAGGATGAAACTTCTGGTCCTGAACCATCAATGTCACAGGACCCACATTTTCTCCCATCCTCCTCCTCTAAACCACCCCTCATAACACAAGCTGAACTGAATGACCTTGTCAGGGATTTGGAACTAGCCAAGAGTAAGGCAGAGCTGTTGGTCTCCAGACTATAGCAGCAGAATCTCCTGGCAGATGACGTTAGGGTTTCCATGTTCTGTGACCGTCAAAAGGATCTTGTCCCATTCTTCTTCATGGAGGGTGATCTTGTAGCCTGCAACAACATCGATGGTGTGATGGTAGCCCTCAACATCGTTCACGATCCAGATGAGTGGAGACTCTTCATTGATTCATCGAAGAGGAGTCTTAAAGCTGTTTTGCTGCATAATGGCAATGTTTTGCCATCAATTCCAGTTGGTCATGCAGTCCATATGAAGGAAACCTATGACAACATGACACAACTTTTGAGGTGCATAAACTATGACCAACATCAGTGGCAGCTTTGTGGTGATTTGAAGGTTGTTGCTCTCTTGCTTGGTCTGCAGACTGGATACACAACGTACTGCTGTTTTCTCTGCAAATGGGATAGTCGTGCAAGAGATTCCCACTACATCAGGAAAGATTGGCCACTCCGACAGTCATTGGAGCCTGGGAGGAAAAGTGTTCAGCATCCACCATTTGTTGAATCAAGGAAGATTTTGTTACCACCCTTACACATCAAGCTGGGTCTGATGAAGAACTTTGTCAAGGCCATTGACAAAACACAAGCAGCTTTCAAGTACCTCCGTGGAAAATTTCCAAGGTTAAGTGAAGCTAAGATAAAGGAAGGTGTCTTTGCTGGTCCTCAGATTCGTGAACTTCTTTGAGATGATGCATTTGACCATGCACTGCGTGGCAAGGAAAAGACGGCATGGAAAGCCTTCCAGTCAGTGGCAATACATTTTCTCGGAAACAACAAGGCAGACAACTTCAGGTTGTTGGTGGAAAACCTCCTCAAGGCATACAAAAGCCTTGGTTGCAACATGTCACTAAAGATACATTTTTTGCACTCTCATCTAGATTTTTTTCCACTGAACTGCGGAGCAGTGAGCGACAACCATGGCGAGCGATTTCACCAGGACATTGCAACAATGGAGAAACGCTATCAGGGCAAATGGAGCCCATCAATGCTTGCAGACTATTGCTGGACAGTGACAAGAGATGCTCCATTTAATGAATAAAAGAGAGACAAGCCAAGAAGCGCCGAGTAGACACTGAATAGGACTAAACTATGTACATAATAGTTTTTTGCCTTTTGTTTCATAATACATTTTATTTATATAACCCTTTTGCTGATTTTTAAAGTGTTACATAAACAGGACAGGTGAAATGTTATCATGTAAAGCAATCATAATCACGTGAAAAGACCTAGGTTTACAATTTATGATTAAAAATCTACACAATATCCATAGACATAAAATGTAAAAACTTAAATATCTTAGAAACAGTAGCCAATCAGTTGTTTTAATTGTCATATTTGAATTCAGCACATCAAAATACATAATAAATATCACATTTTATCTCTGAAGCAGATGACTTCTAAAAAATTGTAGACCAGTGTTTTGAAAAGAGGGGTCTTTAAACATTTCCTTTTTAGTTTTCTTCTGGTAATAGAAGAAGAAGGTAATAGAACTAATTTTAAAGCACTTTATTTATGAAAGTAACCAATATAATGACACACTCATGTTATTTTGGTTCCTTACAAGTAGAGGACTTTCTTTTGCAACCTTTGTTTGTGCAGATAGTCCCATTCACTTCAAGGAACATGACTTGGTAGGGACAAACTAACATGGCTCCTTTTGAAAGAAAATAACCTCTTTAGTCAGTTAAAATTCTTTTAGAATGTCATCAGTATATGCTGACAAATAATGTTTCTGCTCATGCAAGCTTTTGAATGCAATACTGAACAATAGTTATACCAAATAATAATATTTTCCTTAGTTTGCCTTAGTGGACTTTTTTCCTATTACTATTATGTTGGAGACTCAGTGATATAACTTCATCTTTGTGGTGGAAAGTATGAACCAGAACTTCTTAATTAAATACTATAGAAATGTAATAGAATCACCATGCCAAAAAGTGTCTCTCTGTAACATGGTAAACTTCATTGCTTTCATATTTTGTGTGTTACTTTTGATTAGATTAGTGGTTTAAAGATTTTTTTAAAGGGCCGGCACATGTTAATTTCTCTCTGAAACATAATAAAACCTTAAAAAAATCATCTGTTCATTTCTATCGAAGATTGTGAGATCTCTGTGTTATACACAAAGTTGGGAAAATAAGAAGCTACTGTTACTGACTCAACTATTTTCCTCTCTAAAGATATTGTTTTTATCTCAGTGAAAATGCAATGTACAGCAATAATTGCCTACAAACATCCTTAGCTCTTTCTATACAATGCAGTAGACAATATCTAATAGCAACAAAATGTACCAGCATCACAATGCTCATACCACAAAAATAAATTTTCAACTCTCTAGGAAACAAATTCTGAAATAAAGTACAATACAAGCCAGACAGATTTTAATGTGCTTCTCTTCTGAATTAATATTCATCTTTTTGGTTTACTGAATATGCAATGGAAAACTGAAGCATTTCATGTTTTGAGGAGAGAGACAGGGACAGAAGAACAGCTAACTATAAACAGAGACCATGGTAGAATATGGCACACTAATATTGCAAAACATTCTTATACACAACTCTTCCCAGAAAACATCCCTACTTGTGAATCAAAGCTGCTTCTGAGCAGCCATTTCTTGAACCAGTACTTCCTGATTCCTCATTCATTTCTTACTCCCTTTAAATGCTTCTGGAACTATTCCAACCTATTGATGTATAATTGTGAATATAAAATTCCCCTTTAAAGCATCAGTACATTAAAGTAACTGGTAATGCAGCCTTCTTCTGCATCAGAAACCAATCAGCAGGGATACAGCAGGCAAGCTACTTATCGTAATTGAGTTTAAGATGAAATTTTAACTTATTTCACTTCAGAATAAAGAAGTGAAGAATAAATAAACCTGGCCTGGTGCTTTCATACCTTAAACTTTCATACCTTAAACCTGGCCTGGTGCTTTCATACCTTAATGGATCTTGTGGTCTTTGGGAGGTTCCCTCAAGGTCTGCTGTGCCAGCTGTCTGCGCAGACCTGAGGCAGCACACAGGAAAAAGCACGCAGCCAAGCATCTAGCCACATTGATCATAGCTGCTCTCAGGAACCCTGAATTCTGTGCTAGAGAGAGACCAACCAGCACTTTTAAAGGCTCTTTTTATCCCCCAAAGATGATGGACTGATTACATCCTAGAAGTAGTTGTTTCTTAAGACATTAAAAAACTATGCAATACCATATCCTGCAATCCCTTTATACACACAGCCCTCATTGACTTCAGTGTCAGGACTGGGCCCTAGAGAAAAAAGAGGGAACAGTAAAATATTTCAAAAAATGATTCCACAAGAACAGAGGAAACATTTTCCCCTTTAGATTTAATTATGTGTTTTAAGCATGAAAAACTGCATTAAGCTAAGTTTTGTATTTCTTCTTTAGGTACAACTACAAACATAAACATGATAAAGAATGATAGGTAGAAGAATTCCAAGGTAGATTTTTCTAAACTCACCCACTACCATACTGTTAAGCCTATCTTAATAACATACATTATCAAAAGGTATCTCTTCAAGCACTTTTCTGAAGGAAATGACAGATGTAAATGTGGTTCAATTACTGATAATTGTGTTTTTCCTCAATTAAAATGAAACACTGATCTTTGGTTTCTCTAGCCACAATAAATATAGCTGTGGTGGTTTAACCCCCCCATATTTATCATTTTGTTATGGATTTGTTGAAAACGGAGTCCTCACTCCATCAGAAAATTGATGTTCTATTATGACCTGCTAGGTCACCTTTGTCTGGACCAGACATCAAGGAGCGGGACTCTGTGCAGTCAAGGTAATACCACAACATGAACTCTTTTTTGTTAGGCCTCTACAATGCTAACAGTAAATTCAATAATCCTCAACTATGAGGTGAGTACAGCACCACTCAAGATGGGGGTGGCGAGCACAAAACTGGTTTTAAGCCACCTTTACAATTCCTCTGCCCTGGGCCAGTTATATGTCGGCAGGGTCCTCTAGACTAAGAGAAACAGCAAGGGCCCCAGGGAGCCATTAGAGCAGCCAGGGATTGCTGAGATACTGGGAAGTCCTAGCCATGTATGCTAATTCCCCTAGTCATGCCTCCTACACCAGCCACAGGGAGTAGAGCTGTGGAACGACCTTTGCATCAGCTCTGTTCCAGTGGAGGATGCCCTACACTCGGATGATTCTCCCTTAGTTTGGTTACACCAGCTTTAGGGCAGCTTTGCTCAGTGATATGGTACAAAGTGGTAGAAGATTGATAGCTCTCCACCAAGGTGCACAGAGAAAGTACAAGCAACAGTGGTGTAAGCTGCCTGATAATCGCCCTGCAGCTATATCTCACCACTGCTGACCAATGTTGTCTCATTGTTTCCTTGTGCTTCCCCATCTGTATGAATGAAATGACCTGCATTAAACTTTTCTGGTGAAAAATGCAGATTTGGAAACACTGGAACTTTATGAATTTGTGTACATTTTGCCAAATTATATTGGTTGGTAAAAAAAAAACCACCCTAAATTAAAAAAAAAATAGGAAAAAATAAATATTTTGTTTTCATATTTCCTAACCAGTGATGCAGGCTTTAAAAATTACCTCTAGAGTTTTTAGCATCTTTTCATAACTTTAATTACTCGCATCTGGAGGCTGTAGTGAAATTTGAGATGCATTAAAACACAAATCCTCTATATGCTGTTGAGTAACCTCTATATGCTGGAAGCCGTTTATTGGAGTATGTTTAGCTATGTAAATTTAAAGTGCATTCAAAAAATCAACCACAAGATGGGGGATGTTACGCACATTGAAAAAGGGACACTTGTAGTTTCAGTACAATTTAGTTAATAATTAATATGTTTTATTTTTTCACACTGTAGCCAGGCCTCTGTGGGTCACAACTGAGAATACAAAATTCAGGACAAACTGCTGAGAAAAAGGATAGACGCACCCCAAAACTGGAGGCTATTCTGCCATGAGATATGCCATACCAACAACAAAAATAAACTTGTGTTTCACCACACTGGTTAACAAGAAGTCATAAAAGCAGTTTCCTGAGGCATTCCAGTCCTTGTATCACCAACCTCCTGCCTCCAAGAGTTAAAGGTGAGTGGTTCTTTAAAACCAGTTTCATCAAACAAGGATTTCTTCTGATCCCAAAGGATGAGCCACACATCCAGGTCAATATACAACTTAGATCTTACCCAAAAATCACTCTGTTGTGAATCCTTTACTATCTAAAACCTAAAGGTTTATTTATAAAAAGAAAAAATGGCAAGAGTTAAAATTGGTTAAAGGAATCAAATACATACAATAATTGCCAAGTTCTTGGTTCAGGCTTGTAGTAGTGATGGCTTACAGTTGCTGATGGCTTACAACTGTTGGCTTAAGTCAAGTCTCTGGCTGCTTCCAAATCATTGGAAGGTTCTCATTACCTTGATTAGACTGCTCCTATTAGTATAAGTCCTTAGTCCAGAGGTTTGAAAGGGGCAAAATGGAGGTGTTTTCGGGGCCTTTTATAGCTTCTGCCATGTGGAGAGAAATCCATTGTTTCAAACAGAGCCCTCAGCACTGCTAGTGGAAAAGCACAGGTGACAAGACAGTGTTTGGAGTCACATGGGCAAGTCACATGACCATGCATGATTCTGCTTAGACACAGTAGAAGCTATTACCTACACCTCAAACAGTATGTTCACAGGCAAGTCCATTCAATGTAGGGCATCTTCCATTGTGAGCTTAATGTTCCGTGATGAGCCACTTAATTTGGATAGTCTTTCCAAGAATTGCTGGCTAACTACCTTGTGGGAGTTACCACAGGAGCAAACATTTTAAAATACAGGTATAGAACCAACAATCATAACTTCAAATACCAAAAAGGTATATGCATACAAATAGCATAAGCATAACCAGCAAATCGCACCCTTTCTATTGACATCTTACTTGACACATTTTGTATAAGATTTGTTGCAATTATATAACAGTGGTAGAAACAATGATTTGCATGGTCATATTTTAATCAGATAACGTCACACACACACATTATAAAAACTACAGATTCTCTGCAAAAATGCAAATTCTGCACTTTTTCCACAGAAAATGGATTTTCAGACCCCTAATAATAATAATATAATGTGTTAAGATTTTTGAAGGTCATGATTCTCTAGGCTCCTCAGCATATCCCTTTCGTAGCTGTATCTATTTTTCAGATTGAAAACTCTTCTAAGAAAGGTCTTCTTTCTGTCTTTTTTTCTCTTGTACTGCTTCATGCCCATAGCTGGCACTCAAATAATTTGACCTGCACAATAGGTATGCTAAACTAAAGAATTATTCATGTGGGACCCAATTAGCAGTGTATTTAAGAACATACTTAATTTAAGCATGTAAATATTCCCATTAGCTTCAAAACTGGGCACATGCCTTAGTACCTAGCTGAATTGGGGCCTTGGTTCGCATGATAAAGACGCTTGGGAGGAGTTTGCTATCAGACAAAAATGTGCTGAAAGACAAAATTGTCAGTGTATTCACACTGCCATCACTTTTCCATTTTGAAATATGTATTTAAATAAGTCCTCTAAAGAATGAAATAGTCTTTTAGTTTAGTCACATGAAGTGTTTGGGAAAAAGGCAAAAATGCAGGCAAATTTCTCTTCCTAGATCCACGGATGTACTTAAGGATTTTATTTTGCCACCCAAAGTGGTACACATTATTATGATTATTTATACTGAGTTACTATCCAAAAAGCACTTTCTAAACATAGACGATGACAATTCCTGCTCTAAAGAGCTTGCAGCGAAGCAGCTTTAAAGAACACTCCCTCCCAAAATATGACATAAAGAAAAAGAGAACAATGAGTGGGAAAAGAATTACAATATATAAAAACATAGTAGTCAGGTTACCTGCATTCATATAGGCATTCATTTTGCCAGCCAATAATGTAAAATGGCTTGTGGGCAGTACAAGTGATAGAGGACTGGCTGGGTCAGTAGTGGGACATAGAGACCTTTACCTATTGGTTGCTGGTCTTTAGAACTGCAACATAGCACATGTCTAGAACAATAAATTTCATTTTTTAAATGTAACATAAGCATATTTTAAGTATACAAATAAAGTTTCTTGTTTGACATAGATTGTTCTCTCTTTTACTAGAGCTACTGAGGACCATCTCAGTCTTCATCAGAGTAGCTTTATCATCATGAACTTAGGTTAACTCTCAATGTAAGAGCACTACTTTCCCAGGAGAAATGTGTGTATCTAAACACAGCTGACTGCCTTTCAAATCAATGGATATTTTTTTCCTGCAAAAACTCACCCTCCACTTATCTCTAAGCCAAAATTTTCTCCTGAGGTCTGGTGCTTGCTACTGCTGGCCCTGAGCTCTGTTAATAGAGCCACAGATTATTTTTTCAGTAGAAAATAAATTAAATCTAAATTTTAAAATAAGTAAAGTTATTGATGTTTGCCTGCAGCAGTAAACAGGAGCACATTTGCTTCGAAGAAGAAAGAAAATGTGGAAACTTCAATATGCTGCACATATAGATGACATATAGAATTATCATCTCTGACTCAGAGAAAGGGAGCAGAACTGCACAAGACAAGAGAGTGTATGAAACTCAGAACCAACCCTGAAGTCAACATTTCCAACACCAAATACACCTGGAAACGTTATTGATCTAGAATACTGCAGGTAAATATCTTTTAAGTTATGAATGGGAGATCTTGATTCTAATATTCTGTCCTCCCTACATAAGCAGAATTCCTCAATCCAGGGATCTATACATTTATATTTTGAAAGCGCACCATATTGAAGTCAAGATTTTCCAAGCATATATGGAAGCAGAATTTTCCCCAAGGTGAAAAAATAGCATGAGAAGGACAATAAGAAGAAGAAGACGAAGAAGAAGAAGAAGGAAAAATGGTTCCTGATAGATATCTTAAATTGAGCAGTACAAACTGGAAGGAAAAAGTGCCCCCCCCCCCAGTGTGTATACTGTATTATAGGCAACATACATATTAATATGAATTATTCTTTGCCTTACATTTTGTCAAATGTTAACATTTTGGGCTGAAATTTCCTGTCCTTGGAGTCCTCAATATGTCATTTTCTTCAAAATCTTCAGTTCAAGAGAGACAATTAGTTAGTAAAAAAATGGGCAGTTTTATCAGTGTAAAAATAATGTCTAGAGTTACTTATACTTCTCTGCCCTACTGGTTTTCGGGAAATGGACCACAGAGAGATGTTAACATCACCACTTCACTTCGTCCCCTCTCCACCTGAGGATCTGGATCCCCAGGTACATCCCACAGTGTAGTGTCTCTGGAGTCTAGGAAAATGGTTGCAGATCTGTCCTCCTACTAGTCATGCTTCACTTGGCCCAGAGCCACAGATTTTAGCTCCTGACTGTTCCCAGAAGAAGAGGGAAGCATGGAGCCCTTGCTGGGAAGTGTAAAACTGAGCAGTAAGCAAAAGGGGTATACTGAAGTACAGGATGCACTACCTGGTGGTAAAATTCTTTTCACATTCTGACCAAATGGTAAGAAGCCAAAGACTATCCTACTGTATTTTCTAAAAAGGCATGTGAGATGAAGCACAATGCAGTGACATCTATATCATTAAGACATAAGGAAATTGGTCAGCAGATGGTCTCCTATTTAAAGTCAGATGAGTGACTTGCTCTAATTTATACCGTGAACTTCCCCTCATTTTCTGCTTTCAAACAGCTCCTGATTTTTTCATATTTATTCATTTAAAAATATTTGTAAGCTACTTTCTGCAAATAATTCTTGGTCTACAGATTGCTCATAAGCAACTCATTGCATGATTTCTGTACTCCAAATCTGATCTGCTTTGAGTGGTCACAAAGACATGGCAAGATTCTGTTCTGTGAAGGGGTAATTTTTCAAATCAGGTTTTTGATACAGATGCTCATATATATATATATGAATTTGACATTGACTTTCTGTGACTGTTGTATAATATTCTTTTAAGTATCTCTGTCTCAATGAACTTCCATATCAGTAAAATAATTTGCTTTAAAAATTGCAGAAATCCAAGAGGGGAGCACCAAGGGAAATGGTCAAGGCAAAATTTCTTAAAGATTCAATCAGTATTCATGAATAGTTCTTTGCAGTATTTGTCCAATCTTATGCCTAAAGTTTTCCTCCAAATATTTTTACATTTCTTTTCAAAGATGAATACTACTGTGACAATTAGAATCAATGACATTTATGTCTCTGCCCGTGTTTGTACATCCTGTGGGAGGCAAAATACCATAGTTCAGTCATAACATTTTTTGCTGCTGCTAGTGAAAAAGCTATGTCATGGTTTCCTCACTCATAAAAATGGTATTAATATTGTCTATATTCTCACTTTTTCAATGTCATTTCTATGAAGACAACTTCAGGAGAAATGTTAATGAAACAGTCCTAGCCAACTTTTAAGTCCATTTGTTTTTATTAAAATAGCTGTTATTGTGTAAACATGTTAAAAGTGAATACCCAATCAGACAAAATACTGCTGATGTTGATCTTTAACTGTGACAACTATTTAAATGGAATTATAAGTACTCTGCACTAGAGAAATATTTGGCAAGACTCTGGTAATGTGCACTGCAAAGAATAAAAATAATCCAATTAAAGCATTGCAAAACAAATTAGAAAGCCAATCAAAACGCTTCAGTGATGGTGGTAAGGTAGAATTACAGATGCTGATGCAATTTATGGTGGGGGTAGGATGATGAGTTCGTCAATGAAAAGAGATATAAATAAAATCATAAACAAGCATCCATTTTTAGGGGGAAAAAGTAAAACAGGATGCTGAAGTCAGCTTACTTGACACTGTTGGGGAAAAAAAACACCAATTACATAGAGCATGAAAGAGCCCGGTCCTCTGATGAAGACTAGATTACACAGGTCTTTCGGTGAACTTCTTGAGAAAAGGCTTTGCAAAAACATAATGGAAGCACTTTATATACAGGTGTCTCTTGTCACCAGGACAGCATAGCACAGAATAGGGAGACACTGGGTGGATCAAATTCTGCTCTGAGTCATACTGGTATTAATCTTGCTTAATTTCACTCATGTCAATGGGATTACGTCAATTTTATACTGGTATAAATAAGAGCACAATATGGGTTTATGTCTTAACTAATATTTTGTAGAACAAGACAATTTGTGCATTAAATGCATGTATGAATGTATCTGAGTATGGAAAAAAAACTAGTCTTTAGTGACTTCTCAAGGGACTGACAGATTGACTTCTTAATGCTGTCTAACAAAAGTTACAAAATGATAATTTTCTTTACTGAAGACCAAAAAACCTCCCACAAATCAGAAAAAAATCCCAAACATTATGAACATGTATACTCTTGTAATATTTACAATATTTTTTAAAAAAATTCTTTTTTTTCATAATATCCCAGTTGGTTCCACCTTTCTCTTCAATTGCCATTACAATATATTTCTATATAGGTATTTATAAGATATATCAAAATGGCATTTCCACAGTTTTCAGAGTTTGCAAAAGGGAGATAGTCAGATGATGAGAGGGATGGGGGCGGTGGGAGGGGGAGAGAGAGATGATGAGAGGGATGGGAGCTGGAGCAGAACGAGAGAGAGAGAGAGACAGAGTGTGTGTTGGTGGGGGAAAGGAGCTGATTATGGTCCCCAATTCCTCAACATCTTGCACATGGATAGATTGTTGTGCCTATATAAGTCCATATAGGTATTACTGTCTGATTGCACGCAAGAGGTCACGGGTTCAGACCCTGATTAGGTATAGTTTTCATACTTACCCTTTTTTCTGTATATCATCTCTTCACATGATGTGTGAAGAGATGATATACATTCTTTGGCCCATTCTTTCATTCTCAGTTGTGTTGATGTTTTTGTAGCTATTTGTATCATTTTTTTAAAGTTATCTATTGCACTTAGTCCTGTTGTCACTCCCCTGTTAGCATTATTTCTCTCTGAAGTATTTCCATGTTTATTGTGGTTTTAATTTTCTCAGTCATTGTTTTTCTAAAGGCTCTGAAAGTAATCCTACAATAGGAAACTATTTGTAATGTATACCACAAAAAAAATCCAATACTTCAGAGATAAAAGTTCAGATTGTATCCAAAACTGCATAGGAATTCCCAATGACTAATCTATCATCTATCATCTTTTTTGGTCTGATTTTAGGTATTATTTACTATGAATCTTAGGCTTTGTTGCTGTGGTGAAATGTATATGATACCACAATGCATTACAAATCAATAAGTAGACAGATAGCAACTCATTGGCTTATGTTTCTTAGTTGCTCCTTTCTAGTGCAGTCTATTAAAATCAGAAAATAAAACTATAAAACTGAAGAGTCAACTCTGTTACTTACAACAGGGAAACTGCAGTACTCTTTAAACAGTGACTGAATTATCTATCTTCAGGTTATGCTGTACTTTTATTATACCACTAACAAACAGAAAACACTATGTACTAACCACTCTGTAATCAGATTTTGTGGGCATTATGCAACCTCTTTTCTATAAGAGGCTATATCTAAAATGATAGATACAAATATACAGACAGGTGTATTGGGGAACTTAGTCATGATTTATAACTCTCCTTAGAAGGGTTTCCATTACCTCATGACTGGGCCCTGTTTTTGTTCTTTGCTACTTTCGCACTAAAACTGGACCACTAATATAAACATAAATCAAGAGAAGTAGTAGTCCACACATACATGGAACGATCAATAACAGATGGACAATGTAACAGAGAAGAACATTTGAAGTAAACAAAGCTGCTAATTGTGTAGGAGAACACACAGTCTGGCTCCTGGGAAAGGTATGAGAGCATTATAACATGGTTTTGGTTCTACTGATACAGTTCTAATCATAACTACGTAAAAAGCTTTCATGATTTTTTACTAAGTCCCCAAGCTGGTTAGGATTCATTCCTGCACAGTGTCATGCTTCTGCAGCTCACATGGAATTCAGGGTCTCAGTTTCTTAAGGAGTTAAGCCCATGTATGTAGTTGCCTGGTAACAATGATAATCTGAGAAATCACCCTCCCCCCCAAACAAACAAACAAACAAAAAAATAAATATATTCAGCCATTCCAACAAAGTCACGATCTGCTGGTTTAAAATGAAGACAATGGATCAGGTGAATTATCCAACACATATAAAGTTATGAGATTTCTGGGAATTATTCAAATAAACTCAGTTGTGATGTTACTAGAAGAGAGACCAATTTCTCTATTTTTAGTCACATGGGCCCAAATTTTGCAACCTTTAGCAAGGCAAGATGCCCATGAAGCTAGTGGGAGTTTTGCCTGAGTAAAGCACCTCAATTGTTTGCTCTAGTTTTTTTTATCACACTAAAATTAAAAAATAATATGCCTGGCTTTTAGTGGTCCTGCAACTTATTTTCATTTTGAGCCTGAGCAAAGTTGTGCACACACTCACCTCTGCATGTCATTTTCTTTATTAATAATTATTATTATGGCACCCTATAGTGCCATTCTCTGTACACTCTTCAAATGAAAAGAATTCCTTTCTAAAAAAGCTTAGTGTTCCCATAGACCAAAAGAGAAAAGTGGGGGAGAGAGGGAGGAGGAGATGGATTAGGTAATATTGAAAGATTTTGCTTGGTATAATAAGCAGCAGTCTCAGCAAACCAACTGTTGAGCCATTGCAGCATGCTTTTTAAACAATATCACAAAAATGTTAGTGTTCAAAAACTTTGTGCAACCAAATTGTTTAATTTTTGTTTTGTTGTTCTGCAACTTTTCTAAAATTGAGGAAATTTTGGAAAGTTATACACTGTAAAAAAAGAATTGAGAAAGTAAAAAATGAAAAGTATTTCATATTATTGCATTCATTGGCTAAAAAAGGTGAAGGCAAAAACCAAAAATCTGAAAGTTCAGAATTTCAACATTTTGAGAATGTTTTGCTTTTCAAAATCCAAAATGAACCAGAAAGGTTCCAGTTAATTTTGCAATTTCCCACAGAACAAAATAATTGAAGATGTTATTTTCTCATGAAAAATTTCATGTTTAACAAAATTTAATTTTTCAGTGAGAAAAGATGTCAAAAAATTTCAGCTAGTCCCACCCAGAGTGACAATTTTACCTCTTAAGTTAACTATCTATGTGAGATATTCATCTCTGTGGGCGATATTCTCTTTTTGGGGGTTAGATTCTTCCTAGTCCTCACAAAGGAGGACACGATGGGAAGGGAGTCTTTCAGCCCCCTTCACCAATGTCTTCAAGCTCAGAGACAGGTAAACTTGCAGTCCTTACAGTCAGAACACTCCTTAATAGCTTGCTCCAAAAGGGCAGGGAGGAATGGAGAGTAGGTGGAACTACAAAGAAGGATGGTGAGAAAATGTAGTGTGCTATATAGTTAAAAGGGGGTCGTGGTGTAATGGGTTTCACTCTCCTTAGTGCAGCTACTGTGGTGTTCGGTGATCTTTCAGAGCTTAAGGAGCTATTGGGGATGGTTTAGATAAACATAGTCCTGCTTTACTGCAGGGACTGAATTAGATGAGCTCTCAAGGTCCTTACATTTATAGGATTTTGTACTGAACTCCCATTGAGGACAATGGATGTTACCCTTGTATAGTAAGAAACGAACAGAACTGTGTTTCTTCCAGGTTATTTTTCCTGCTTAAGGGGTCCATACCAGCCCTGCATTTCTAGGATTCATGCTGAACTCCCATTGACGGTAAAGGGAGTTATCTATATGTAGCATGAAGAAAAGATAATTGTTTCTTCCAAGTTTTCTGTTTAATCTGCCAACAAGAGATTTTTTTTTGTCCATGAATGTCAGGCACTGGTGACACAATGCAGCTGCAGAAGTGCGAGCGGTATGCTATTCAGCATCTTGCATCACCAACAAAATGGGGAGCAAAATTCTGATTCCAGAATCATTATTGCTGGTGTAGTTCAGCAGCAATGTACAAAGCAGAATGAACACAGCTTATTTTTCAGATATGTGGCAATTAGGAAAAAAACCTTATTTGAATTCCTGAGTGAATTTAGCCAAAAAATCAAAACGGTAATGCAAAGATTGCAGTCCAATGACACAGAGATAGATAAATTGGAAAGCAAGAAAACTCTGAACTGGCAAAATATTAGAAATAACTTTGTAAATTGACTTTTGCAAAGTATTTTTTAAACATTTATTATGGCAGTGCCTAAGGTCCAACCAAGAATAGGGGTCTCATTGTACTAGGCACCTTACAAACACAGAGTAGTAAACAGTCCCTGACTTAAAGAGTTTACAATTTAAATAGGCAAAGAAAGACAGTCTGAGGAAAGGGGATATGAGACAAGTGGAATGATCAATATGATTTTGAGGAGGAACACAAATGGGGGTTTGCTAGGAGGGACTTTGCTGGCCCCCTTGAAGGAAGCACGTTCTTGGTGGTGGTAGATGCCCATTCTAAATGGCCAGAAGTCTCTATAATGCAGCCCACTATTGCAGAGAGTACTATCCAAAAACTATGGGGATTCTTTAGTTGTTTTGGTCTGCCAGAACCACTAGTGAGCAACAACAGACCACAGTTCGTCTCTAAGGAGTTTCAAAATTTTATGAAGGCAAATGGGATAGACTATATCACTTCAGCACCATATCATCCATTCACCAATGGATTAGCTGAAAGATTTGTGCAGACAATTAAACAAGCTTTGAAATCAGCAAGGAGACAAATATCCATTCAAAAGCATCTGGACACTTTCTTACTATCCTACAGAAACACACCTCATGCTACGACCAAGGTATCCCCAGCCTTCCTAATGATGGTATGACAACTGCGCACTTGCTTTGATCTTCTGAAACCTCTGAACCGAGATCAATTGTGCAACATCAGCAGCAATATCAAGTCATCGGGCGTGCACCCAGAGCAAAAGACCAAACTGTTAGCCTGGGACAGCTGATTTTGGCTCGGAATTATACTTCTGGAGCTAAATGTGTCCCTGCCACTATCATCACTCAAACAAGACCGGTTTCCTACACAGTCCAGACTGCAGAAAAACTCACCTGGCAGTGACATATAGATCAGCTGTTGCCAGGTCATACCAGTCCTCAGGACACGTCTTCAGTTGAACTGCATGACTTCATCTTTTCTGGCAATACACCAAATCAAGAATCACCAGTTCCTGACTGTTCTCTTCTATTGCTGCCGGCAGTTGAGATACCCCCCAGCTCGTTCCGAGCTGATACCACATCCTCATCCATTCATGCTACGAACCCTGAGCCCACTGTCAGGCCTGCACCCACAACACATTGGGTGCAACAACACCAGAAGTTTGCCGTAATTCACCTAGGGCTTGTGTTCACTAGCGCAGGGAGAGATCGATCTTATGGCAATCGATTTATCGCATCTTGTCAAGACACGATAAATCGATCACCAGTGGCACCCCTGTTGACTCCGTAACTCCAGCTCGCCAAAAGGCGCAAGCTGGAGTTGACGGGGGAGCGCGCCGCTGCTCACCGCTGCCGTGAGGACGGTAGGTAAGTTGGCTGTAGATACGCCGATTTCAGCTACGTTATTAACGTAGCTGAAATTGCGTATCTATAGCTGATCCTCCATGCTAGTGAAGACCAGCCCCTAGAGACAGAATGCCTCTCAGTGGCAGGATCTTTAGCTAGGGAAAAATAATCCTTGGAGTTTAGCCAGGAATGGAGGCAGTTCACCCTCCTTCTCTAGTTTAGTGTCTGTTTTATTTAGGGGATGTTCTTATTAAGGGGAGCAGGAATATGTTGTATATTTGGTTGTTAGGGTAATAGAACCTTGTTGTTGCTATGGCAACTGAGTTAGATTATTAGGGGATAGCCCAGCGAGCTTTGGCTGGTTTGGTTAGTTCAGTGTGTGGCAATAAATGGCAGCTTTTAAGGTTCACAGCTCTCGCTGCATCTCAAGAGATTTCTTCCTTGCTGCCCCCAAGGATACAAAAATGAGCACTAAATTTTAAAAGAAAGAAAGAATCCACCATCCCTGGATATGGTAGAAGTCTAAGGATTCACTTCCATCCAAATGATTAAAAGAAATATGCAAGTTACTCAATCTACTAAATACAGTACCTGTGAAACAAGTTTTATTTGCACTCGCAAAGAATCTAAACCCCCAGTTCTTAGTAGGGGTAACACAGCTGGGAAACATCTAGCGTTAGAGATTAGACAAATAGAAGGGCTTTAATGCTTTTTTGGCAGTCAGACATTGGAAAAAATAGTCATTAGGCCTACAGATAGAAATATAAAAAATACTGAAATGTATAATCTATCAGAGTTCAAGGCTTCCCTTGAGAAAATTGTTAGAGATCTGGATCAGGTACTTCAGATGAAAGACTTCAAATAAGGACAATTATTATCAGTAGAGAAGATTCAGAAGGTGTCTGTGAGTTCAGCCTAAGGTAAAATGCCTAGTGAAGTTATATTTCCTGTGGAATTGTATTCAGTGTTCCAGGATAATATTACACCATTTGTGTCGCAATCTATACTGTATGTGGAAAGTATGAAATAGGAGTTTTTTCCCACCTGCAGTTAAAAAGAAAAAAAACACATAATGTCTATGTTTTTTAAAGCATGAATCATCTTTATTTTAATCAGTTGCCAAACCAAAACACTATTAAGAATTTTAGCCTTTAATGCAATAGGTGTCTCTGATAATTCCACTTACATAAATATATGCAGTTAGAATGCTGCAAAATGGCCAGTTTTCATTCTGTAAGGGTCTCTGAAAAAGTTAAGGATTTTGCACATACATATCCTATTCTACATTCTCTTTCCTAAACTAAATACACACATAAATAGTAAAATAAAGTCAATGAGAAAACAGCTGTTGAAAATCTAAAGAAAACAAGAGCTGGGAAATTTGTGCTGTTGAATCAGAAAGAAATTCAAACTAGCCAGCACAAGACTTACAGAGCTGTTGACAGAAATAGCAACAGCCAGAGCAAAATCAACATGAAGGAGACAGAATAGTATTGGTAACAGGATTCCTATCCTTTCACCTCTGGATCAGCAGTTAAAATTGAGTCCAGATAGGTGATGACCAATCATAGGTGGTAATCAAGGGTTGATGACTAATGTAAAATAAAATTGGTAATCTCACTATAATTCCTACTTGAGAGATTTTCACTACTTCTAGTGATCCCTTTGCAACAGTCTCAGAGAAGCCATAAAATAAAAGAAAATTCAACTACTAATCCGTCGAGGTAGGTGATCCTTCCAGGTGAGAATTGAGGCACATTGGCTACGTGGTATGGGAAAGTTGCCTCCAGACAAACAATGTTCCAGAGACACAGAGATAGGAAGGTAGCGAGGGGATGGTGACCTTAGGGATAAGATATTTTTCAAAGAAACCCCAAAGCATAAACATTAAAAAAGAAGTTTGCTTTATTTAAGAAACAGGAACATCCAAATTGCATTTTTAAATAAGATTTCTCTATCAGCTCAACTAATTCCCCATTCGACCATGAACCTGATTTACTAGGAAACTTCTGAGAAATAAATAGTGAAAGTGCTTGCTAAGCTGATTTACCTCCAGGCTCAACAAGCTACAACAGCAAGTAATCAGTAAGCACTTTATTCACACCAAAGGGATGGAGTCTCATTGAGACTAATGAGTTACATCTTTGTCATCTACGCCGAGCAGTCCCCTACAAGGTTTACACTGCACATTCATAGATTCCAAGGGTTGAAAGGACCATTGTGATCATTAGTTTGACCTCTATCGCATAGGCCATAAAACTTTCCCAAAATAATTCCCAGAGCGTATATTTCAGTGTTATAAAATCATGACTGTGGTGAAAGTAAATAAGGAAGTGTTATTTACTCCTTCTCACAACACAAGAACTACTGGTCACCAAATAAAATTAATGGGCAGCAGGTTTAAAACAAACAAAAGGAAGTATTTTTTCACACAACACAGTCAACCTTTGGAACTCCTTGCCAGAGGATGTTGTAAAGACCAAGACTATAACAGGGTTCAAAAGGAACTAGATAAACTCATGGAGGATAGGTCCATCAATGGCTATTACCAAGGATGGGCAGAGGTGGTGTTCTAGCCTCGGTTTTATCAGAAGCTGGGACTAGGTGAGTGGGGATGGATCACTTGATGATTACCTGTTTTGTTCATTCCCTCTAAAGCACCTACCATTGGAAGTCAGGATACTAGGTTAGGCTTTGGTCTGACCCAGTCTGGCCATTTGTATGTTCTTAAAATCATCAAACACAGATTTAAAAATTGTCAGGGATGGAGAATCTATTATAAAACTCTTTGTAAGTTGTTCCAGTGGTTAATTACCTTCACCATTGACAATTTACATCTTATTTCTAGTCTGATTTTGACTAGCTTTCACTTCCAGACATTGCATTATGTTATGCCTTTCACTGCTTACACATCTTGTTCTCTGATTTACCATTAACACATATCTCAGCCAAATTGCAGACACTAAAATACTTTCCTGTATTGGGGGTGGTGGTGGTGTTGCTTAGTATTTCGCTTCTGGTTCCCTGATTTTCAACCTTTGACCTTCACTCCTGTCCCATTCTCATTTGTGGTCCCTATTTGCTTTCCATCTAAGTTCAATGGCACTTCCCCATGGTTCAAGATGTGGATCTTTAGATTTGGGTAGGACCAGGCCTGCTCAGCCCAGAACCTGCAACTGATATCTCATGTAGCAATTTTCTTCCCATTCAGTGTGTTCATTGGGTCAATAACAAATACAAAGGTCATTATCTGAGATGCTAACATGAAATATATGAAAGAGATTGGTATGAAGCAAAACCTATAATCCAAGCTGTGTTTGAATTAATTCCAATTCAGCAAGATACTTAAGCAGGTACTTAACTGTAAGGACATGCATGATCATAAGGAAGTTATTATGGGCTACACATGTTCTGTACCTGCCTAAGCACCTTGCAGAATTGGAGCCTTTGGAAGTTAGTACCTTTGGTTTCACTATACCCAGAAGTAGAACTTACTTTTTTGCTACTGAGAAGTTAACAGATTGCTTGCCTCTTTTGCCACCACACATGTCTGTGACAGGGGCACTCACTTCTCATAAGAGCCTCCTGTTTGTTGGGTGTGGGGCCCCAATTTTCTTTTTCTCCTGCCACCCACTGTAGGTTGATGATTTCATCATGTGGGTCTTCAGTGGCTCAGCCCTCTGACTAAGTCACACATTCAACAATGAATGAACGAACAAACACCTTCCAGGTAACAAAAGTCCATCTGTGCCCTTGTTAGTGTCTTTAGCCCTGTCTCTGTGCTCAGTTCTCAGCCCCTTTTGGGCCAGCTTTAAGTCCATCCCTGATGTATTATACAGCACTGCCCAGAGGCTTTCTTCCTTGAGAATCTTTGTCTTCACCTGTTCTCGCTGCCCCAGCTCTGTAGCCAGGTTACTCCTTAACTTCAGTCCCCTTCCAGGGCAGTTACATTCAACAAATTCTCCAGGGTCTTCAGCCCAGTCTCTGGGCTTTTAGTAGAGTCTTATCTCCATCTTAGGGTTTTGGACACTTCCCCAATGAGGAGACTTACTACTCTGTATCCCTGTTCAGGGACCCTATAAACAGCAGCCACATGCTCCTTTCTTACTAGTTGCTGCTGCTGCATTGCCTGGTTGCTTTCCATTTGGTCTCATCGCCTTCACCCATTACCTTAGGGTTACAATTTTGGGTTCTCTGTCTAAGCAAGGCCTCCTTGCCTGGAGAATTTCAGTATCTTCCAACCCTGCTGATCCCAGACAGTAAGTGACCTGCTTAGACCTTGCAGCTCTTTTTATCTGAACCTGCTGCTCTCTGATTGGCTGCTTCCCTGCAGCCTTTCTAGGCAGGCTTGGAGGACCCATCTTCACTGCTCCTTTCCTGAGGCTGAGTGTGAGAGGACCATGAGGCCTCCAGCTCGGGGGGCCTCAAAGGGACTGGTACTCTCTATCTCTGTGTATCTTTGTGTTCTTTGCTGCTGCCTGCAGCAGAATACAACAATGAACTTGAACTTGGAGAAGTTCTGCCCAGTAGCTAATAGCAATGAAATTATTATTAATATATTTCTTAATGAAAACTATTCAGAATATCAAGAACCCACTCACATTTGTGTATTTCCTAAGTAGGACTGAAAGTGGAGCAAATTTTCAAAAGCCTCTCAGTCACTTAGAAGCCCATGTCTCATCCATAAAAGTGAATTAGACATTTAGAAGCCTTCCATTGAAAGTCAAGTGGTTGTAGGATCCTAAATGCCTACGGGGACTTGGGCTTCCAAGTCACTCACAGGCTTTTTGAAAATCTGTAAATTGTCTTGGACACTAAGAGCTAGGTGTTGAGATGCCTACATTTTAGGTGCCTAGAAAATCACAGTGATTCACATAGTCTGAGTTAGTTGATCAGGGTCCTTGTACTGTGAATGGGGAGAGCTAGATGCCTGAGAATGGCAGTAACAGAAGCCAACATACTAGGCTGTACCTTGCCGAAGCAAGCAAATGGGAGTGTATGCTAAGCCCTGCCCTATCTCGGATATAGGCACCCAGGACCAGGCTGTAGGAGCAGCTTCAGCAACAGAGAATGATGGACCCCCACATCAGAGTATCCCTTCGCTCAGTGACTGGGCATTAGGGTTGTCAACCCTCCTGGTTTCACCAAGAGTCTCCTGGAATCATGCCCTATCTCCCTGAGGCTACTGAAGCTAGATCAGGAGATTTTAGATGTTGAAAGACCAGCAGCGCAGTGGGGCTAAGACAGACTCTCTTAAGCAGCTGCCACATCCCTGCTGCCCCTGGGGGAGGTCTCCATCTGC